>QLNU02014176.1:146468728-146495925 GCA_006491805.2 Dysdera silvatica
CTGCTATTATGGTTGACAAGCAATTGACAAAAAAACCAGTTATCTGTCGCGTAGCCTCCCCAATTTCCCTCACAGAAAAAAATTACTTTGATAGTTTCGTTAGAACTCTTCAACTCAGCGTTGGACTATATGCGCGAATTCGTATACTTCCTTTAGCTTGACCATATGTGCAAAGTCTATCCTGTCTTAACAGACATCGATTAATTTAAAAATGTGTCTGCAGTCATTTCATTCAATGTCCTTTCGAACACAGTTCTATCCTCTTCTGGGACCAGATAAACCTTCATCCACCTCTTCCCGCCCTCATACTTCATCCCACGATTGCACTAAGCGTTCTTCTACCTTACCAACTTGGGTCCCAACACTAACTGGGAATACAAAAATACCCAAATGCCCTCAATCTTTCCAACATCATCCTTCACTACAAAGAAGAGGAAGAACTTCATTATATTAAATCAAAGACCTCTGTTTAAGATACTGGAAGGGTAATAATACCTTAACACCTTTACATACGGAGAAAGAGAGCGTTGTTTCCTGTCCTCATTCGTCTAGCGGTCCAAGACACTCCGGGCTAAACGGAGGGACCCTGGTTCGAATCCAGGATGGGGAAAGCGTCTCTTTTTCTCCAAAATTACACAAGCTCTAGTTTGAGCTAATTAATACGTGGGTAAAAAAAAAAAAAAATATTGTATAAGATACTGGAAATAGGATAAAATTATATTTAATAAGTAAAACAGAACTGATTTATGCTTCCCATGACAGTGTTCATTGTCTTTACTCTGTCATTTTTTCAGAGCCGCCACCTTGTGGAGGAAATATCACTGACGAAGCTATAATAGAAACACCGGGTTTTCCGGAAAGGACAGAACCAGAAATGAGTTGCAGCTGGTGGATAACGGTAAGAAGATTGATTATGAATGCTTGAAAAATTGCATAAAGCAGGGATTTTCAAACTTTTCTGACTCGTAACTCTCTTCGTTTCCCATAAATTGTCAACAGCTCTCAAATACACAAAAACGTACAACTCTCATGTGATAAATATTTTCATATAACATGTTACATGAAATCTTAAGCAATGCTGCAACGCCCTTGGCCGAAATCCGCGACGTCAAGTATAAAGAATGCCTGGCGTAATCATTATTTGTATAATAGAGACCAGAGAAAGGATACTTAAATTATGGAGCATCTATGTCATTCGGCATGGATCGATGTTGCCGCTTTGCAAAGTCAATCAGCTTTGTTGAAAATCCTTTGCTGATTCATACACGGGAAGACATCTAATCTTAAAAATGTACTTAAAGCTGGTCGATCGGAATGATTCGGCCGGTTGGCGAAGACCGACCGCTACATCCAGGCTTTTATTTCACAGTACAAAATGGTAATGCAGATGGGCATCGTCTAGTGGGAATTAGCATGGGCGCCCATATGAGTACTTCTAGGAGTAGGGGGAGGGTTTGAGAAAAATTATCTGCTTCTCAAGGCTGTCAAAAATTTTAGTGAATGTACAAGATACTAAAATGCTACAAAAATAATTGATACTGCTTGACAATTAGTAATGAGCTAAAAAGTACCTTACTTTAAAATGTGCTTGTAAAACTTTTGAAAGTAAATGCATAGCAGAATCGGCCAAATCAAATGTTTAAACCTCTAGGGCAGGCTCGAGCTCCCATGGGAATTAGAGATATACAAAACCTATCACTAACCGAATCACTGTGATGATTTTGCTTATCTCATAGAGAAAGGGCGGATACAGACATCTTTCAAGAATGGGGCGCGATTCGTTGAGCGAATGTCTAGTACTTTTCACTTCGTCCTCCATGATATAATTCCGGCACAAGTGGGGAAGCCGATGGGGTGATTACCCCCACTTAGATCCGCGCTTGATCGGACTGCATTCATTAAGCAGAAAATTAAAACTTGGGAAAAAAAAAAAACTTTGTCAGAACCGCAGTTTCTATCCTGTGTTGAAAACAAAACTGTTTTAATGACGGTTTCCTGCTCGAACGTTTTTTTCCCCTTTCTATGTGTGTATTGCTTCATTTAATAGAACTAGGCTGCATTTATTAGGCGGAAAATTAAATTAAAAAAAAATAAATTCGCTCCCACGTCTGGAATTGTATTTGCTGCCCTATATTGAAAGCAAAAAACTGTTTTATAGACGGCTATTCTCAAAATGACAGCTCTTGACCTCTTTTCCCCTTCCACATGTGTGCACCTGCATTTCACAGAACCAGACTACATTTAGTAGGCAGAAAACTAAAATTAAAAAAAAAGTGCGTTCCTATACCGGAAATTGTACTTGCTATCCCGTTCTAAAAGCAAAATACCGGCACTGCTTCTCAAAATGACTACTTTCGAACATTTCTCCCTTTTCCATGTGTATCGCTTCATTTCACAGAACCAGAATGCATTTATTGGCGAAAAATTAAAATTTGAAAAAAAAAAAAGAAAAAAAAATGCTTTCCCGTATCGGGAATCAAACTTGCTACCCCGTGTAATGGGTGATTATGAAATATTTTTACAATCGACTAAACAATTCATTCGTTCCCAAACTTAACAATCGAGATGTCCGATTATAATCACGAGTCAGCTGCCCAACCACACTGTGAATGCGCGTGAATACACGACGGCATCGTCAATTTGGTGAGCAAATAATTAAATTTATCCGCATTTTCTGACATCCAAGCAAAAGAATTATAGCATTTGTTTATAGAACCGTTATATAGGTTTTAAAGAGCCTGTAGAGTAAAACTCTAGGGGAGGTGGTCGCCCCCTCCTGGTTCCGCGCTTGTCTTAGAGATGGGCAGAATCGTTCGTTGATTCTGTCAATGAACGATCTTGCCCATTTCTATGTAAATCCAATCTAATGAACGAGTGTGTGAATCTGTGTGTCCCATCTAATGAATGAGTGTGTGAATCTGTGTGTCCCATCTAATGAATGAGTGTGCGACTCTGTGTGTCCCATCTAATGTGAATGCACCTTTAAAGAAAATAATGATCCAACGATTATTTTTTAGGCACCATGGAGAAAAGAGGTGGAAGTAGAGTTCGAGGAATTCAGCTTTCGGGACAGACTCCAGCAACAATCTAGTTCATTCTACGGCAAATGCGTCAAAGAGCACGTTGAAATTAGAATCGATGATACATACAATGGAAACTTGTAAGAAATACTTTGAATTTCAGTATTGCTCCATAATTATCAATACCAATTGAAGACGGACAAAACCATTCAGTTGGGGGAATGTATTCTTTTGACTCATTCCAGGGTTGTAACTTGAAGCTCTTTATGGGGGAAGTGGTCGGAAAGTTATGGGGAAGAGCAGCTTAAAATTCGTGAATATTTTGATGTATTTTATTACTAATATTTTTAAAAATGCCAAATTCTAAAAATTTAATAAATAATAAATTAAATAATAAACGTTTAGACATAATGTAAACATAAAATACTTGTAAAATATATCTGTGGTCATAGGGAATAACTAGCTAAGTATAAAATGGCAATTTTTCACCTTAGAACTTTTTCCGTATATATAGTTTTCGAAAAAAAATAAATAAAATTGGTTGACAACGATGTGACTCAAATAACATTCTAAATTTAATAGTTTGAAAAAAAATTAATTTGCTGAAACCATGTACACTGAAATCGTAGTGCATTTATTTTTGCCATTTTTTGACATAACCACTTATTCCGTGACCACAGATATATGGAATAAATAATTAATATTCAAACTTTGTGAACCACATAGGCGTAGAGCTATATGAGCTCGTGCTGCCCTCCACCCTAAATAATTTTGTAAACTCTACGTTGATGGTGAACAAGTCATATTTTAGGAATGAAATCAAACGAATCCATTTAACGTTAATGAATAAATTTCTTAACATAAATAATGTATCGAAGAAAAAAAGACAAAGTATAAATGGCGATTTAAGCCTTTGTTAAAAAGTTAGCGTACACAAGGTCTGTCAAGAAAATCCGTTTTGAATACATTTTTTAAGGTCAAAGAACAAATCCAGTTTCATGAACAGAAAAATTAAAGACAAACAAAAAAATCAAAATAAAATTCTATGATAATTTATTTTGAGAAAAAATAAAACTAAAATTAATATTTTTCAGAGAGGGGAGAGCCGATTGAATTTTCAGGGGGCTCAGACATGATCCATTCACTTTCCTTTGCGTCATTCAAGAGATGAATGTGGGAATAAGAAATACCCGATCTTTTTTTAGTATCACGAATGAAAAAGTCCTACCATGCAAAATAATTTTAAAGGGATAAAGTCTAATTATAAATAACACAAGTTCAGTAATTTCATCTCCTTGTTCTTGATGTATTTAATTTTTCCTTCAACTCTCTTCTGAACTAACATTATGTTCTTACTGGAATGATATCTATATATAATTTTTAAATGAAACTTCGTCACTGGTAAAAAAAAGGATGTAAAATAGAACTTCACTTGCTAAAGGGCACAACAGTTAAAAAAACAACACATGTTAAGACTTTTTCTATGCTAGTATCACCCCTCCATCGCTTTCTACTTCTATTTCCTTCTTTCGGATTTTGTTTTTCCTAACTAACCCTACAGGCAGGGGCACCCCCAGAATTATTCACGAGGGGGGTGCATTCAGAAAAAATTCCAGTTGAATGACGTTGTTCGACTATAGTTTCTCATGGATTTAGTCCTTTCCCCCCTTTTTTCATAAGCCAAGGGGGTGCAGTGCACCCCCTTGCACCCTTCTCGGGGCACCCATGCCCACAGGAAGCCGGAGGAAAACATAGGTAGTAGCTACTTGATGAGCCCCCAACTTCCCAAAACTGGGATTTTAACCTTGATTCTAATAAAATCTTACTAATTATGACAATTTCTGGTTAATCTTCATATCGATTTGTTTAAACTTCAGATTTTGCTGAAAGTAATAATAATAAAAGAAATTGTAGAACTGATGAAACAACTTAACTTTATATAGATATGGAAGTAAAATTGCCAAGTACTTTCTATCAAATTTTGCCATTTCTTCCTGCAAACTACGATCTTGGTTTGACTCTCAAATATGAAAAGATGCCAATCACAAAAAGTTAAATATATTTTTACAATGACATTTTGCTTTCCTTTAGCTACTGTGGAACTGATATTCAACCAGGGGCCAAAATGAGATCACGAGGAGGGAATTTCATCATCGTTATTAAAGCAGACGACAAAATGGAAGGCAAAGGATTACGAGCAAGAGTGAGATTCGTAGAGAGATGAAGAGGAAACAAAATGAAAGGAAGCATTTCAAAGCATAATTAGAGAACTATACACAACATCTCATACTGTTAACCCTTGTCTTGTGTATTCATTAATATAATAAAATGTGATTTGTGTGTTTGTCTATGCTTGCATAATGAACTTTGGCAAAAAAGAAACAGAATACATGTGTAATTTAAATCAAATAAATTGGTGACATAATATGTGTAGGGTGAAAATAAGTGTTCTGGAACATGGAGCCATCTAAAGAGCCAAGTTACAACTGGGAACATGCAGCTTGACAGAACCCTATGGGCGTTCTTCCTCTCTCCTATTTTAAGTTCAACCATATGGATTGAATCTTCATGTTGCCACCGTATTTTGTAAAATACAGAAACCTTTACTTTTATTTCAAGGAAAATATCCAGAAAAAATACAGGTTAAATTTCATGTTGATATTTGAATTAGAAAATTTTACTTGAATCAAAAGAGAACCCGATCTCATACACCTCTTGTCCCCAGCTACGCGCTTAAATATTTCACCAGATTAAACACCACTTCTTTTTTCTTAAGCAACATACTTGTGAAAAGGTTGGCCAAAAGCAACGACACTGTTTTCCAAGATGCAGGTTAGGATCCAGATTCTTCGAACCTATGGTTTCCGAAAAATCCGAATTTGTTATCAAAGAAATCAAATCCTGGAGTACGGTGGGACGGCAATCATTCTACGACACCATTGGGAATCGAACCATGATGGGACGAATGTGTTAGAACTACGCCGTCGTAGAAGAGTAAATCGACATGTTTCCTAGGAAAGCAATTACACCAAAACCCAACATCCCCTTGATTACTGGTCAAGTGCTCTACAGTTTAGCGTCGATCATTATCCCTCTTACTAGCATATGTAAGGTTTTCACTTCTTTGACTTGTCGCTTTGATTTAAAAAGAGGTGTAAGCACTGTACCAGTTTTCGCGAACTCGTCCGTTGTGAACCCATCATATATGCTCCCGAAGGGAAGGGAGATTGACGCCTGTAACTCAATGGGTAGAACACTTGGCAATCAAGAGAATGTAGGTTCGGGTCCCACCAGGTGCTACAAAATCATTCTTTTCTTTGCGAGTATTTGTACAACACTCTTCAGATCTGTTGATCATCTCAAAATGCCGCTACAAATTTTAAAGCAACCAATTTAAACAAAAACACTGTTAAAAAACTTTATTTAAAAAAAATTTTACAAGAAAACCAAAATGGCATTGTATAAAAATGCGCTTAAAAGACTTACACATTCAGGGACATATAACTTGCTACGAAAGGACAGTAACAAACCATTATTAAAATAATAGATATTGGTGTAGTTTGATATACGTTTCCATGTGACTAAACTATTGCCAAATTCCGCGAAATAAAGTAACAAATCCTACGTTAAAGAGTTAAATAAAATAAAAAATACGTTTTCATTGCCTGAAAAAATGAGTTTCTAAAACTACAAAAAACTTGGCACGAAGGAACTTGAATAAAAATGCTTTAGATGCATATAAACTGGAAGAATAGCTTTTAGAGAGAGGAAGAATATGTTTGATTTGGGCTTGTTACAAAGGGCTATTTTACACTCAACGTTAAGTACATGTTACGTTTAGGCGAATTGTTATAATTCAACCTTTAAATCATATGAAAAACTTTTATATGGTTTGACATTTGTCATGACATGTAAAAAATTTTATATGCTGCAACACTGAATGGTAAGTGGAAGCGTCGATGTCATCGCTGACTCCCAAAAAAGGGGGAGAGAGATACGCGATGACATTAAGAACAAACCTTGACTCACAAAAACAAAAAATTTACATTTTTTTAAAAAGCCTATAAATCATGACTTTTTTTTTTTTAATGTTCCTTCATAAAAACAGAAATATTCGAATTATTCGGATCTGGATACCTTTCAGTTAGATACCTTGATTACTGCTCACGGTTTTGTAATATGTCAGTTACTAAGGGGTGAACCTAATGGTTTGAAATTCTGATTATCAGGACTTGTCAAGGTCTCTTTCAGTCCATACAATTCGAACTTCACTGTACAAAACACTCCACTATTATAGTCAGACTAGGAAAAGAGCAAGTTCTTGACTATCGAAAACTCAATGAGCAATCATTAATTTGAGCAAATATATAACAAAAAAAAAAAAAGAAAAGAGGGGGGTTGAATCCCACAATCGTGGAACTTCTGCTCAATTTTTTATTTAAAAATTTTACTTTTCCCTTAAACATTATGTCCCAGACTGCTGACTGCGTAATCTTAAATAACATGACCTATACTCGCGGAAAAAGCTAACCTGCTACACTGACAAGGTGCAGAGCAATGTGATTCCGCTAGTGCAATATAGTCACATTAATGGAGTTAACAGAAGATACATTTCTTATATAAAACATTAAAACAATGACCAAATACATAAAGCATAGGAATATTTAGGTGCATTTAAATTTTAGGTGCAATTAAAATCTGGTATTTATTAAATTTAGGAAAAAGACTCATTATAGCCAGAGATGACGTCATTTAAGTAACTGACCACTCAGAGGACTTCGTTTGCTTGGCGAGAAATTTGGCGCCTGGAATTTTGGCGACTGCGTTTTTCTGCATTCCAAATTAGGCGATAAATAACCTAATAATGTTGAGGGTTACCTCATTTTTCGCCAATTGGCGAATGAATACTTGTTCTACGGGCCTGACTAGGTAGCCGTAGCCTTAACAGTGTACCAGGTCACCTTTGCTGCAAGTATAGAAGGCATGATACATTCATGGATTCAGGCTTGGGATACAACGATTGAAAGGTTGCCAATTTAACTGGGATAATCAACAACTTGGCGTAAAAAGATGGTTGGCGATCTTAGCCGACGTAAATTGGCTTTGATACTAATCGCAAGTACCACGAAGATGCTCAGGTAAAGATCGCGAACCACACTAAGGGTACAAAAACAGAAAACTGAAAAAACAAGGGTGGGGGAATAATCTCACTATACGATTAGGTTTTGAAAAGATTCGAAAGATGGATTTTCATCTGCAGGATGGAAGAATGTAACCCATGATACTAATATTGAACTAAAATGCAATACTTAATGATCAAACAAAGCAAAAACGACTAATTACTATCGAATTTCGTGATTTAGAAATTGAGCAATCATTGTCACATTAGTGAAAATGGACTACCACACTAGTGAAAATGGACCACCATAGAGGGGTGGACTAGGCGGGTGTGCCCTCATGGGTGATAGATAGGACTCAAGCTTCCGAATGAACAAGGATTTGTGCCCTCCGAATATCCTATGTATGTGCCCTTTGAGAGAACCCAGTCTGCCCCTACAACCATATACAATAGACTTTCTCATTAACGATTCTACAAGCATGGAAATGAATCGTTGTTAACTGGCATGTTACACTGAGTAAAGACTTACTAATATTTGAGTCGATTTGCTTTCACGTTTGCAGGCTTAGGACTACCAGTATGCATTCAATAAATACAATGGCCTCGAAATCTTTTTTCTCCTCCTTCTCTTTCTATTATTCATTTTAATTACATTTAAAAAACACATCTTCCACACCAGCACTTTTCCAACTAACCCGATATCTTCCTTCGAACCAAGATAACCAACCTGAAAGAAACTTGAAATGTTTCAATTCCAAATTTAGTTGCTAGATTAGATATATGGCCTATTCTTTTAGTAGTGCACTAGAAACTAGACTGTTGGCTGCTTTTGCTTCATTAAGCCATTGTAGGGGAGCGTCTTGGCAAAAATCTTCCGTTTTATGTGTCTCTTTTGCAAGGAGGAGTGGGAATGGTGGCCGCCGAAGGTGGCGGCGCTGTAATCCCAGACAGGACGCTTGAACAGCGTAATCAGCCGCCGAGGCGGCTGAGGGGGAGATGGATTGCCGATCAACACGGCATTCATAGATGCACGTTCACGTAAAGTCGTCATTCAACGCACACCGAAACCAGCTGCCGGGGGCATTATTTTCATTATAGTTAAGTGCATGGTGAAGTTACATTAAGTACTGTGAGCAAAAAAGTACATAAAATACTGTGACAATAAATACCGTGTACATAGCGTCCCCATGAGGAGGTCTAAGAAAGTATCAGCAGCAATGCACTGGGTGGGTAAGGCAATGACAAATGATTTTTTTAAATCTAAAGTAAAACTAAACAAAATATGGGAGTATCTGTTTACTCAATAAATATAACCTTCATCTGTGAGTTAATGCGAGAATTGATAGCTACTATGTATCTAGAATACCTGTACAAAAGGGTAAAAGTAACCACCTTTTACACAAATCGACACTCGTTCTTTGGTAGCTGAGAAACTGACGTTCTTCTTGCTTTACACACATCGTAAAATCCGTTTACATTCAACAGTTGATTAAAAATTCACTTCATTTTCAACAAGTTTCATTTCAATGCTCTTATGTACATTTCGCATTCCCTTTGTTTATTGACCAGAGTCTCCACAGTACGAATTTACATTCACAAATTTGAGCATAATAATCAAAACAAATTATCACCACAAACGAGTATCCAAAAACAAAATTACAACAAACAATTACTAATTAAAAAAACATTTTTACGAAAGAAACTCATTTAAAAGAACTTGAATAAAAATTACAACAAAACTGCAGCTTTGCGTTTTTCTGGGGAATGGATGGAGGAGGGGGTAGATGCAAGAAAATCGGGAAGAGCACTCTATTTAATTACTAAAACTGGAAAAGAGACATTCCGAGTGGGAAGAATGTATTATGCTGGAATGCAAAATCGGGTTTTCATTATAAATGTTAATGAGGGCACAAACAAGACTTCGTACATAATAGACATACAATAATTTACCCATCGTGCAATCTCCATCGCTATCGATGTGAATATAGAAGATGGGTGAACACATCAACTTAAAGCCCTAGTATATTTTATGAAAATTGTGGGTTTTTTTTTTTTCAAAATACGCATATTTTTATAACTAACTTTACCGAGGACTTAGTAAACATCCCTTTGTTCGAAGCAAGCTCATATTTTGAACAAAAATATACATTCAAAATATGACTGCATGCATGTAGTATTCATCGTAATATATGCATATTACTTTCATTGAAATCATTATTAAAAAATGAAAAAAAAAATCCTTTCTTGAACTAGCAAGTGAATCAATGTGTGTGTGAACAAAAAAAAAAAAGCAGCAGCATTGCATGTTTTCCACCTAAAATTATGCTAAATATTCTTATCAATATAAAATGAATAAATACTTATTATGCAATGCAATTCCCGGCTGACGGAAACAATAGATTTCATAAAAAATGGAACGAATAATACACTGTCTGCAACAAAACTATTGCTTTCAGAAGTGGAATATTTTTTTGTGGGTGCAACAGTTGTTTCATAGAAGATGTAACTTACGTTACAAACAATGCAAATGGCAAAAATTAAAAGCTGTGTTTCAAGGCTTCTGCACAAAAATCCTGAATGATAAAATCGGTGCAAAAGTTAAATATGAGTATGCATAAATCATTAGACAAAGTCATCAATGACTATGACATAAAGTCACTGATGACATCACAAAGGAATTGATGATCACAAGTCACTGTCATGAGGTAACTGAATGCCCATTGAAGTAAATAAGTTGCTCGCTGGCCCAGGCAGACCTTGCTGACTCGAATAGGACTCTAAAATATTCTTAAGCGAGGTCAAATTGATATCAACGGGTCGGAAATCGTCTTCTTCCTCATCGATATTACCTTCGTTAGGGCCCCTTCCATTCTGAAATAAGATAACACAAATAAAAAGGCTTGCAGTGTAAAAACGAGGTCTTTAAGTAAAACATTAATATTTCGATTAAGGATTACCTATGTATGTTAAAACTCAAATTATATAGATTAAAATTAAGGATCAATCAGTGGCAGATCCATGGAGGAGGAAATTTGGGAAATCTATGCCCCAAATACATAAAAATGCAGTGGAAGGGGGGGGTCCTCCACCACTGTGTTTTTATGGTGGTCCACGAGCGACCAAAGTTTGAGAAACACTGATCTATGGAATATAAGGAAATTAATTAGTAGTAGTAGTGATAAGCGTTTTGATAAGCAGATATGCACCTAGGTTAAAAGAAGCTCTACAAGAGTTTGAAAACGTCACTAAAGAACCTGGATTGACAATCAATATGGACAAAACTAAATACAGTACATGATTAATTCAAGGAATAAAAGGTGATTTCATCAGAATATGAATGGCTTGGAAAGAGAAATAACTAGCAGCTTTGAACAATGTACAACCTCCCAACAACGATATAACGATAAATCCCTCTACAACGATAATTTTTCTCGGTCCGTATAATAGTGTTGTAGAGAGGTTTTACTGTATAATGAACCCTCCCTATAACAATAACTCCCTCTACAAAGATAATTTTTCTCGGTCCGTATAATATTGTTGTGGAGAGGTTTTACTGTATATATTTAGGAGTCATAATAACAGATGACTGCAAGACTAGTGTAGCGATTAAAGCAAGAATAACAGCTGATAGTAAGTAGGTGCTACTTCACATTCGAGAAAGTTTCAAGAATATTTCACGAAAACTAAAAGTTGCCATTTTTAAAACAACAATAAGACCTATAGTTTTATATGGGGCCCAGACATGGACATTGACAGATAGCTAATGAAAATGGCATATGGAGAATTAGGAAAAGCAAGGAAATAAATCATTTATATGGAGACCATGAGCTTGTTACAGAAAACATAGAAAAGACTCAAACGGCTTGGATATGTAGACAGGATGAGAGTATCTACAACAGTAGTAGTGTGCAGAAATTAAATGGGAAGGGTGGCTGCCGAAAGGCGGTACTGTAATCCCAGACAGGTTTTAACGTCAAATAACTTGACAGAAAATGGGCGGAAGTGGGAGGATGGTTGATCTACCGCTCGCACTGATCATGCTAACTCTATGATGGTCATCTAACCTCAACTTAGAACTATCCATGGTCAATCCACCCTGGAGAGTGGTTGAAATAGATGGATGGCATGGAAGAAGACCCCTGGTCAGCCGATGTTCCTACAGGAGCCCACGGGAAACTGTTGAATGGGTGCAAAGTGGCAGGGAATGGGCACGAGCCAACCCTGCTACCAGAGCAAACGAAAAGCCATTCATCCAACCCAGGCCGTTTGATCGGTGTCCCATCCTGTGTGCAGTTAAAACATTTTCAGGGCAATCAGTGCCACACATGGACGGAGACTAATCTAACAGCCTGGAGCAGAACAAAGGGAAGCCTGCACGACCCTGAAGACAAAAACAGGTCCGCAAGAAAAGAGCACAGCTTGGCTCTAGAATAGCAGGCACAAACATCAATCCAATGGACTAGTCGAAGTCCAGCTTTGACACAGTCTCCCCCTCCAAGCAACGAAATCAAAGGGCAGAGATAAAGGCACGAAAGACTTGGACCGCAGCAGAAAGACATCCTGAAGCCACCAGAGCTGAGATCGAACTAGGAATATCTAGAACAGTTAAGAAGATTATGAGAACGAATCCAACAGGATAAAGAAAAGTGGAACATCCTAGGAAAAGGTGGCTTGAGGAAGCAGAGGGAGATCTGAGAAGAATGGGAGTAAGAAAAATGGCAAAGAAAGGCCTTGGATAGAGGAGAATGGGAAATGATAGTTAAGGAGGGGCCAGGTCCTTCAGGGTCTGTAACGAAAAAAAAAAAAAGTTATAGTAGTAGTTATAAGCGAATCCATGCAGTAGCCAAGGGTTGCCTACTAATAATGGCAGCATTTAAATTTTTAATTATGACCGACTTCCCTGGCTTTATATTGGTTACCGATAGTAACCCTTTCTCCCCTGTCAGTCTGTTATAAAAATTCCCAATAAACCTGTTACATAGGCGTAGAGTTATATGGGCCTGTGCAACCCCTAATAATTTGAAATAAATTGCAATTTTACATATATTGTAATGTATAAATGTACATATATATGCTTGAGGTCCCTAATAGTTTTGAAAACTGTACATTAATGCACCACTGCTTACTTCCAGTGGCACTAACTCAATTGAACAGACATGGCAGTTCTAAAAAGCAACAACTCGTTGTTTATTTCAAATGGCATTAATGCATTACACGTCCGTCTTTTTAGTATCCCAGATAAGAAGTTCCCCCATATAAGACTGGTGATTACCAACCTAATTACTCATGTGAGCTACTTAATGTACAGGCTTACCGACTGCTGATACTGCAGTCGGTTACGCTTTCGACCAATGGTTCCAAAACTTCTTCGATTTTTGATGCCCTTGCTGATTCCAGGTTTCCCTAGACGCCCCATGTCAAATTCTAATACATACACTTAGGTAAAAATAAATAAAACACGTATTAAAGATCACAAAAATATATATTTTTTTAATAATAATTAATAATATTAATTTATACTAGTACTTCCCACTAATTATAATTATGAATTAATTATAATTAGTGGGACGGATGAGCCTATTGATCACCACACATTTTCTCAAATCATGAAATCAAACTGAATGCAGCAATGCTCATTTTCTTATCCACATTCATTTTCACGCGATGCTTAGTTTTTATCACAGCAACTTCTGAAAACCCAGCTTCGCACATATTAAATTATGAAAATTTTGTAATATTATTTCATGGTGCCCCAGTGAGGAAGCCACAGTTACCCAGGATGCCACAGAACACACTTTGGATACCACTGCCTTAGACTACACATAAGAAATCGTGTGTATAGGAATCAGTGATTCTGGACAGTTTTGTTAAGAGTAGGATTCTGAACTGCCAAAACCTAAAAATAAATTACAAATCTCCTGCATTATGAAAAAAAATTATATTACAATATAAACATCAATGGTCCCAAAACATCAGTTATTCGCCATCGATGGTGAAAACATTTAACGTCGAAAGTAAAAAACATTGATGTTTTGAAAACATTGAACATCAAAAGTAAAAAAAAAGATTGACGTTTTGAAAACATCTACCATCGATACTCATCCCTAATGGTAACTAAACGTGCTACCACTGCCCATCACAGGACAAATCTACTTCGTGTGCATGTGGAAGCAGGGAGAAAGCAAATGTGGCAATTTAAAGAAATTTTACAAACCATATCCGTATTTTGATCAGGTTGAGGTTGTACACGTTCAAAGCTACGTCCGACGTCAGTCTGTGCCAATTCTCGATCCATTTGTTCCATATATTTTTTGATGTCACTAAAAAGTCCTTCCGGCTCAGAAGCAAATCCCTTTTCTTCACCATTACCTGCGCAAATAATATTGGTCGGTATTAATTAACGCAGCATTTTTCTCAGATGCTGTGGTGTCAAAAAAACATTCACGTTCTTTCAACATTAAAACTTTAGATACGTAATAAGCCTTAAAAGTATATAAAGGGAGCTAAAAGTGACATATTTCGATAGACAAACATATACGGTAGAACCTGCCTGAAGTGACCACCTTTGGGACTGGACTGCGATGGTCACTATGCATGGCAGACTTTAGTATTGGCAAAACCGAGCCCCTACCAGTTCTCTCTTATAAAAAGCGGTCACTTTACCTGGTTTCACTGTACATATCACGGGTTCCATACATATATTGCGATTGGCGGTGGAAAGGCAACACAGGTCATGCTACATCAAGATCCACAAGTATTTTGAACTTCTGTTGTTTGGGAAATCAAACACTCGACTATGGCGAGTGGGAAAAATGGCATGCAGTCTATGGTATCGTTGAAATAAAACCTGGATCAATGGCACAATAGATGTGAACGCATACCTCTACGCCACTATAGGGGCACGTATGTTATGAAATTAGGTCACCTGTCCACAGAATAAAATCGGAAAACATAAACATGACAACAGATTGTTCGTTTGTGAATTTTAAGGTTGGCACAATTTTTTTTTTTTTTTGGTGGCATCATTGGGGATCAAATCTTGGATAAAGGTGCACTGGGAAAACACGTTAATGCTGCACCACCACAGGGCCAAAAGACAACGTAATTCATTTTCAACGTATAACGTTTTTTCAAAGAAGGGGACAAAGTATTTTATCTTTGGCATTCTGGATTCACTAAAAATAAAAAATTATGAACCTCTTGCTGCAGCATCATCTTCACCAAGTTCCACTTCATCATCGTCATCATCAGAATAGCCACTCATAGACGAACTTGAACCATCATCATCGGAATTTGGCACTCTAAAATCTACAGAAAAACAAAATCAATTCCTGCAGATCTTTTCCGAACTTCTTGTTTGCTAAATCCACAGAGATATATACATAAGACCTACACCGGACACGGACTGACATTTGCCATAACAATTATGGTTAATCCATCAACGGATCAACAACAGTTCACTACAATTGCATAGCATTGATAAAACCAGATATATTTTATATTTGTGGATAAAACTGATAATTCATGCATTCTGGCATCAACCATATGGGGCTATATTCTCAAAAATGTATAAATGTTAAAAAAATAGTGTATATATGACAGATTTAGAGCAACTTTGAGTGTTTAATAATACATAAACATGCTTTCAACCATTCAAAGTGATGAACATAATCAGATATTACAAAATCTGATTTCGTAACATCTGACGCTGACAATCACTACATGTGTTGATACATATGCTGGGAACCAGAGAAATCATCCCTTGAATAGAGGTGCCCTTTATTTGGAGGTGTCCATTATGGGAGGCAACACTGTATATACAGCAATTAAATTATTTATAAGTAAGCATAATTTTTTATCTAATTCTAAAAAATAAACAAATTCAATATTTTTCACTATCAAGACAATCTATGAAATCCTAAAGTGTATTGTCACACTACGAGTTTTAAAAACAGTGTTTATAACTGTGGTTCCCAACCTGGGGGTCGTGAACAGGTTTCTGGAGAATGGCCGAAACTATTTTTTGTTGCAATTATTTTTATAAAGAATTTCATACCAAATGTTTCCAACGCTTTTATATTTCAACATGGTTACACACATTGCAATATTTTACTAATGGTTGTTAACTTTATATCTATAATATACATTAGTATATATATATTTTTATATTTAATGTGTTTTCCTTACTCTGTTAAAAATGCTTTTATCATGCAAATGTGGCAGCGGATGACAGAGGAAGGTCACAGAACTTTAGGTTATTATAAAAGGAGGATCGCAGATTACTTGATTACTATAAAAGGGGGTCAAAGATTACTTGATTACTATAAAAGAGGGTTGCATATTACTTGGCTACTATAAAAGTGGGTCGCGGCTTGAAAAAGCTTGGGAACCACTGCTTTATAATAGCTATCAGTTATAACCGATTTTCACTGTATATATATATACACTCAGTATTTAAGGTAAGAAAGTACCTAAAATATTATTCACAGAATCTGAGAATGCCTCAGTGTCGAGGTTGATCTTCTGTTTTTTCATATTCTTGTTAGCAGGCGGTGCTTCTACACCTTCAAAATCAGATGAATGGCGAACGAACGTCTTCAAGGTTTCCGGAATCAAAGAAGCAACGTCTTCAGGAGCATTTCCATTGGCCATGGCTTCTAAGGTGGCATCGAGCTGCTCGCGTGTTATGTCCATCCAACTATCTTCTATAATAATAATGCATTATGAAAAAAAAAAATTTTTCTTTTTAAAGAACATGCTTTTTAAAGAAAATTGCTTTTTAAAGAACGTGCATTAAATTTAGTGGAGAGAAAGTTTTAATAAAAATAATTATGATTCAGAAATAAAAGCACATACGCTTTCATAACACATCCATACAATAATAAAATTGCATACTTTTTGATGAATTAAGCTAAAATCCCCCACCCCACAAGGGTCTAAAGAGAAAATAATCCGTTGTTTGTAAGTTTCATGGCGCAAGGGCAACGAGGGTCATGCCACAACGAAACATAGTTTTCCAAGAAATCCAAACCTATTAAGGCCTGGAGAACCAATCCTTAGAATACAGTGAAAAGTTAGTTGGTAAGCATTCATGTTTTTTTTTTGCACCATTGGGAGTCAAACCTGGGATAACGGCATGTTAAGCGAACGCGTTACCACTGTACTACTGCAGGGCCTAAAGAGAAAATAATTACCCACATACTTAATGTCGATTCGAATCAACGATTGCTGGATTTACATGTCAATACTTCACTAACAAGTGAAAGTTAAAACTGCAGAGTTCAATGATACATAGAACTTCTCTCGTGTTTGTCAAAGTAGGAAGAAAGCGAGATCATATTGAGGAATTAATTAAGAAATATATCTCTGTGATAACCGCAGATATTTTTTATTCAGGGCAATTTCTTCTTAAGAGAACAGAATTGCCCACGCACAGGATGGACATAAACTGGATGAAAGGTGACAGAGAAATTACTTTTATAATTAGTCCTTCACAACCTATCTTCTTTAATGTTAATTAGTTCACCATTTAACAATGAAATGCATTGTTTAACAGTAATCAAACCAACCACCATACAATGACAACTCAGATGTTACATTGTATAATAAAATTAAATACCGTCGGCAGGTGGAAGCAATTTCTCGGCTTCCTTCAACTCCTCGTAATTAACATTTATCGTGTCCAGGAGTTTCAAGATCTGGATTCCGGGTGAGTCGGTATCATTTTCTTTTTTCAACGTTTGGAGATAAAAAGTCTTGGCTTGGGCCATGAGCTGCTTATATAGCTTGGAGCCTTCAATTTCTCCCTTTGGGGAAAAAGAAAATTAGAAAAGAAAAACGCATTTACGTTTACAAAATACATTTCAAGCTGTAAACTTAAAATATAACTACATCACTCAAATTTAAAAAAGAAAGTTATACATTTTAATGCATGCGAATACTCTGTTTGTATGTCTCTGTTGGTTCATTCCAAGATTCAAACTTTCTCATACAGTTGCATGAAGGAGAACTAAACTACAACTATGTCTAAGCCACAAGCACATTCAAAAACATATGTAATATATTAATGTTTTTTCTGGCAATAAAATAAATAAAATGATAAACATATTAAAATCATGAAAAAGCCTGAGTTACACAAGAAAAAATCAAAGGTTTGACAAAGCTTGTGTCACCCATAGAGAAATTCTTATCCCCTTTTTCCTCCCTCTCAACTTAAAAAAAAATATATATATATCATCATCATCATATTCAACCATTATCTATCCACTGCTGGATGAAGGTCTCTCCAAATGCTTTCCACACAAGTCTATCCTGGGCCATTCGTTTCCACGTCACCCCAACCTCTTTTCTTATTTCATCCACCCATCTAGTTTGAGGACGTTTTCTAGGTCTTCGGTGGTCTCTTGGAATCCAGTTCAGAATTTCTGTTGTCCATCGTTGATCAGTTCTTCTTGCAATATGCCCAGCCCATCGCCATTTCAGTCCTTTTACTTTAACAATGATGTCCTCTACTCTAGTTTGCTCTCTCACCCAAGTGTTTCTTTTTCGATCTCTCCTAGTTATTCCAAGCATGCACCTCTCCATGCTCCTTTGCGTTGTCTGTAACTTTCGTATTGCTCCAACTGTTAGACTCCATGTCTCTGATCCATAAGAGAGGACTGGCAATACACACTGGTTGAAGACTTTTCTTTTTAGACATAAAGGCAATTTCCCCTTCAGGATAAAACTGTTTCTTCCAAATGCACTCCAGCCAAGTTTAATACGTCTGTTGAGTTCTTTCATAATGTTGCCATCCATTGAAATCAGCTGGCCAAGGTAAATATATGAATCAGCAATTTCTAGCTCAGTGTTGTCAACTTGTATTTTTGTTTCCTCTACAAAATTATTGAACATGATCTTAGTTTTTTGTAGGTTCATCTTGAGTCCAACTTCTTCACTTCTAGTTGAGAGCTCTTGTACCATGTCTTGGAGTTCTAATGGGTCCGTTGAAAAAATAACAATGTCATCAGCAAACCGCAGATGATTTAAATATTCACCATTTATTTTTATTCCCTTGTTATTCCAATTTATCAGCTGAAAAATCATCTGTAAAGCAGAAGTAAAAAGTTTTGGAGAAATGGTATCTCCCTGCCTCACCCCTTTGCCAAGTTTGATAGTTTTGGTATCTTTATGTAACCGAAATTTTGCACTTGCATTTTTATACACACGTTTCACCATGTCAATGTACACATCCTCAATGTCTGTTGATCTTAAAGAGTTGATGACTGCTGATGTTTTTATAGAGTCAAAGGCCTTCTCATAGTCAATAAATGCAACACACAATGGAAGTTCATATTCATGTGTTCTTTCAATTAATTCTCTTAATACTTGAATATGGTCCACTGTACTGAATCCACTTCGAAATCCAGCTTGTTCTCTTGGTTGAGCTGCATCTAATTTTTTCTGCAGGCGATGTGTTAGCACTTTTGTGAAGATTTTATAAATAGCAGGTAACAAGCTAATTGGTCGGTAATTTTTCAAATCCTCTTTATCACCTTTTTTATGCAAAAGAATTACTGTTGCAGAATCCCATTGGTTTGGTATGTTACCGCTGTTAAGACATTTGGTAAAGAATTTTGCAAGTATGTCTTCTACATATTCTCCAGCTTCTTTTAGGATATCTAATGTAATACCATCATCACCAGGGGCTCTTCCTTTCTTCATATTTTTTATTGCAAATGAAACTTCTTCTTTTAAGATTTTAGGAGCTGTTCCTTCGACTATTTCAGTGTCTTCGTTTAATCCACTGTTACTTTCATATAGTTTTTTGTAGAATTCTTCAACTCTTCTAAGTATTTCTTCCCTATTTCTTGTTACGGTGCCATCCTCTCCTTTTAATGCAATGATGTGTTTCTTCCCAACAGATAAACTTCCTTTAACAACCCTAAGGCTCTTGTTATTTTCAATGGCTTTCCTTACTAGCTCACAGTTGAATTTTCTTATGTCTTCTTTCATGCTTTTGCGCAGAGTTTTACAAAGTTCTATGTACTCAATCCTGGAACTGGTATTTCGATTGTCCACCTTCATATCTCTTCGCCTTTTCATGAGCTGTTTCGTCTTCTCAGATAATTTGCTATTGTGCTTTTTACAGGTTACACCACCTCTTCTTTCAACCTCTTCGTCGGTATGGCTTGATGTTGGTGCATATACCTGTACTATTTGAAGTTGGTATCGCTGGGTTAGTTGAACAACAAGCCTCGCTGCTCGATCTGATGTACTTTCAACTTCCAGAAGACAGTCTTTAATTCTTTTGTTGATTAAGAAGCCAACACCACTTGTTCTTCCAGTTTCCGTTCCTCTATAGTAAAACAAATGTCCGCTTTTCAGTTCCACCAACTCTTCACCTTTTCTTCTAATTTCACTGAGTCCTACAATGTCCCATTTGATCTTGTCTAGTTCCTCTTCCAATTCCTGAAGTTTTGCTTCAGAAGCAAGGGATCGTCCATTAAACGTAGCCAATATACATATATAAATGAGAGGAATTAGCAAGAAAAAAAATGGCAAGAAGTTTGGGCTATTGATATAGTAAGCATGTACGAATAGGCATTTTAAATAAATAAATTGAACAGATATTTTTCATGTCTTCAGATAGTAAATTCCAAAATTTGGCGCCCAAATAGCCCATGTGCCTCTGTCCGATATTTATTCTATAAGAAACAGGGATATAATCAGAAATACTAGAGGTTGGATAGCAATGATCTGAGGTTAGTAAAGGTATGAGATCATTGAGTTTATTAACTCTAAGTCTATTAAACATTAATAGTACGCTTTTTTGCTTGTGGAACAATTCGAAGCTAAGTAAATTATACATAAGTTGTAAATTATTGAAATCAAATAAAGAACAATATGGCACTAAAACTTTTTTGAAGTTGTGTTAGTTGATTTAAGTTAGCGTGTGTTATAAGAGCCCTGATGGAAGTACAATAATTAAGGTATGAATAAATTAAGGAATAATATAGTGATAATACAGTATGATTCGGAAGAAAGTGTACGATTTTACCAATAACACCAATATTTCTACTAATTTTAGTACAGACAGAATGATTGATTGATTGTTTGGCTTTTTTATGGCGCAAGAGCATCTGGGCTATACTGCGCCAAACAGACAGAATTAATATGATTAGCCCATTGTAAATTAGATTATAAATTAACTCCGAGGAAATCAGTATTGTCAGAAAGTGAATCCAGAGAATTATTAACAGAAACTGTTAAATTGTGGGAGATACATTTTTTGTTGGTGAAAAGTAAAATTTTAGTTTTTATGTTATCTGAAGTAATCCTGACACTCCATTTTTCTCTTAAAAAAAAAAAAAAAAAAAGCTTTATTTTTTATTTTCGTAATCAATAGGATCATCTTCAGTTTTCAGGCAATAATTGACAGTTTTACTTATAGACATATTTTCTAGATATTTAACCTTGTGAGATATTTTAGCCGATCTTAAGCTCTTCTCGCCCTGCGCCCTTGGCGGGGGCCTTCCACATCACCCCCCCAGCTACAGCGCTAATGGTGGGTGCACCAAATACTGATTTTTGACATGTAATCTTATATATATTTTTTTTTTTGCTTCGTAAATTTAATAATTTGTATCAATATAGGTTGTTTGTGGAATAAATTTCATTCAATTCTGACGAGTCTTTCACGGTGTTGCAATTTTTACAAACATGAGTATACAGATAGCTGGGTGGCTATACACAGAGTGGCTAAATACAGAGTGCTGGGAAGGGGAGGGGCTAAGGCTCCCTATCTACAACAATGACTAAGGAACGAAATTTGGCCCAAAGGAAGTAGCCACGATCATACAAGATATAACAAATGTATTGATTACCTCTACGCTTCCACAAGTCTTTAACACAATCTCATTAATATGATATTACAACTTACCCTAAAGTAGCCTTTGCTCTTCAGTGAACTTGCAAACCTCTTCCATCGGACATCATTATTATAATCAGTGTCCATTACATCGTCAGATGGGTTACCATCCTTTCTGACATTCGAAGCAAGAATTTCGAATCCACACGCCTTAAATAAATAAATAAATAAAAAGCCTGAATGTAAGTTTACAACACAAAATGGCACTTAGATGTGTTTGTTTATGGTCATGTGGTACCAGATGTGAATTAACCCAGAGAATGCACTCTCTAGAGGGGAAAATTAAGTGTAATGAAGACCATTATCATACATTAACAATGTACATGAAGACTAATTTTCTGACTGATTATAGTAGTGATTGTAAATCTAAACCAGATTCCCTGAACGTAACAGAAAATTCCCTGAAAAGTTACGTAATACGTTTGGTAAAGACACGGATTTCCAAGGAGATATTGCTGTATATTATTTCTATATAGCATCTAAAGTCACAGTAGGACGTTTACAAATGTCAATACGTATACAATCATTAAGCCTATAATTTTTCTGTTTGCCAAGGCTTCATTCATGGCACAAGAGCACCCAAGATCATTTACAGTGCAAGGATATCCAAGATCATTTACAGTGCAAGGATATCCAAGATCATTTACAGTGTAAGGATATCCAAGATCATTTGTGGGGCAAGGACAGTTAAGATTATCTTGCACTAAAGTCACTAGATTTCTGTAGAACCCAAACTTCCATCACTAAAGGAATAAAACCAAAGACTTTAAGATTGGTAGAAAAACGCTCGACGACAGCGCTATTCAAACAAGCATTTTCTTGTGATTGACCCTAGTTTTCACAAAATGAATGTCTATAATGCAAAAAAAAAAAGCCTTAAGTGCATAAACCACATCATGAAACTGGCTAATTAATTTATGTGAGCTACTGAGTAAAAGAACGAAACGTACCAACTTCATCCCAAGGTCATGAGCTTTATGCATAGGATCGGTGCGGCGTGGGATATTCCAACCAGTGCGACTATCCGGTTCATACTTTTGACTCAATAGCTGAGCATAAAGACATCTGGTGAACAAAACCTGAATGAAAAGATTAAGTTTATGAATCTATCCTTTATTGGAAATAAATCATTCACATACACACGGCTCGACAAAGCCGGTCACCACTGGCAACTAGATTTTTACAGTTGGCGAGTAGGGGAATCCTTTCCTTCTCGGGTTTTCTTTTAGAGGCAAGGAAGTAGCTTTCTTTTCTGGCGTGTGTGATTCGACACAATTCGTCAAACCCTGCTCATACTACCTGATTCCAGGAGAAAATAAATTAAGTTTTTAAAAAGATTTTAAAATGTGAGTGGGGCACAAAGGGATCCAGGGAGAGGGCACTTGCCCCCCCCATCTCCTGAAAATAATAAATTTACATTTACTATGGATTCTCATGAATAAGTTTACCTTGGCCTTCAAGCTTTGTGCCCAGTGGCAGACTGGACCGTTAACAGTGGCCCAATGCAAGAACGATGAAAATTAATTGACTTATTTAATTAATTGGTTAATTTAATTAACTGATTGGTTTACTTGATTAATTAGTTGATTAATTTATTATGTAACATACCATAATACCCAATATGAAATGTCAACAATAAGTAGTTATTTGATATTTTTATTCAGAACGAAATATAATTATATAATAAAAGATGAGAGATACACTGTGCAATAAAATATTTAAAAACGAAATATATACAAATGAAGTTTAATGTGAATTGGAGTGACATTTTGCAATTGTTTCGGTGGAAACAAACGTCCACCTTCATCAGAAATTTTTCCAAACACTAAATTGGACAAAATTCTGATGAAGGTGGACGTTTGTTTTCCACCAAAACTAAACGTTTATGTGTATTTCATTTTTAAATAATTATTTGTATCATATTCGTGAAAACTTGCTGCTGAATTATGGATTTTTATAACATACTTCAAACTGAAGGTATATTATTATGAAATATATGATGCAGTATCTTGACCTTCGAACTTTTTTATGAATTCATATCTTTTGTTTAGAAAATTTGAAAACTGCATATTAGCAATAAAGTTATAAATTTTAACATGCACCAAATCTGTAAGGGAAAAAAAACATTCGGCATTTGTTCAAGTTGCCAAGAATTTGAAATGCTTCTACGTGGGCTGTATGGGCCCCCTTATTTATATTGTGCATACGTCTTAGGTTTTATATAAGGATAAAAATTATTTTGCATTCGTTTTTCCAATTTATCTGTCAATAAAAAGCTATTACTTTAGACCATAACATTTAATTGATAACTATGCTAAATTGATCTCATAATTACATTTATTTAAATGGAGCCCCTCAATATGCATTTTTTGGGAAAAAAAAATCTGAAATAAAAAAAAAATTAAAATCCAGTTTAAAAGGCTGAAATCTTTTTCATAACTTTTAAAAATATTTCGGCATACTATGGCACATTGAATGAATATACCAATTAATTTTCAGAAAACCAGCCCATTCCTGCAAGTATTCGAAATTGAATTTTAGGCTCGCAAGTGAATCAGACTGCAGGGGCTGTCACTCAAATTTATATTGAAAATAGTTGCGTTAGTAGCCTAAACGGTCAGAAGTAGTTGCAAAAATAGTTGCCTGAAGTGAATAATTTAGTCGAAAAAATAGTTGCCTTATGCAAAAATTTAACAAAATATTGAAATTACATTCTTAAAAGAAAAAAAAAAAACTTAATTCAATATACTATATGGTTTTACTCTCACAATTAAATCAGAATATTTTACAGTTTAGGCACAAGATACAAGAACGGAAACAAAGCATAAGAATAGAAACAACTAAATTTTTTATTATTATGTCCTATGTGTATAAATACATATTCCCACTTCTTAATAATTATGAAAGTCTATTTGCCATAATGGTAACCACATGGGCATGATCTTCAATGACCTCAGCATCATTCAGGAACAGTTCTGGGTTCCTGTCTATATGTGTGCCATTGAGTCTCGCAGGTTTCTAACTCTATACTGTATGCAATAAAGAATAGTAGTAACAATATAAATAGTATTTCTTATCATTACGCTGAAAGATATCAGTATACTCTTTTTCCATATCGTCATCTTTATTAGCTCTAAATACTACATGCAAATCGAAATTTTGTGTTTACTATACGAAGAACAAAACACAAAATATCCAAATGCAGAAAGTGTCATTCGCAGCTCTAGAATAAGATCTTGACCGATGATTACTGACTGACCGATCAGGAGGTGTACTAACATATACATTTCTCTGGCTTTCGAACTGGCCAGAAAATTTTTAATCCCTTTTTTTTTTGTATTTCCCCAACCGTACATTGTTTCTCATGAATGGTCGTAAAACATTCGACTTCTGCTTTCAATTGTATACAGAATACCATCAGCCTCCAGCACCAGTGATACCTTCCTCAGCAGAGATGAAGATGATCCCTGGAGAATGGGTTTTTTTTTTTTTTCCAAAGCAAGAATGGCAGACCGTTTACTTTCCAAATTAGTAATGTTCACATGATGTATGAATACAGATTGTGGGGGTCATCTCCCCTTTCCTTCATTCTCCATTTCCATCATCCTTTTTCATAAAATGTGAACGTATGGCTATTTGAAATCAACGTGATTTTTTTTAACACTTTTCTGGCATGGATTTAGAATAAGGAACTTCATCTTTGTTTCCGTATGTATGTTGCAGTTATATAAAAAAAGACGCCAAGCTGATGGACCTTCTTGTAATATTATGTTACAATGAAAGTTTCCGGGCCCCTAAAACATGGGGAGCAGGTAGGACTTGGGGCCATGTGCAGATCCAGGTGAGGAAACCTGGACACAGCTTTTACTCAGCACCCCACTTCTTTCGAAAATATAAGTATATATGTCAAACCAAACTAGAACCCTTTAAATCGTATCGGATTGGTTCTTTTTACACTAAATTTTACAGCCCCTCTGTATTAAACCAGATTGACCCTCTTTACGTAAAATCTTACAGGCCCTCTTTATGATAAATTGAGGCGGCCTTTCGGGTGATCACCCGTATGGCCAGTCCGCCCTTGTTTGTGTCCCCAAAAAAATCTAGACCAGCCCTTGATACGAAGGGGAACTAAGCTAAAGTGTCAAGCTCTAAACATTTGTAGATCTGGAACAGAATTATTCAAACTGAACTAGATTTATTCAATAGCAACTGTAACTAAAATTGCAATAATCTACAAGTTAAACTTCCTCTGGCATCCGTTGTTATTTCTTTGAAGAAATTTAAAATACGAGGCATAAAAATATTTAACACCTTCCAGAAGGTTCCAACTCACATTGGGAAAAAAAATTCCCTACATTGGGGAAAAAATTCCTCACAGTGGGGGAAAAAAATTCCCTGACTGTTTCAGGTCTTTTCAGCAAAATTCCGTGCCCAATCATAAACAAAACTTTCAACTCAACTTCAATTGCGTGAAAGATGGCTTCGTGTTTGTGGGAGATTTAACTATTCAAAATAAAAGTTCAGAAGGTTTTCCCCTGACTTTTCCAAGTTTGAGCAAAAGATCTTGTTTCCCCTGACCTTTAGGGACAATGTCAAGTTCCTGATGACGGAGTTCTCAAGGTGCAAAGACCCTGTTTCTATCTTAGGATAACTACTGCTGACTTTCACCTAAATCTAAAATTTACATTTTCTACCCAAGTACAATGAACTCTTTCTGCCTTTCCTTTGAGCACAGTGGACTCTCGAGCAGTCTGCATAGAGTATGAACTTCCCAGATTTCCTCATTTACACACAGGTGTGACATGATACATTTTTATTCCACTCTTGACACAGACAGCTACGAAATATCTGAAACCTTGACTACTTTACTCTCTGTTTCTATCTTCCCAATGTCAACTTTTATAGGAAAAATTACAGCAACTACATTAAACTATCTTTAAAAAATCCTTCATTTCTACTAAAAAAACGTAAACTATAAAAGGGGTAAAACATTTTTTGATTAAAAAAGTTCAAAGAATTTTTTCTAACCAATTACAGTGACTTGTATTAAAATATAATGACTTAGAATAATTAAAATAACTTCTAAAAAATATAGCGACTGAAAAAAATTTTAAAGTATTTTTTGAAAGTCGTTATAGAACTAAGAATA
>QLNU02014176.1:146496025-146510897 GCA_006491805.2 Dysdera silvatica
CTTTCCTGCATAAGAGAGGGCTGATATCGAGTACCAGCCTCTCTCCAGATGAAAACTCGCCGAGAATCACTCTGCAAAGCAAATTTCGACTCATCCGTGAAAAGTACGGACCTCCACTGATTTCGAGTATAGTTTCCATGCATAATTCAAACGTTCCCTCCTGTGGCGAGAAGTTAAGAGCATGTATAATACTGGTCGCCTAGCGTACAGTCCTCCTTCATGTAGCCTTCTGCGTACAGTCAAAGCTGATACAGTCCTTCCTGTAGCTGCAGCAAGCCCAGATCTGAGATGAGTCGGAGTAGTAATCCTGTTTCGCCTTGCCGAAAGCCGCAAGTATCGGTCATCTGAGGAGGTCATAACCCTTGGCCTACCTTCGCTGTATCTTCGGGAGGCTGAATTCGTGGTTTGGAACTGCTGCCACATTCTGCTGACCACAGAATGGTCGATGTTCAACCATATTGTGGATCGCCGCCTGCCACTGACCAGCTTCAAGTCTGCGTATAGCTGCGTAATGTAATTCTACTGGCAAATGACGTTTCGACATCATTTTTACAAATTGGCTATCTCGAAATCTTTTCATTCACCATCGCACATTAATTGGCGACTCACTGCAAAACAGCTAGTTTTAAGCTTTTTCGCATTTGCATCTTGTATATCGATGCTACATGCCTTTTCCAGTAACATACGCAAATTCCGTGCATTTTGAACTACATTTGCCAAATTATCACGTTTT
Organism: Dysdera silvatica; assembly: GCA_006491805.2. Lineage (NCBI taxonomy): Eukaryota > Metazoa > Arthropoda > Arachnida > Araneae > Dysderidae > Dysdera > Dysdera silvatica. The sequence goes on from QLNU02014176.1 coordinate 146,496,759, forward strand.
TTCCATTTGTTGCTTAATTTATGGAAACCAGTGTATAAAGTATTTCTCCCCATTATGAAAAATTAATTTAAATTTTTATATTTCAAAACATAAATTTTGAAACATAGTTTTACCCACAAGATCCAACAAACTCACTTTTAGAACTGGGCAAAACCATTCACACTTTGATGAATGTATTCTTTCATTCTCACTCTTTAAATTCATTCTCATTCATGGAAATTCAAAAAGCACAGATCGGGAAAATTATTTTAATAAGTTATTTATTATAACAATGAATTTCAAATTTCCCTGACTTTTCCAGATACGAAGACATCTTGATCCTATGACGGCACCTTAGATTCTCTGGGACTAGATCTATAGTTTAGCAAAACCATCGGCTATTTTATATATATAGTCAAACTTGGATAATGTGAACATGTTTAAATCACGTTCATGAATAATTCAAACTTTTCTCATGGTCCGGTGAATCTTCTATAAAAATAATGCAAAAAAATTGCATGTAAATTGCAATTTTTTTGGTTACTTCAAAGTTTTCCTTCCTCCAAAGATGTCAAAGAAAGGTATTCTCCGTCACCATGTTTTACCCTAATGGGATTTCCCGGATTAAAATTCCCTGAATGAATTTTTTACAAGCCTTGGACTTCCACCTGCTGTTCATTCTATCCTCACTTGACAAAAGAAAATCTGTGCAAATGAGCTTAAAGTAACTAGTTAAACAGCACATGTCTATTAAATTTCTCTTTTGTGCTGTTACGCTCAGTACTACAGCAGCTTTTATTTTGTGATTCCTGTGGACGTTTTCGTCATGAGTTCTTCCAAACCAAATTACATGCCATACAAAGCATTAAATTTTGTGGAAAATGTCATAGGATTGGGAGAACAGAACAGATTGAAAAATAAATTCAAAATAACAAAAAAACTTTGGAATACCACAGATTACATCCCCTCCCCCCCCTTCACTTGAGGAATAAAAATAAAATTTTGAATGGTCTAAACAAGCCTGGTGACAAAGACAAAGGAGAGGAAAAAGAATTTATAAATACTCAAAGAATTAACTCAATAAAAAAAACAATAAAAAATTTGTAACTTCTTTTTAAAAAAACTATAAACGTGTATATAAGTACAGCCAGTTATAAAAGTATCCAACCACTGCTTGTTATTAATGCCCTTGTAGTTTAATTCTCAAATCAAAAGCATTATTAGATTCCAAAGTATGTTCACCATAAATTAATGATAAATTAATTATTACTTACAATTTAGCAGGGTGATTACACAGAACTTCCATATATTGAAAATTATCTATGCATATAGGCCTATGGAAGTTCTGGTAAACCCCATGATTTAATATACGGATTCATTATATAGAAATACTATTTCTACATATTTCTTTTCTTTTTTTTTTATTATTAAATATCCAAATTTTATATTTGGAGACCCTACTACATATACATAGAACAGTGAAAACTTACTCGATTTTTGCTGGTTTTGGGATTCACCCATTTTGGCAAGAAATCGGCTGCTTCTATCATCAGAAAATCACCATCGTTATCTTCCACTCTAATCATTAATACAAGAATTAAATTAACGATATAATACTGACATTGCAGAGTTAAATATAGTTAATATTTGAATATTATAATATAATTATATAAAAAATAAGTTTATATAGTAAATTATTTTAATTAAGTATATATATAAAGTAGACATGTCAAATTAGATATCTCCTTCGGGTAATATCAGTAGCATAATAATTCAAAAATTATAGGAGGAAGGGGGGGACTCAAGTGTATTGGAAGATTATGTGATGAAATAACGTTTTGATATCCAATGGGGGCTTGAGCCCCTCCTTTTCTACATCACTGGGTAACATGCATAACATTTTGGTCAATATTTCCATACCTATACGACCGCATATGAAGAGATGAAATCAAAAGTTACGCGAGTTGGATTATTTACATTTAATTAATTTTTTTTTATTAAATGTTTATGGCACAAGAACAGTAAGAGCTATTTTGAATCAGTTCTTGCATTTTGGGAATCCAATAATTTTACAAGTTATTGATATAAAACAAAAAAAATTACAGCTACAAATAGATCCTGACCAGGGCTTCTGATCTCGGGATCTACTTTTATTTCGATTTCACGGAATCAGCATTTAGAATATAAAGCAATTTATGGATAATTGTAATCGTTATTTCAAATCATGTAACCAGTGCTATAGTTTAACAGTCATTGAAATAGAGAGAATACATACGGGTAATCCATTAGTTACTACACTAACAATACTATGCTTAAGCGACAAACCGTACTCTTCCAACAATTTAACATCTTCGTCGGTATGGCTTGATGTTGGCGAATATATGTCTGTATTATCTGAAATTGGTATCGCTGGGTCAATTGAACAAGAAACCTCGCTGCTTGATATTACATATTCTCAACTTCAAGAAGGGTGAAAAATTTTAATTCTTTTGTTGATTAAGAAGCCAAAGCCTTGTTCTTCCAGTTTCCATTCCTCTATAATAAAACGGATGTCCACTTTTAAGAGTTCCATCAATTCTTAACCTTTTCTTCTGACTTCACAGAGTCCTATAATGTCTCATTTGATCCTCTCAAGTTGTTGTTCTTCTTACTCTGGAAGTTTTCTTTCATAAGCAAGGGATCGCCATTATACATAGCCAAGGTCAATAACAAACAGCAGCCTGGGCCATTCCAGTGATTCTTAGAACCCCACTGTTTTCATACCATACTGATCGCTGCCTTGATCAAGAGCACTCCGGCACCAGAAGACTAGGGACAATGGTTTTTGGTGTGTGTCTGCATATTGGAGGAATTAGCCATCATTTCACCACGCTGACTAGATGGGTTGGTAAATTAGCCTTCCCCCTCCTCTTCCGCCTTGCTATTCATATAACAAATATGAATTTGCTTCATAAATGGAAAGCCCAGCCTGCACCACTCAAAGGCGGTGTATGACACTAGGTTATTAACCCAGCCGATTCGACATATCATCACATACGTATTACATGTGGGTCTCCTTCCAGTTGGATACCAGCAATGCTTTTACTGGCTATTAAATAGTAATATGTCAAAAATGTTTTTGTCCAAGTCTTCAAAACTATACGTAATACCTACATACATAAGGTCATTTAAATGCACTTACTGAATAACTAAGCTTGGATCTTCTTTGGACAAGCTGTAAAGTAAGAAGACTATAAACCATTCATCTTCTACATTATCACCGAAACTGGTCGAGCCTGCTAAATGTGATGCTCCTATTCAAAAAAGAAATGAAACTAAATACAGTAGAATTGAAACAACAATATGTTGTTTAATTTAATCTGTGTAGTGGTCGATTTATTTAAATACAGTGGAATTTATCTGTACTGATATTTTCAGTGATCTAGACGGATACAGGGTATATGAGATTCAACCTCGTCTATACGCAGGGTTCAAAATTAGTGGGTGAACATGAAATTTTATCCGTGCACGTAAATTTTTAATTTGGGTGCATGCAGTGCACCTAACTATTCAAAATTATGGCTACTTGCATTTATTTTTCAAGAACGGTGACCTATGGAATAATTTTATATAATTTTCTCCGGGTATCTGCATGCGCTTCGAATTTTTTTATTACATACGAATGTTAAATTATTTTGAAAAGTTGCATTTTGTTGTAGTTTACATGCTTAAATATAGTTGCTACACTTACATTTTACCCGTTTTTAATGTTGAGGTTTACTTTCTATTCCGTTCGTTACTTGTACACTTAACTAGTATTTTATGCACGTAAGTCGTAAGACTTGGGTGCACTTGTGCACCTGATTTAAAAAGTTAATTTTGACCCCTGCTATAACGATAAAACTGCTTAGAATGAAGTTTTTTCCCCCATACCTAGAGTATCTGATACAGTGAAATCTATCTATAAAGATAGATTTTACTGCCTATATTTCCTTTAGTTGCAACATTCCACAAAATTAAGCAGTAAAATATGTTCCGTCCATGATGGTTTCCAGCCAGTATAACCCCAAACCAACGTACTATGCTGGGGATCAAGAATTAGCAGATTTTGGAACTTGCCACCCCTCTTCCCCCATATGAAAAAAAAAAAAAAGAAAAGAAATACTTTTGAAAAAAATCATGCATATTGTGCTCATAACTTTTCATATAAAAGATGATTTTTCACATATTTAATCATCAATGTCTTTAACGATTTCATATATTATTGGGTTCACAGCTTCTCTCGCCCCCCTCCCACCCAACATATGCTTTCCTGAGGCATGTACCTTGCGTGTCTACTTAGAAATCCTACACTGGGTGTGGGCAAAAAGTTCTCGGCATCTAAAGAGAAATGAGGTAGGTAAAGGAAATTAGAAACACTGGTGTGCGTAGGAGGGGGTGATGGTGTAATAATAACCCCCACTGTGATGCAATTTTGTACATATACATATGAACATGTGAATTTGTATCTCCGTAAACCCCACCCCATTATAAGCTGGAACCCCTCTAAACTTTCTGTGTATGCCTATGAGTAGAAGCAATATGAAATGAGAGATGTGTACGCATTTTTTGGTGTAACCATAATTTTGCCGACTGTTGTGGACACTGCATTTTAAGTAATTAAGCTGTATCAGCAGTAGCGAGTTAAACCTAGTTTATGTGAATCAGTTAAATATTTTTGAAAATAAAAACCAACTGGTAAGTTTTACATTAACCAGTTGAACTATTTTTTTCCATAAATATTGAAAAAAGTATTTAGAGACACTAAGCGAACTGGTTGCGAAAATGTTCGCAATTTAGGGAATTAGTTATTACCAAAATGGGAGATAACAGAAATGCACTAGCATTGGTTATGTTTGAAGAGTACATGATAACCTATTAGGGATGGGATCACCAATTCAATGTGAGCTCCAAACTATAACATGTTCACACACAGCTTATCAGAAAGTAAACCCAGTACAGACAGCTAAAGCCATTATGGTTTTTATGATCATCCTCCAGTTTAAATTTATAAAGAAAATAAAATGGTTCAGGTTTGAAAAGTTTTATATGAGATCAATTCAACAGAAGCAAATATATTAAAAAGAGAACGTGTAATTTAAAAAAACAAAAAATTAACGCATGAGTAATCATTGTATGAATACTCATTTTTCGGCATAAGTGCAAATTAAAGACGTGCCTCTGTCACCAATCATACGACTTCCTTCTTGGGTTTTGTCATGATGGAATAGCATTCAGTCTTGCTTTTAATCCTAGACAGCATAGGTGCGGAAAATAAAACTTACCAGGATAGGTGGGGTATAGAGAAGCTTTAATCTTTAACAAGTTACACAACACACAAATTTAACATTATTTATGCAAATATTCATTAAACATGTGATAATGTGTCTTCCATTTCAGTGTTATACTTTTTTCTCTCATCACTGGCCACTCACAGTTCACTTTTTAGTCATCATGATGACACTGGAAGCATAGCATTGCAACGATTTATTTACGCAGTGGGGTACTGTATATCCCACCTGCACTATCTAGGGTTGAATGAATATTTTTAAGGTGCTTACCTAGGTTATGGTGTCATACGTTTCAGGAATTTTAAAAGAAATTTTCAGGAAAAATTTGATTCAACATTCTAAGTTTTCAGGTACTTCGAAGGCCATCTAAATGGGCAGCAAGGGAGAAGCCTGAAGACGGGTGAGGGTCTTCCCCACTTCCTCTTCACTGATTCAGGGGTATATGTAAAAATTATATTTATTATACTAGAAGGAGCATTTTTAACTACTGAGAAGTAAATATTAGTAGTCATGATAGATTAGTGTTTGCAAGTTTAAAGGTGCTTGGAACAGGATTTACCTCAGTCCGATTTTCAATATTGGAAATTTTTGGAGTGTGGCTCTTTTCCCCATTTTATTATTATGTTATTTTTAAAATTATTTTTCATCCATTTTAAATGCTAATGCAGATACAAATGAAAGGCCTGAACTACGAAAAATACCGACTCATCAATAGCTTACAAACAATTCATCATGTCCAACAAGCATACTCGTATCCAGAGAAGGGGGGATCTTAGAGACTAGTCCCCTCCCCACAAAAACTAAATTTTTAATGGGACTTGGCTACGGCCTTGCATGCTGCGATTCCATCGGTAAAAATTTTTGAACCCCTCAGATTAATTCTTGGCTATGGTCTTGCCACTAAGGACTAATGATCTTTCTGGCAATGTTCCAAAAAAACAGTGATGAAGCTGTGATAAGCTTGTGCACAGATCCCCTGTCCAGAAATTTCCTTCACCTCATTTTTAGAGTATGAGTATTGGCGACTGGCTTGGCGACAAGCCCTTAATATGCAATTTTTCCTATTTTTCTTCCCATTTTATTTTAGTAAACAGGTAAAAGATAACATTTTCCCATTACAATAATTATTATTAAATTCGTCTATTTAAATCGATTTTATTTAGTAATTCTAAAAAGCATTAAATGACAGAATTAATAGAAATAATAATTTATTATTCCATAATTTATTATAGTTCATAAGAGAGGGGTAGAGGAATACATCTATATATATATATATCATCATCATCATATTCAACCATTATCTATCCACTGCTGGATGAAGGTCTCTCCAAATGCTTTCCACACAAGTCTATCCTGAGCAATTCGCTTCCACGTCACCCCAACCTGTTTTCTTATTTCATCCACCCATCTAGTTTGAGGACGTTTTCTAGGTCTTCGGTGGTCTCTTGGAATCCAGTTCAGAATTTCTGTTGTCCATCGTTGATCAGTTCTTCTTGCAATATGCCCAGCCCATCGCCATTTCAGCCCTTTTACTTTAACAATGATGTCCTCTACTCTAGTTTGCTCTCTCACCCAAGTGTTCCTTTTTCGATCTCTCCTAGTTATTCCAAGCATGCACCTCTCCATGCTCCTTTGCGTTGTCTGTAACTTTCGTATTGCTCCAACTGTTAGACTCCATGTCTCTGATCCATAAGAGAGGACTGGCAATACACACTGGTTGAAGACCTTTCTTTTTAGACACAAAGGCAATTTCCCCTTCAGGATAAAACTGTTTCTTCCAAATGCACTCCAGCCAAGTTTAATACGTCTGTTGAGTTCTTTCATAATGTTGCCATCCATTGAAATCAGCTGGCCAAGGTAAATATATGAATCAGCAATTTCTAGCTCAATGTTGTCAACTTGTATTTTTGTTTCCTCTACGAAATTATTGAACATGATCTTAGTTTTTTGTAGGTTCATCTTGAGTCCAACTTCTTTACTTCTAGTTGAGAGCTCCTGTACCATGTCTTGGAGTTCTGATGGGTTCGTTGAAAAAATAACAATGTCATCAGCAAACCGCAAATGATTTAAATATTCACCATTTATTTTTATTCCCCTGTTATTCCAATTTATCTGCTGAAAAATCATCTGTAAAGCTGAAGTAAAAAGTTTTGGAGAAATGGTATCTCCCTGCCTCACACCTTTACCAATTTTGATAGCTTCGGTATCTTTATGTAACCGAAATTTTGCACTTGCATTTTTATACACACGTTTCACCATGTCAATGTACACATCCTCGATGTCTGCTGATCTTAAAGAGTTGATGACTGCTGATGTTTTAATAGAGTCAAAGGCCTTCTCATAGTCAATAAATGCCACACACAATGGAAGTTCATATTCATGTGTTCTTTCAATTAATTCTCTTAATACTTGAATATGGTCCACTGTACTGAATCCACTTCGAAATCCAGCTTGTTCTCTTGGTTGAGCTGCATCTAATTTTTTCTGCAGGCGATGTGTTAGCACTTTTGTGAAGATTTTATAAATAGCAGGTAACAAGCTAATTGGTCGGTAATTTTTTAAATCCTCTTTATCACCTTTTTTATGCAAAAGAATTACTGTTGCAGAATCCCATTGGTTTGGTATGTTACCACTGTTGAGGCATTTGGTAAAGAATTTTGCGAGTATGTCTTCTACATGTTCTCCAGCTTCTTTTAAGATATCTAATGTAATGCCATCATCGCCAGGGGATCTTCCTTTCTTCATACTTTTTATTGCAAATGCTACTTCTTCTTTTAAGATTTTAGGAGCTGTTCCTTCGACTATCTCAGAGTCTTCGTTTAATCCACTGTTTCCCTCATACAGCTTTCTGTAGAATTCTTCAACTCTTCTAAGTATTTCTTCCCTATTTCTTGTTACAGTGCCATCCTCTCCTTTTAATGCAATGATGTGTTTCTTCCCAATAGACAAACTCCCTTTAACAACCCTAAGGCTCTTGTTGCTTTCAATGGCCTTCCTTACTAACTCACAATTGAATTTTCTTATATCTTCTTTCATGTTTTTGCGCAAAGTTTTGCAAAGTTCTACATACTCGATCTTGCGACTGGTATTTTGATTGTCCACCTTCATAAGTCTTCGCCTTTTCATGAGTTGTTTCGTCTTCTCAGATAATTTGCTATTGTGCTTTTTACAGGTTACACCACCAATTTCCCCAGCAGTTTCAACTATTGTCTTAACAATGTTTTCATTTGCTTCTGAGATGTCAACTTCTTCAATAAGTCCTTCCAGTGCAGAAAAGCGATTTTTTAATTCCAACTTGAATGCCTCGGTATTTTCTTTTAATTTCTTTAAATCCACCCTCTTACTTACTTGTTTCCTAATGAGCTTCTGTCGTTCTAATTTAGTATTTAAGTGCACTTTACATCTCACCATTCGATGATCACTTCCAGTATTAAATCTGTTCAGTACACTGCAATCTTCAATAATTGATTTCTTGTTTGCCAGGATATAGTCAATTTCACTAGTTCCCCCATTTGGGTGTTTCCATGTCCATTTTCTTTGCGGTTTCTTCTTAAAAAATGAATTCATGATGCTAAGGTTTTCAGCTTCTGCAAATTCGATGAGTTGATCGCCACGTTCATTCCTTTCCCCATATCCGTATTTACCAACCGATGTCTCTCCTTGTTCCTGTTGTCCAATTCTTGCATTGAAATCCCCCATGATGAGCTTGATATGTTGTTTCCCTTTGGTGTGTAACTCTTTGATTTCTTCATAAAATTCTTCAACCTCTTCGTCGGTATGGCTTGATGTTGGTGCATATACCTGTACTATTTGAAGTTGGTATCGCTGGGTTAGTTGAACAACGAGCCTCGCTGCTCGATCTGACGTGCTTTCGACTTCAAGAAGGTAGTCTTTAATTCTTTTGTTGATTAAGAAGCCACGTCATCATCATCATATTCAACCATTATCTATCCACTGCTGGATGAAGGTCTCTCCAAATGTTTTCCACACAAGTCTGTCCTTGGCCATTCGTTTCCACGTCACCCCAACCTCTTCTTATTTCATCCACCCATCTAGTTTGAGGACGTTTTCTAGGTCTTCGGTGGTCTCTTGGAATCCAGTTAGAATTTCTGTTGTCCATCGTTGATCAGTTCTTCTTGCAATATGCCCAGCCCATCGCCATTTCAGTCCTTTCACTTTAACAATGATGTCCTCTACTCTAGTTTGCTCTCTCACCCAAGTGTTTCTTTTCGAGCTCTCCTAATTATTCCAAGCATGGACCTCTCCATGCTCCTTTGCATTGTCTGTAACTTTCGTATAGCTTCAACTGTTAGACTCCATGTATCTGATCCATAAGAGAGGACTGGCAATACACACTGGTTGGAGACTTTTCTTGTTAGACATAACGGCAATTTCCCTTCAGGAAGAAGCCTATATATATATAGTTGTATCCCTCTACCCTTCCCTTATGAACTGTGCAATAAATTATGGGATACATATACACAAAATCGCACCCCAATGGCAGTTATGACCCCATCAACCCTTCCCTTGCATATGCCAGCATTGCCCCGCCCCCCCTAGCCGTTTAAAAATTTGATTCGCCCGAACCTGCTACGCATTTACTTTCAAAAGTTTTACAGTTACATTTTAAAATAAGGTACTTTTAGCTCATTACTAATTGTCAAGCAGTATCAATCATTTTTGTAGTGTTTTAGTATCTTGTACATTCACTAAAATGTTTGACAGCCTTGAGAAGAAGGTAATAATTTTTCTTAGCCCCACCTCCCCTTCGAGAAGAACTCATATGGACGCCCATCTGTGCCGGTAATTTATTAAGAAATCATGGAAAAACAGAACATGCCTAATGCATCAATACCAAAAAAAAAAAAAACTATGACTCATACACACTTCAAAAATTCCTGGTTTAAAAATCTGAGGAAAATTAATACAATCACCAAACCATGAATTATCCAATTTCAAAAAAATTCATGCTTTATGTCTATACTGCGATCTACAAAATATGAATTGTAAATAAACAATGAGTAAATTCAGTGGCGTGCACAAAAAACATAAAATGGGGAGCATAGGGCTACAATCTTATCACATGCGCCTACATATCACATATAGGTTATTATTATTTCCGAGAATCAAAACTTAATGGAAAATTATGACCTCATGCGTACGCCAATGAATGAATTGACAAGATAAAGAAACGGACCTGTCACGTTACTGACAACCTGAAGGTTGAAACCTTCATTCTGCCAAATGTATTTGGTTAGAAAGGGGCTGAGCTTCAAGATATACTTCTCTGCAATTTGTTCTAGGTATTCACTGCCGCCATTATCTGCATTTTCTGCGTTAAGTTCAGGAAATAACGAATATTTCACTGTATCCTCACAATTGCGCAAAACACTGGTTGCCATGTTTCATTGACAGGTTATTGATTTTTTCACACGTGCATCTAACAAGTGAAGAAAAGACCGTTACCTACCGCGCATGCGCCGTCTCCTCCCTGTGACGTTCCACTGGTGTTCCTACGTGACCATCGATATCGGCGTACAATCGCAAATCGTTGGCACTCGTTGAGAAATTAGCAAACATGTAAAATGAAGGAAAATAATTTTTTTCGGCCTTCCACAAAATATTGAAAGAGTGTATCCTTCTTCATTTTAATAGAAGGCCCTATTAAACTCCACTCATTAATTATCATTCCCTCTCCAACGTTCCCCACATTTCTCTGCTTATGATATATTTCGCCAATAAGGGACGCTACCGTCAAACAAAGAACAATAGCAGCACCCTGTGTCCACTTGGAGTTTCCTCCTGTCATTTCCTAATAAAAGACAGCGACGTCTGTCTGAAACGTGTCAATACTCTCTACCCAGCATGGAAAAAATTACACTCTACAGCGTTGATAAAATACTTAATGCCCTTACTGAAATAGCGAAATGCTTTTCTCTATTCCTTTGATGGATACGCACATAAATGATTCGTTATCATTGCTACTTCAACACTCACAGGAACTACATTAATTGAACGATAGTTTTGATATCAATTTTGAAAACACCGCTTTCAGACAAAGACTATATAATTCCCATAAAAACTATATAAAAGCACTATGAGCTCCTTATTCAAATGACATGACAGCTTTTACTTTAAACGAGCTGAATTTTTCTTCCAAAGGTCGGTAATCCGATTAAAGACATGGCGAAAAGCAAGACCTACAGTTTTCAACGGTCCGAAACTGTGCCGTCTAAGAAATCAAACCCAGAAATACAGCATTGTAGAAGAATAGCTTGCATTTTACTGGTTTTCGAGAATTAGACTCAGAATTTTGCAAAATAAAGAATCGCTTCACTTCACGCGCTCTCCCCATGTGGGCTTCCTGTGCTTATAATTTTGAACGACTTCAATCAAAGCCTTTAAAAACAGCAGGCTTCAGAAAAGAGTGCAAGTAACCACAAACAAACAAGCCACATGGTTTTTTGAAAATTTAAATTCAAGTGAATTTATGCGAGAAACGCTTAAATTAAACTAACAATTTAATTCTATTATCTTATTTTAAACTATTTATTCATCCATGAAGACGAAAAAACGTAGCAGAAAACAGAAGTTGCATTTGATTTTTGATGAAGAAGATCGAAAGTAAGTCGCCATCCGTAATTAAATTAAATTCCTTAAATCCCTAGCAGTCCTTCATGAGAAGTAATGACTTGCTGCCGATGCGCCTAAAAGCTGGGGTTCTCCATTTCATTTGCTATTTTACCAGTGTTTAACCTTTTATATGTAACTAAACCCTACAATTGTGTAGGATCAATGAGTGTTTCTTCTATGTCAGAAACCCTGATTTGATTCCAAGCATTGTCTTAAAAGCTCTTGCCATTTTTTGGCACTTGTAGGCAGGGGCGTAGTGTGGGTTTCCAATGCCTAGGTAATAAAGCTTAAAATTCAGGCATTTGATTAGTGGCCATTGGCCAGCAGGGCCCTTTTTATTAGAGGCCACTTCATTGACGTTAGTAGCCATTTTCACGTAGCTACAAAACCTTCAAATACTGCAACCTTAGGAGGATTCCTTTGATCAACGTTTTTCATGAAGGATGATAAGTGGTTTGCAGTTTCAGAATGTAACCTTCCTGCAGAGTCAAAACAGACAGAATTGCATTGGGAAACAAATAAAGTGGCGAGTGTGATGGCTACTGAAGTCGTATTTTTAATCACCATTCCCCAATATTTAGTTGCCCTGGGGCCAGTGGCGAGCACAAATTTTAACCTTTCCTTGATAAGTTAAATATTGCACCTGCTAAAACCCGTTAGCACTCCCATTCACTAGTCCAATATTGAAATTTTGCCCCAGTAGCATAGCATGGGGAAACCCATTCTATGCCAGTGCTTGTAGGCCTTGGCTTTACATCCGATAATAAAATTTTCAGAGCATCTCGTAGATATGGGACAACACTTGAGAATTTTTTTTAATGGGTCTAGTGTGCTTATGTAAAGACTTTCCATTAAAACTAAATGACCTTTCATGAAAATTCATATGGAAACAGACTGTTCAAATTGAGGTACGTTATTTGTGTAGAGATTCTTGTCAGAACATGAACATGCTGCCTCAGTGTGTACTGAGAGCATCGTCTATGTAATTAACGATGTTATGTTATCTTATGCTATGTCTTGTCCGCTTTACAGCTGATGGTCCCACTTTGAGACGTAGGTACATGTCCCCTTTTACATTATAAGATTGCAACAGCAATCATTGGGCCTGTTCTTCCATTACGCATGGGACATTTTCACAATTTCCGACCTCGATACTGTAGATAAATATTTTATGCACAGATCTTTTTAATAGAAATACAGTAAAACTTTCCAACAACGATTCTATGAGTCCCGTGCGTAATGCAAACGTTGTCCCATTTTTTCCCTTCTGAAAGTAATTGAATTATTTTTTATTATTTCATACTAAATGTCAATGGTATCTACTAAGATTTCTATTAAAAAAATCAATGCGCAAAATATTTATCTGCAGTACAGTATTGAGGTTGGAAGTTATGAAAATGTCCCGTGTGTAACGGGGAAAATGGGCCAGTTGGTGTTACGGACATACAGTCTAAATATGAATCCAGAATTACCTTTATTGAAGTTCAGGCTAAATAATTCATTTTACAGAATATTTCCATCAATGGATGGGTATCTAATCATCTCTTGACTCCCAAACTGTAGCCTCTCAGCTCTCCCACTCTGGTCCGTAAACTCAGTTGAAGTTCCCTAGCTGCTTAAAATGTCCCTATTTCAACTTTCTCCTTCATACATATACAGTGAAATGTGTCTAAGGTGGAATCTCACGGGACTGGAAAAAAATTCTGTAGTATGCAGGTTTCCGCCTTATGAGGATAAAATGCAAAATAGATACAGTGAAACCTGTCTAAGGCGGAAACTCACGGGACCGGAAAAAAATTCCATAGTATGCAGGTTTCCGTCTTATGTAGGTTACATGCAAATCAAATACATACATAGTTAAATTCAGTGGTAAGAGATGATTGCATGTGCTATTTTTTTCTTTGTCTTATCTTGCGAACTTTAAGATTATATTTATTTTCCTTTTGATAAAAATATTTATTTTATCACTGCATTTTATTTTTATTAATTTTAATTTTTGCACTATTTTGTGGGTTTAGTAATTACGATCAATATGATGCAAAATTTCATGCAAACTATACATGCTTATTCTATACAAAAAGTCTATTATGTAAGCTTAAATTGTAACGATAAAGTACCTCCCTTGTAAAGATACTTTCCCTTGTATAAAGATACTCTCCCTTGCGGTAGGTTTATCCATGAATTGATAAAGTCGATATGAGTGACTTTTCGTTCTGGT
>QLNU02014176.1:146511897-146543446 GCA_006491805.2 Dysdera silvatica
AACCGATTTCTTGGTGAGTATAGACCGTAATGCAACTTATTTTGGCGAATTGGCCTAATTCTGCCTCACTGAAATAGTGCCATGAGTCGCTACTGGTTTAATGTGGTACATTCTAGCCCCTATTCTGAAATGAAATTTCACTCTTCGTTAGGAATTTTATATGTATTGGGTTAAAGAGATTTTTCTGGCACCGCCAATTGTGTTTAAGACTTATCATGCAATTTCTGCCATTGTCAGGGTCATTAGATCAACTTAGGCAATGCCGTGCGCTAGTGTAGAAATAATACAATTGTATTCACTGCTCAAAAAATTTGGTTTTGAATTCTGTTGGTGGAAGTGTAAGGGAATTTTAAATCATCCCTAAGGGTCAGGGAAAAGTCAGGGAAAAAAAAAGGTTTTTTGGTTAAGTCTGGAACATGTTTCCCACGACCCTTAAAAAGTACTTGAAAACTGCTAAAAGTGTGGTTGGTCATTGGAAAGTCCCTGAATGTTTCCCAAAACGAAAAAAGGTTTTGGGAAACGGTTTTTTCAAGTTTTGGCAAAAGAAAAAAAAAGGTATTTCCCTTATTTCCAATGTAGTAACAATGTAAGGTCCTTGAAAAAAATTATTTGGTCCTTGAAAAGTCCTTGAATTTCATCAGGACAAAAGAGTGAAAAACCATGAGGAAAAGTCAGGGGAAACCTTCTTAACTTTTGTTTTGAATAACTAAGGCTCTCACGGATGTGAAACCATTTTCCCTGTAACTGAAATTCAGATGGAAGTTGCTCATGATTGGTCAGGGAATTCAGCCGGAAAACTCCGGGAAAAACCTGGAAAAGTCAGGGAAATGTTTTCTTCAATAGGAGGGGTAACACTGTTGAAGATGCTAAAAAAAAAAAGGTATATGATTGCTTGCTTCATTTTGCAGCATGTGTGCTCATTAAATTTTTGTCACAAAAATTAAACACATTAAGTACATAGTCATCAGCAAGACTTGACAAATCTGGTCACTACTAGCATCTAGATTTTTGCAGATGGCATGTAGGAAATCATTTTCTGTTAGTCTCCAAGGTTTTAATTTTGTGACAGGTGAGTACCATTCTTTTTTGGCGAGTATAGTGCACCACGATTTGTAGAGCCCTTGTCATCAGTATAATTCATTGTCTTTGGAAAGCATTTATTGTGAACTTTTATGTATTTTGAAATTCATTTATTGTGCACTTCTATGTATTCTGAAAGGTGTTCTTTGTTAACTTCTATGTATTCTGAAAGGCATTTATTGTGAACTTATATGTATTCTGAAAGGTATTTATTCTGAACCTATATGTATTCTGAAAGGAATAAAAGTTCTCAGAAATTCTCCAGTTTCAAATGTTGGAAAGCTTGTGTCATCACATTCTCCTCAGTTAAAAAAAAATCTTTATCATTGCTTTTCTTTTTAATTTTTTTTTCGTGAATATGTGGGATATTATAATTTTTTCTGTCTTATTTAAAGAATTTTGCCATTTTTTATTCATTACATACGAGAGCTGCAAAAGTCTTGTTCACCAAAAACGATGAAATTGTAGTGCACTTAATCATTACAGGCTCATTATCAATAGATAAAACAAAACCATAAGAATATAAGCGAGTCAACTTATTTTATTCTTAGTTAGTTTCTTTTGTGAATGCACAGCATCATAAAAATATTTTTTATATAAAATTTGTATTTTTATTTTTAAGCAAAAAGAAGCCCTCAAAAACCACATGCTATCTCAAAGGGGTGTCCCAGGTAAAATATAAATTTTGTTTGTCAATTTTTAATTGAATCTAATTTAAATTTTGCATGACACTACGATTGTATATTCTTTTATGTCATCTTGTAGACAATTTTGTATGTCACATTAGAATATATGTAGTTTAGTCTCACTTTAATCCATTGCCACTTCAAACAGGCCTTCTCCCTCCGCTCAACAGAAAGAGATGATTGTTAAGAAAGAAATGAAAATTTTTACTGATTTTTTAAAATAATGAAGGTCCTATTATGTACCCATGTTGTACATATTAATATATCTTTGTTCAAAATTTGGTCAGTATGTAATTTTTTCTTGGTTTCTATTTTTTTCCTTCAATCTAATAATAAACAAATAAATAATAAATAAGTTTTTAAAACAGTGCTATGGTATTTTTCCCGATAGATATCCTTTTCTTGTTTAAACAACAAGAATATTTTAAAATCAATTAATTGAGAAGTTTTCATTTTAACATCAGAATTTTGCTATTATTTGTCTATAAATAGCCTAATTTTCAAATTAATCACTAACCGGTTAGGGCCATATTATCGCTTGTTAAGAGGGGATCTACTTTGCTTTTATCGCAGAATGACCATTGTTGTCCTTGCATCATAAAAATACAGCCAACCAATCTACTGTATATTGATATATATATATACAGTGAATGTTCCATATATCAAAGTTCCCTATATATATTGAAGTTTCGGTGAATCCCATGATTTGAAGTCCTCATTTATTAGATAGAAAAACTATTTCTGGCGTAGTCCATATCAATCCAGGCAGGCAAAGAAAAAATCTTACCTTCATAGTCTCAGATGTTTTGGAATTTCACATATATTAAAATTTGGGAAAAGGTAAGAAACCCATTTGTTTTTGTATTTTTTCCAAAAAAATTCCTAACCCGAGATACAGGCCGCCAAAAATGGCACTTCGGACGGCATTTCTCACTTGCGATTTTCGGCAGAATTTTAAAATACTCTATTTGTGGAACAGTTGGTAAGGATTATTCACTTATGCCATTAACCCAAGTTTAATTCCTAGCAGTATACAACACATGTCACTTTCCTACCCACCGTAGTCCAGGTTTTGTTTCCCGTGGTTGGAGTATGTCACAATGAACAAGGTCCACTGAAGCCTGGGGCCCAGGGCCCAATATTCATTCAGGCTCCTCCCCAGGCACTCACAACAAAATTATTCAATAAATAACTAACAAATGCAAGTTCTTGTTATATATATTTGCATAATTAGTAGTTTAAAGCCATTTTCGGTGACGCCTAAGTTATAATTTAAAAAAATGTAATATTAATAAGGAAGCATTATCTTTTGTTTTAAAAAAAAACCACATACAAAATTTGGGGCCCCAAGGCTGTGATCCCAGAGGCCTGTGCATTAATCAGAGCCTGAGGATGAATATATATATTCTTAATAAAAGATGAAATACTACTATTTTTATACCAAAATTATTCAAATTATACCATGCCTCAAATAATTTTATGTTTGTGAAGTTTCTTAACCTGTTAATCGGGGAATAAAATTTTGTGAAACTCGTTTCACACTGGGGACTTTTTTTCACAGTGATAAGTAATGTCATCACACCATCACGCTAGGATTAAATATATAAGAACTACATAAAACGTAATGCGTTCAACATAATACGGTTAATTTTAATGACGAAAAATGTCGTCATTTGCATTTTGGTAGTCTTCCGGGCATGACGAAAAATGTCGTCATACCCAGTTAACAGGTTAAGCTTGGTTTAAGGCATTGTATCATGAATAGACGGTTATTTCAAATTGTAGAAATAGAACATTTGTTGGAGCCAACCGTTTACGATCTTCCGGATCACACTGTTACTATAAGCGAAGTTCCCAGTCTAGAGTTTCCTTCAACCTCAACAGCAGCAGAAGCTATAGTGACAACTCAAGGAAGTCAACATGCTTCGAGTGAAAACACCGAAACTGTGTAAGTTGCATTTTTATTAATGTGTTGTAGCCTGGTTTATTTTTTGTTTGAGGCCCACATAAAGCCCCCAAATCTTTCATGTGAACTATCTAACATATATACTAAAAGACAAAACTCCTCTAGGTAGTAATATAATTTTGAAAAAAAAATAGAAGCAAAAATTTTACTCTATATTTTGACGAAGAAAGATTGCATAATGTTAAGGTGGTAGATTAACACATCATTACAGTATTTAATCTAGTTTTCTACAAGTTCCAATACTGCCAAATATATGTTATTTCTGTGGAGTTTATGTCGATTTCTGTGAGCCTAGAGTTCATTAATTTTTTGAAAATAGTAAATAGATATTGAATAGTGATTTAAGGAAGGTTGTGATATGCTTTCAAAAAACGTAGGTCACTACTGTTTAATTAAGGAAAATATTCATACTGAATGATAATTAATGCATCGAAGTTTCTATAGAAAAAGAAAAAAATCTGGTGATTTTGGAGTACACATTATTATATTGTGGAGAACTTTTGGAGTTTAAGTGTGATCGCCAACAGACCCTGTTTTTAATAAACAGTGATAGATTTAAATATAGGCATGAATAATATAGCAATATGAAGTCCACGTAAAGTAAACCACTTTCGAGATCCTAATATCAGACCTCCGTTGTTAAGGAATCACAGCATAGCATTGATTAATACATACTTACGCTACAAATTGAAAAACAGCCCTCTTCTAAGAATATACAGCCTCGGTTACAACCTCCTTTTCGATTCAACTTTTACACAACTAATACTCTTTATCTGCAATAATGTTACAACTTAAAACTCCCAATTTTAAAAGTTAATGTTTTATGTAGTTGATTGTTGAATATAAGTCGATATGTACATATTCTGTTTAGGAATAAGGATGTCTTCAAGATGATTAAAGAACAGCGTCTGAAAGCTATAAAGAGCAGTTCCACATTTAATGTGTCAAAAACATTGCAAAAGAAAAAGGACAAAAGAGAAGCAAAGAAGAAAAAAAGGCTTCTAAAACAAAGTATCAAACGAACTAAAAAAAATCGCCAGAAGAAAAACAAGCGGAAGTGATGATGGGGAAATTTCTTTTTGAATAAATGTAATTTTATGCATGTTTCTGTCTCTGTTTTATATTGCAAGGATGGCTAAAATCATACTTCGTCGGAGTTTATAGTTTTACAAGAAATTCAAACTTCTTTGAGTTATCGCAGTGGTTCTCAAAGACTTTTTTTTTTTTTTGGATTATATCCCGAGGTGTGTATTTCATTGAAATTTTAATCAGCATCACGTTTCAAATATGTTATGCTGTATTGTACATATTACTCTTATAGCGTGTTATGGAATACCTATGTACAAAGATGGGTACATCAGTTACATGCTTACATAAATGCCCACGAAAAAGCCAAAGTTCAAGTAAAAATTTATTTGGATGTCTGGAAATGTGTGGAGGTTCAGCACCCACGTCAAATGGGTATTAGAATATAAAATCCACTAACCAATCTTCCAAAATTAATGAACCATAAAAAATAAAAATTGCATCTAAGTTTTATACACTTTTTCTGACGGACTATAAAGTACTGAAATCCAACATAATGTAGATTGTAATAATTATTCTATTCAATCTATATATCGACTGACAGATGAAGGTCTGGCTCTCCAAGGCAGGGTTGCCAACACCTTTGGAGAACGAAAGTTTGTCTTCTCATCTAAATAAATCTTACACAATATACTTTGCTTGTACTGTTATTTGTTACAGTGGTTTAAATAACACATATTTTACTTTCCGTTTATGTATTATGTCAGAGGACAGCTGAGGTCATGCTGTTTTGGAACCTAGTTTTCCAAATAATTTAATCCTCCAACTGTAGTGGGCAGAAAAAACAGCAAACGTTCTATCGCATCTTTGTATTTGGGCCTGGGTTGACGGTATACAGTGAATTTAATATTATTAATTAACCCTTAACACTGGAAAGGCTCCTCTGTGGAGACGTATATTAATGTTATAGAAATCAGAAGGCTTCGCTGTGGAGACATTTCTGTTATCACTTACATGCTTACCAATTTTACGTTGTAAGAATGGTTCATTTATCTATCATTATACACATCGCAATTACAGTTTTTTTTATACCAAACAAGCAAGTTTTTATTAATTTGTTTCAGTTTTATAGCACAAGGGTGTATGGGGGATTTGAATCTGTTACCTAAAGCAGTGGTTCTCGAACCTTTCATTCTAAGGGGACTTTTTCTTGCCGCATGCCTAGCCACGTAACCCCTTTATAGACATCAAAGAAAACCTAAAAGGCTATTATCGTTATTTCGATATAAACAATAAAGCAGTATAAAAAGATAATTTACTTTATGTTGTTGTGGGGTATTGGTAGGGCTGGCCCATGTCCGACTTTAGGGAGGACGTTCTCCTTTGGACCTGTAATTGTTTCGCTTTTCATTCTTACAAAGTAAATCCAAAAAATGTCACACAAAAAGGAATTTCTGTACTGACGTTACGTATGTGACAAAACTGGGCAACTTCTGCACAAATTTTCCCCCATCACTCGACCTTAATTTTTTTTAGACGATTACAATACTATTCAACACGCACACCTATTTAAACAAACTTCCCTTTTCCACAATAATACAATGCAATTGACCCTAGACCAGTGATTCCCAACCTTTTTCAAGCCGCGACCCACTTTTATAGTAACCAAAAGATCCGTGCCCCTCCACAATTATTTATGACCCCCAAAACACATTAAATACAAAATTATGTTATATATAAACTCATGTTTGTAAAAATTGCAACACCATGAAGAAATCATGTGATTGAGCTGAAACTTTCAGGAAATGCAAATTAGGGTATGCTATTCGAATGATTACAATTTCAGAGTCATCATGTATGCATGGGCTGAGCAGTGACCTCTGAACTGCCGATGGATCGTATAAATAGAAGGCTGTATCAGGGTATGTATGGTTATCTGCTAGTGGTAAACGTTACATGATATGTCACTGCATCTACGATGAAAGAGGGCAACATTTCGGCAAGTTAAGGAGTTTGAATGGGGACGAACAATCGGCCTTCGTGAAGAAGAGTTTTCTTATCGTGCAATAGTAGCTCGTATGGGGCATAACAGCAGCACAGTGATGCGAGTGTGGATTCAAGAGAACCAGACAACTCGTAAATCCGGGAGTGGATGCCGAAAGGTGACGTCAGCATGGGATGATAGACGCCTGGTCTGCATGGTGGTGACAGATCATTTTGCTTCATCCAGACAGTTGACAGAATGTTGGTGCACTGCTACAGGTGTATCATTGTATGCTTCTTCAATTTGTTGGCGTCTACTGAACCGTGGACTGCATTCAAGAGTTCCTAGGATCCTCCCGATGCAAAATCATCAGCATCTGCAGCTACAATGGCTTATAGACATAGAGACTGAGGTGTTGATTGGCAACAAGTGGTGTTTTCTGATGAATCCCGTTTTAATTTGGGGTACAGTGATGGCCGCATCTGTGTTAGACGCTATACCGGTGAACGCCACCTTCCGGAGTGCATTATCCAACGTCATAGTGGACGAACTCCCAGCTTTATGGTCCGTGGTGCAATTGCATATCATGGACAATCTCAGTTGCTATAAATTGTGGGTAATCTTGACAGCAACCGGTACACCAATGTTCTGGAACCCGAAGTTGTACCTTTCCTTCAAGACATTCCCAAAGATGTATTTCAACAGGACAAGGCCCGCCCACATATTGCTAGGAATGTTCAAGACTTCTTTTCATCATAACAGATACAGCTTCTTCCTTGGCATGCTTATTCGCCCGATATGTCACCGATTGAATATGTGTGGGATTTCGTTGGTCGGCGTCTCGCTTGTGATCCGCATCCCATAGCTACTAAAGATGAACTTCGGGGTTGCATATAAGCAATCTGGAATGCTCTTCCTCAGGCACACATTCAACATATGTTTGATTCCATGCCACGTCGTATAGCATCACTTATTGCAACGCGTGGTGGCTTCACCGAATACTGATTTTCGACATGCAATATTATTTTTTTGCTTTGTAATTTCAATCGTTTATTTGTATCAACTTAGGTCGTTTGTACATTAAATTCCTTCAGTTCGGACGCGTCCTTCGTGTGTTGCAATTTTTACAAACATTAGTTTATTATTTAATAAAAATATAACACATTAACACAGTTAAAATAAATACGATGGTTTATAGCTATTTCGGAAGCGCGTTTAGGCTTCCTTCTTCAGAACCCTAGTTACACTAATGTAGTCCACATGCAGAAGAGTCTACCAATAGTACATGGACCATGTTAGTGTAACTAGGGTTCTGAAGAAGGAAGCCTAAACACGCTTCCGAAATAGCTATAAACCATTGTATTTATTTAAACTGTGTTAATGTGTTTTATTTTATTTAATATTTTGCACATTGTGTGCAGTGGTCCCTTTTTTATTAACATTTATTGTATTTTTATTATATTATGCATAGTGTAATCCATTTTCCAATTGCCCCCCTATGGGACGAGGGTCCCACGTTGGGAAACACTGCCCTAGACCTTTTTTTTTTATCTTCTAGCAAATGGCAAGTACTGACTGTACAGGCGAAGAACTGTAGAAGAAGAACCATAAATTTGCTCAAATTTTGCTAATGAAGAAAACACTAGTATGCATTCTAAAATGTGTAAAATATTTCTAGAAAATGAAAACCTTTCAAGGGCGGCGCAAGGGAATAAAAAAATATTGCCCATTGATTAAATTTCTGCATAGAATAACGTGCTGTTCTTGTATATTTAACGTAGGATAAAGTTTTGCTTTCGAATTTTACTTCATGGAATGATTTGCGTTAATATATATATATATATTGTTAAAAAAAAGTTAAATTTGTCCTTTTTTTAATCTAATCATCTAGTTTTAAGATCTTTCAATTATTCAACTCATTGCAGTTCAATGTTTGTATTAATCAGTAATAACCGTAAATGACTGTCTTCATTACATATTAAGATTAATTTTTGAATGTTAAGGAACTAATCTTTAATGGGTTTTATTCAGTGCCTTTAATATAGCAGTAGCACATACCTTGAAATTTTTTCCAAAGAATTTTCTTAAAATTTTTTTACTTTAGTTTTCTCAGAGAGCGAAATTTATTTACAGTATGAAGTAATCGCAATCAAGCTTTTGCCATTTAAATTGCAGGTTAATGTCCATTAAAACTCGAAACCTTGTAATGAAAATACTTACAACAGATGGCACTCAGCTTTTTTGCTTTTCAAATGTAGCAGCCCTAGATACTGGTTACATCTAAGGGATTATACTGGGAGAAATTAAAACGTTGGGGCCATTTTACAAATTGCTTACAAAACTCACTCTGAAAAATACTGGCCCTGAAAAAGTTGAGAAAATAGTGTGGAATAAAAGAAAAATCAGTTTTTGAAAAGTTTATTATAAAACAACAAATAAAAATGCAATAGCATAAAAAGTGTCCTTCAATTACAGTTACACAAAAACGATGGAATGGATTTTACTAATTTCGGTAACAATGGTAAAAAGCAAATGGAGGAATTTTTATTGCACAACAGCAGTGTGACTATATGTATGGAATTAAAAGGTGATAAATCATACATCTATACGATACATATATGTATAAACCTACACACACATAGCAACCAATAGATTTCATTAACACATATTTACATATTATGAATAAATTTTTATAGACCGAGTTACATAAAAACATCGCGGGGAATGTAGGCATTAGTAACATGTTATAATGTACCAATTGATTAGCGAAAAAGACTGAACACAACAGGCAAAGGTATAAAACGCAAAATGTTTACATTCCCTGTTTTATTATAACGTTCTTTTCACTATCATACACTCTCATAAATAAGCTCCTAATTGGATAAGATAATCTGTTACCACAATCACTTTCCTTGACTTACAAAGATATATAAAAACATAACATAGGTAAATGAAAATGATCAAACTTTTCAGAGATACAAATACACCCCCCCCCATCTTGCAATTTGTTGCACTTTGAAATTGTTCACAGTGGCTGACACTTTCCATGTTCGTTGACCCATCTACATACAGCAGCATAGATGCCGTCATTTTGCTGTTCGTTACACTGCAGCACATATGCCACTAACCCTTTGGAAGAAATCGAAAACCAATTCATATCATAATATTTAAAAACATTCAGATCAACTTTTCACATGACTCTGAAGCGGGGGTCAGAAACCTACTGCACATGGGCAAATTTTCAGAACTTTTTTAAAAAAAAATAAGTAAAATCGTCAAAATTTACAAAAAAAAAAGTGTTATACTTGCTTCCAAACAAAATCCATTTCTATTTTCACACCTTTTAAAGGTGGATGTTGATAGCCATTTGTGGAAAAGGTGTACGAAATTGTAAACTTGCAAGCAAACGGACTGACTTATTGAACAATCTTTAATTCTATTTTCATCCGAAACTTCATTCCACCCATCTCACTATGTCACTCATGTTTGCTTGTCATAAGATTAGTGTTATAAGTATTATTGCCAAAATGTCTGTGAAAAAGCAAAAAAAAAAACCAATATATGTAATGTTCAAAACTCTTAAACTAGAAAATGTGGTTTCATGATGCTGTTTGCATTTTTAAGCTATGTAAATCGTACGTCAAATGCCCAAGGATATTTTTAAGAAAATGCCTTATTTAGGATCCTTGCACCACAAAGTTCAACCGACCAATTTCAAGAAAAGCAAATCTTTTAATGAATTAGGAACATATATAAACCTGCTTGTCTCCACGCCAGCTCCCAACACTCATGCTTTTCTACTCTGTGAAAAGGCTCCAGCTTCTGCCACTGCCCTGCATAGTTTTGCCACTCCTTTTACATTAATCACACTGGCTTTGCCTACTGCTCCTGGCCACAGTAACCAGCTTGATAAACAAGAGCTGACGAACACTGAGTTCTTGCTTTCTCTCATTTCAACCATTGTCAAACTTTTCCTTGAAGTGCTAAGGCTTCCTCTCGAGTTTAAACTTCTTTCCTTCTCTCCTCTCGGTGCTCTGTGCGTTTGATTAGTCCTCTTCTGTTACCCGCCTTTCGTGCAGGTCTTTTTCTGTAGTGGTGAGAGTACTGGAACAACAGAGCTGCCACCTGTTGATGACTGTCCAAATAATATCTGCCCAATAACACCAACAACTGTCTGTTTCAATGTATAATACTCTAAAAATGTGTTCTCCATGTCACATTGTTTGTAATGGAGAAACTGCAGTCTCCCCACTGCATTATACAATCCTTTTCTGGGCTAACCGAGTTGCACAAGTGACTGCTCTTACCAAAGTACATTCTTTTTACTCAATAATAGGAACACATGTATCAAAGGATATACTTAAATCGTATTGATAAGTGAATGGTAATATAAAGTTTAAATTTAGTAAGTGGCGCACAATACACTTTGATGAGTGGTTCCACTGGCATGCAGAGTTATTCCGCATACCAGATGCAGAGTCATTTGGAACTGTCGAATGACTCTGCAGTAGTACTTTGGCACGGTACTCCAAAAAGGTTGACGATCCCTGCTCTAGAGCTATGCTCTGATCTAAATGTTTAAACTCCAAAGAATTGGAAGCCAATTCGTTCAAAGTCATTAAGATCAGAGTTTAGCATGATTCTGGCATCAGACTCTAATCTTAACATCTGAAGTACCTTAGAGTAGTTAAAATTCAATTCATACCAATTTGGTGACAGGTCTTGCAAACAGTCCAAACGAAAATATTTAATAAAGTTGTAGACAACACATAATTAGCCAATTTGTAATTTCAGTATTTTATACAGTTCATGTTTCCTCCAAAAAAACAAAACGGATATGATAACAGCAATTTTTTTTTCCTGTGTAACTTGCCTGGAATGTATTCTAGTAAATAAAATAATTTCATAGTCTTCTACA
This sequence comes from Dysdera silvatica, assembly GCA_006491805.2. Classification (NCBI taxonomy): domain Eukaryota; kingdom Metazoa; phylum Arthropoda; class Arachnida; order Araneae; family Dysderidae; genus Dysdera; species Dysdera silvatica. The sequence goes on from QLNU02014176.1 coordinate 146,523,558, forward strand.
AATTATTTTATACTACTAATTTCATATATATACAGTAACACCTCCCTAAAGTGACCCCTGTCAGTTTCGTGAAAAGGTGGTTGCTCAGAAAAGTGTTCTCTGAATGGAGGTAAATTTAGCATTGGGTCTATGGGAGAGGAAGCAAATCTGTTTCCAGAAAAAGTGGTATTTAAGGGAGGTGGTCGTTCAAAGAGGTTTTACTGTATATGTATATATATCAAAATTTACTTATACAGTGGAACTTGGCTATAATGAACAAATGACTTCAGTTAGGTTGATTTAATGTATAATATATATGTAATATCAGTGATATATAATGAACTACAATTTTTTTTTTACCCTTATATTCAAAGATTTTAGGATTTTTGTTCACTTTGAAAATATGTTTACTATGAACACTCTTACCAAGTAAACTTTAGACTTCGGTAATGTTTAGATGTAAGATATTATTACCCTTCACAGGGATAACACAATTGCCAAATAATGGTCAACACAGAAAAGCCTCCGGGGCGAGAATTTGTGAGTTTTTTCGTGGGGGAATTTACTATGAGTGGCACAAAATTATTGTATAATGTTTAGATGGTTCTTGTATTGGATGTAGAATGCATTCCTTTATCAATTAGACCTACATCATCCAACTAATGCTGGAGATACAACTAACGAATTTGATACAAATGATAGTGTTTTAAACGATTTAAACATTATTCAATATAATCTTAGAAATATGAAACAAATCTGTGCATTACTAACCCCATACTGTAAAACCTTCCTAAGGCAACCACTCTCAGCTCTGTGAAAAAACTTGCTTACAGAGGTGATCTCTGAATGGAAGTAAATTTAGCATCAAATCTATGGAGTGTGAGAAAATCCATTTCCAAAAAAAAATGTTCATCAAGAAAGGTGGTTGTTAAAAGAGGTTTTACACTACATCAATAACCCACGAGTGTAAAATGTGTGCTATAGTCATGTATATTTCTTATTTGATGCATGCCATTCATGACAAACTACTTATTTTTCGACTACCCTATTCATTATAAATATTAATCTCTTAAAACCTTAAAAATAACAGTAGTTGACAGTATATATTTGGATTTAGAAATTATGTTTATTAATGATTATACAAAAGTGCACTTTTTGGTAACCGGTTATAGAAAAAGAAATCTACGGGCCTTTTCAGGGGCGGACTTGGCCAGTGTGCCCTCATGGGCAATAGGACTCACACCCTCCGAAAGTCCAAGGTATGTGCCCTTTGAGAAGAGACCCGGTCTGCCCCTGGGCCCTTTGATATTCATTACAATCACGTTTGACTGCACTAAAATCGTTTTCATCAAGTTTTTAAGGCATTTTGATTTTACCCGGAAATTTTTTATTAAGCGTTTAGAATATCAGAACCAAATGCCCAACATCGCCACTAAAGTAGCAAACATGCAAGTGTGTAGATCTTGAACATTTGTTAGAAGACAAAAACGGCATCTGCTCAGTATCGGTGAAAGCCAACCCCAGTTTTTTTCGGCCTAGTCTAGATAACCATATTACTTCTCCGCCACCATATAATCACCTTTTATCACAACATATCCCTGTAATTAATTTGTTCACTGCATTCTTTACAAAATTCTCTAATGTATGTGACCAGATTTTTACTCAGAGATATTGAGGAAGGAATAAACTTCACCATTTGTGAAAACACACTTCAATAGCTTAGAATCAACTAATTATGATAACTAAATACAAGATGTTAAAAGCACTAGACCAGTGGTTCGTTAACTTTCCCAGACTGCGGACCCCCTTCAGAGTTCACTCACCCTCGCGGACCCCCAAGAATTAACTCAAAGTTTAAAGCCCAGAATTTGCATCATATGTATTTATTTCTAGTGTTTCATCACTAATTTTCACTATTTAAGGAAGGAATTTTTCGTCCCCTCATAATTTATTCTTAGCATTAAAGAGCAAATGCTCTTACCTTAGTACCTTTCCGAACCTTTGTGAAACACTGGGAGGGTCTTATGGACCCCTGATAAGGTTCGCAGGTCACAGTTAAAGAACCACTGCACTAGACCTTTATGGACCAGTGAACCAAATGTATAGTTCCATAATCACAGTACAGTTACACTGTCCATCATACACACAGACTTGCAGAACACTAATTTATTGCAACACTGTTTTTAGGTATTCAAGTGAATACTACGAAAAAAAAAGTCTATACTAAACAACATTTCAAAAATCTTCTCGGGAATAGCAGCCATTACTGTAAGCATTCCATTCAGTCCCGGAACAGTATCCACAGGGTCACGGGCACCCACTTCTAGGCACATCGCTGATTCAATCAGTCAACGAAAGCATGTGAATTACCTTCACTGACTGATTCCATTAGTCAATGAGAGTAATTCACATATGCGCTGTTAATATTACATTGACTTCTGGGGAAGCATCCTCAGTATATATCAGGAGGTCTTGCACACAGATAACCTAATACCCCTCCTTTCTACTTTGTTTTTTAAATAATTAGGTTCAAAAAGTCCTTTTGTTTTTAAATTAATTTTTCCAATGTCATTTTTTAAAAATCAACATTTGTGTTACGTATGGTAAGCACTCTCAATAACATACTGATTAATTATACAATAATATTTTTGTTTACCGATGAAATTTTGCGGCCCAGGAAAGAGTGCTTTATAGAATTATGCACATTTCGATTAACACCTTTTTCTCTGCCACTTGAAAGAAGTCATTAGTGGGAGAGATGACTGTGGTTTGATGTAAAATTGGGGGATTAAAACTTCACTTGCCATATTTAATGAGTTACGAAACTTTTAAAAAAATGAATACTTGTCGCCAGCACTGACCTCCTGTATCTGAATAAGCATCTTATTGTGACTTGGAAAAGCAAAGAATGAGTCAGTTACCATTATCGGTAGGTATGCAATCCCATTCGACTCATCACTTTCATCAGACGATGCAGTAAAATTCCTAAAAAGTCAAATGCAAAACGCAGCCAAATTTAAATATGCAAACGGAATTACCAGCAATTGCTCCTTGGAATGATGCTTTTTACACAACAAATACAGTACATAACGGGCCAGTGATGCCATCTAATAATCAGAATTGCAAATAACATCAATATTCGGGATTAACCAAAAAGAGGGTTAATCAATGCTACCCAAACTCGGCTCCGGATAATCAGTTAGGAGGTTAAATAGAATTAATATTTACAGAGAATCTGATCTTTTATAAAGCGATTAAGAGACCCGTACACTAAGAACGACACCTATTAAATAGCATCGAGTACTGCTTTTTTAACACTCTTTTTAACCCATTCACCAATACTCGAACTAGAGAATAGCACATGTAGCAACCGTGCTAACCAGTGCTGGGTTAATCAGAGTCAATTAAATTGCCATTATATTTGCTGGCCTGTACAGCAAACCAGTAAATAAAATGGCTAATCCAATTGCTGCTCCGTGCTTAGTAATCAAAGTCAATGAAATTACCATTAAAACTGTGTACAAATGAATGCGTAAAAGTGAAATGGACATTAACTTTCCTGATACGAGTTTGGTAATCCTTCAGTGTAATCGCCATTCCATGTGGGCATGCGGAATAAAATGATGATTTTGTTGATCTATTTCGCTAATCTATATTGCTAGTCGTATATTACACAGAGGCAACAACACAAAAGCATTGACACTTGTGTGGAGTAAAAGCAAGAAGCAATGTTGATTGCGAATACACATATAAATACACGTTATCATACACACAAGATATATGATCTATACAATAGTGACTACATAATATGGAAAGTTCTAGTTCAGCGAAAGATTTATTAATCTGGAAAGCCTATTTTCTTTCCACAGATTATCTCTCACAAATTGGAATAATTCACGTTTTCTTTCCTGTTAACTATCTGGGGTTTACGAAACCTGGAACGAATATCGAAGGATTAAACATTTAAAGCTGGTTTTAAAACTGCGATCCATATCGCTCCCTGTGCCAAACAGCATATCACAATTAAAGCAACCCTGGAAGCCAATTCTTAGTCTTACAATACACAATAATTTATTAAATGTTTATGCACAATACAAAAATGCAAAATTAATATGAGCTACGCAATACAATAATGCAAAATTGACATACACTCATCGATATTGTACTGCCAAATTAGCATGCCCTATGCACATATTGTGGAACGAATATAATATATACCAGGGTTGTCCAACCTTTTTGGGTAGCGGGCCACTTAAAGAATTTTCATAGATCTCGCGGGCCAGCAACTTCAGCAAATTTCATAAAAAAAATTAATTACGAAAGCTTTTCTTCAGAGTTTCTTCCAGTTATTTATTTATTCACTTAAGATATGGAAAGGGGTCACCCATGCAGTTTTTCCTGATTTCTGAAGAAAAATCTGACTTTTTTTTCCATTCAAACTGTTGCCGGCGGGCTGGATTATACCTGTTAACGGGCCGTATGTTGGACAACCATGATATATACGGAGTATGTCATAAAATAATGTAAAACGTAAATCAGAGGAAGTCAATAATATAAAACAGATGTGAACTATACAACAGTGCAAAATTAGTGTGAGCTAAAAAAATACGGTATAGATGCTGCTAATTAAAGTAATTCTTGAAACATAATGCAAACTAAATATCACATTTTAACAGTGAAAATTATAATGCACAAAAAAAAAAGTATATGCATGACAGATAGTCACAACCTTAAAATACCAGGAGTGAGTAAGAATGTCAGAATTACAACCACTTTGCAATATGATTCACCTCGCATTCACAAAACTTAATGCAAACGATTAGAAAAAGGTTAGAATGACATGGTTTAGGCAATTTTGTATCTATGAACTTTTGCCCATTATAAATTATGCACTCTCGAGTAACATGTAGTTTAACCCTTAACGCTCGATAATAGATATAATAAATTATATATAGATGTAAAATTATTAATATATTAAACACATATATTGTATATAAAAGACAATAGGATTATTTGATATCTATATATATAGGAGGTAACAGAAAAAACGTCTCCATAGCGGAGCCTTTCGAACGTTAAGGGTTAATTATATGTAAAATATAAAATTCCATTTAAAACAAAAAAAAACTGCTTTCATCAGTCTATTCTTTTAAGACCGGTATGGGATATCCTAAATCAATATTCATCTTTTATAAATGAGCTAACGATTAATTTAATTTGGTCTGAATGAATTGTGGTTGATGAATGAATTTTAGTTGAAAAGATCTATTCACTCATTTATGAGTTCATAAAAAGCAATTTATATTTTAGAAGATACCTTTTTTATGATTTTAACCAAATTAACTACATAATGTAAAAAAAAAAAGAAGGAAAACCAGGATAGTTTACATTATGAGAACCAACACAGAAGGAAAGAAAAGTGGGATGCTCCAAAGAGAAAATGACGGATGGAGCAGGGGAAGACCTTCAGAAAATGAAAGTAAGAGAATAACGAAAAAAATGAAAGATTTAGATAGGGTGAGAGTGGGTAATAGTGACGAGGGGGACCAAAGTCCTTCAGGGACTGTAGCACCAAAAAAAGAATATCTACACATGAAGTGTGTAGCCTTAAGAGGGATTCCTGCAGCAATATGCGACCTTCTACAATCAATTTCAGATAGACTCAGTTAATCAATTCCAGACACAACCAACTCCACAACCATCTAGCTAAAATGTTACCTGACATCTCACAATCGCAACACACAGTAACCTCTTCCAATAATGTTCTAATTAACGACGGTATTTCGTAGTCCAAGCAAATGCATCATGGTATTGCATACCTTCCATTAATCTCTCTTTTCTGTTTAACGACATTTTTTCTCTGGCCCTTGAAAGTCATTAATGGGAGGGATTACTATATGACAAATGTTTCTCGGTGGGAAATGGGGTGGTTCAAGAGTTAATTTTCAAACAAACACTCCTGTAATGGTACAGTCACAAAAAAAAGAGTTACTCAGAGTTTGCCAGACATACAATCTATGGTCAGGGTAGATCACTCCAGATTTTTTGTGAAGTGACCATAACCAGAATTTAGACCAGCCGGGCCAACTAGATTATTTGTTTGGAATTGGCCATCTCCGGGAAAGCGTTTGACAAACGATGTTTAACTACAGTGTTACTATGTGAATGTAGACACGTAGTTAAGCTGATGATAGCCCTTGTTGATTGCATGTTTTTGCTGGTCTTCAACTTGTTTTCGGACACCCTTGGCCTAACATCGAAATGTTTTGAGCTCCTGTGGGGCAAGAAGTAGAATTGCCGTAAATGTTTAGTCGCATATTTCATGTTTGTCTGGTCAAGAAGCCAGGCTGGAACATTGGGATGGGCACCATTCCCTGTTTTTGCTGTTGATATGTGTAATGAGCCTGGCTCTTCGTCTTCCCAGATGGGAAAATACCTAGTGACAACTCTGGATTCCCTGTATTCCACTGCGGAGACTGTGAGAAAATACATTCTTGAGTATCAGCGTATGTGGATTTTCTGAGCTGCTGCATTTTAGTTATGGATACGTATACTACAAGCTGTGATTATGTGACTCATCGTTCGACTAATCCAGGATCCGATACTTGGGCACCATAGAACGAATGGGAAGATTGGCATCTTATCCAGGTTGAAACAATATTGAGCCAGGTAACTTTTTTTTTAACTCTTTAGTTAATTTTGAATGGTTTGTTTGGGTCTAGGATTGCTGCTGAACTGAATGGCAGGCTAAGTTATGCAAACAGTTTTTAGGATTTAGTTAAACTGTGTGTTGTAATATTTTGACATTTTAAGCTTGAGCAACATGTTATCAACAAGTCATTTAGGAAATTGCATGGATTTAATTTGCAAATACAGGCTTTAATACTCATTCCATACTGATACGGTAATTTTTATATGTTGTTACTTATTTTTGCATGTCTGCTGGTTAATTGGTTGCGATTCGGTGTATAAATATTGGAGCGTTTAGTTTGAATTTAAATGTTGTTTAGCCCCGATACTCTTGTGCTATGGAAATCTAAACAAACAAGCAAAATATTTAAATGTTTGTAGGTCAGCGTTTGAATCCCTTGAAGACATTTTTTATTTGACTAGCTTGTGGAAAGTGTTGTTGGTCTCCCAAAAATGGTTATTTATTAATATTATTGATAATATAATTGTTTGCCTTGAGAGCATTATCTGGTTGCTATGAACACTGTGCTGGAAGATTTCATGTAAATTCTGAATATGCCTGCTGTGCATAAATATTCTTTAAATAAATGTATTGGTTCTCTACTAGCTTGCTTGTCTATTTGTTTCATTGCCGCTAACCATTAAGTAGTAAGTTAGAATTTAGGCTAAGTGAATCACTGTTTAAATGACAGTAATTCTTACATTCTTGACGACTAATCTTTAAATTTCAAATACGATTCAGCATTACGAAACAGTCAGAAATTAAACATTTCAAGGCAATTTTAGATAGACTTCTCTTACACAAATCGTCCTCTATTCATAATTCGGCATTGGCAGATGATACCAATCATGGACGCCCATATAAATACTTTTAGGGGGGGTCTGAGAAAAATTATTACCTTCTTCTAAAGGCTGTCAAACATTTTAGTGAATATGGAAGATACCAAAATGCTACAAAAATAATTGATACTGCTTGACAATTAGTAATGAGCTAAAAAGTACCTTATTTTAAAGTGTGACTGTAAGCATCTTTAAATGCATAGCAGAATCGGGCAAATCAAATTTTTGAACAGCTGGGGGCTTGAGCCCCTTCTGCCTCCCTGAATGGGTTCCCATGATACCAATCCCTTCGTAGGTCACGAGGCAAAGTGGCAGGATATGTGAAGGTTAGGTCATTGCAACTATATTAAACAAGCATTGGATTATCAACATAAAAATGCATTATGAAAGTGCTGATTCTATACGCTTCTCAAATCCAAAAGTGCTTACACTATAAGCCAACTACTTATGCATGCACTGCTTCAACTCGAAGCGTAACTATTCCGAAGTACAAAAGTAAATCTACTCTCGCCTAAAACTAATGCTTTGTTCGTTGGTCTCTCTTACAAAATATCATCAGTCCCTTAAAATGCAATTCATGATAACCAACACAAATAGACGTCGTACTGATTACATACATACAACATGGAAAGTTGCGTGTTCCACCACGATCAACAAAAAACTGCACAACGATAGCACCCGCTGAGCAGTCTATATTGACAGTTTGACAATAAGAATCACTAACTGTCATTACTACGTTTCTTACATTTTGACATGTTAGACATCGTACAGTATGGCAGTGTTTGTATTACGAGAAAATGTCAAATTTTTCACACGTTCATGTAAATAGATTGCAGATATTATATTCATACTGCCGCTATTATGAGACACAAATGACTCACATAAAAAGAAATTGTATAATAGTTCAAATTAGAATAATGACTAAAAACGTTATAGTTAAAAAATAAAAAAACATTAACACGAAACTAACATGTTGCCATATGAAATTAACACTATTATAATTGTGACAAGCCTTCCTATGGAAATTGGCTCCCTTTTTACACTTAAAATGCTTCATACTTTTTTTTTTAAAACAACGGTCCATGTAAATCAAAAATTTGTACAAAAAACTTTTTTTTTGGCCTTTCAGTTATCCTTTGCTTTTATAAAGCGTTAAAAAGATTGAAATAAATTTGTATAAAAGTAGACAATTTGCCTGGAAAGAAATTGAAAAATTTGTTCATCTGCTATAGGGAACGACGTAAGTAGCGGGAAAGATGCCCTTCTTTGCTCCGTTCTTTCCTTCCCACCAGTTCTTGTCAGCCTGGTTTGTGACTGTAATGATATCTCCTCGATTAAGTTCAAGCTCACCTGATTCCTGCGGCTTAAAATCGTACATAGCTTTGACCAAGCACTGAAAGAAATGAAACAGACCAGATTTGGAAAATCGCCTTCGGAAAAAAAAAATGCAAAAATATTATTTTACACACAAACAACGCACTACACATTAACCAAAACAAAACTTTCTTTCTTTGTGCTTTATGGCATAAGAGAACAGCTAAGATCGTGTAGGTCCCCATGCACCTGAAATGTGCCATATCAGAAACTTTGAAAACATCCCAGATGGTAGGGAAAGATGAGATTTTCTGGTCAAACTGTAAACTACCTGAACTTCTACATTGAATTGTTAAATTCAAAAGCCATTTGCCCTACAACCAAAGTTCAGTTGAGTCCATAGAGAGAGAAGTCAAAGAAATTAGGGAATTTTTCCAGAAAAGTCAGGAATTTGTTTTTGTCCTTTTTGTGAGTGGATCATGCGCTTAGCTGGCACCTATGGTTTTAAAATGAATCCGAACCTTTTTTGCCTTGGGATTCGCAATTGCTAACTATAAATCCCTAAGGGAAAAAATACAAAAACGGAGCAGCTGCCAAGTATATATGCCGGAATCAAATTCATGCTATTTGCATGGCGGTCAAGACTATTACCACAGTGTCCAAAATCTTCGTTAAGGGAAGCAAATATATCGATCACTGTACTTTGCCAAACACATAAAAAAAAATTGTTTGCTAGCAGGACAAATGCTCTTCTCCATGTTAGCAAAATTTGGGGGGGGTATTAGACCCCATTTTTACTGGAGAGAACAAGACGGCTTTACTTGCTAAGTAGAATATAAAATAGTCCAAGCACCTAAGTAACCAGGACAAGAATTCTTGTTTCTATTTCACATAAAAAAGCCATTTTTGAATAAGTCAACAAAAATCTCCGTTTTCACAGAGCCGTACAAGAGCCTCAAGTTCTGCTAAGACATTTCCCAAACTGTACTAAGCACGGGGAAAAAAAAATTTTTACTGACAGGACACGAATAATACAGAAAATTAAACTACATGTTTCTTATATTGTTCGCTTATTCCAAATAGTGTCATTTTTCCAATTTAGTCCTTGATTTCTAGTCCGAAAACGTTTTAATGGGTTATCTGAGGAGGAAGAAAGACAGCTCTACATGGCACTTGAATTAACGGATGTCATCTGGCACAATACCCAAATCTGAGCATCGAGAACTCTTGCCGATATGGCATTTTTTGCTTATAGTTAACGACGATGAAAAATCAAAAATACCTCTTCCTTCTGAATGTCCCTCAGCTTCACATCATGTGATCGACTCACACTAACTGTTCGATGATAATCGATCAACTCATTTAACGAGCCAAATTTCTTGACCCACAAGAAAAATTTTCCTTCAGTGTCCCTAAGGACTTTGAAATGTTGTATGGCGGTACTGCATCTGAAAGCACAACAAATTTTACATAACATTTTATAATACGATAGTCTCACACAAACACGTTTACTCTATTTCACATGAAAAAAAAAACTTTGTTAATATACTGCGGTTCAGAAATTTGTCTAAAGGACGGCTTATAAACGCAAACACAATTAGTGGCGATGTTAAGGAAAGACACAATATCGTGAATTTTAAAAATCACTTCATTTCAGAAATTCAATGTGCGATACAACCATCAACATAGATTGATTGTGCTTACAGCACAAGGGCAGCAAAGATCATGCTGTACCTGAATCTACAGTTTTCCGAGCAATCCAAACCTCTGTCGCCTTGGAAACCAAGCCCTGGACTACAGTGCCTATCAAACCAGCATGTATTCCATGGTACTATAGGATTCAAATTGAGCTGTCGATGTAGAAGTTAAATGGATGGGTGTAGAAAGAGCACAAAGCGATGTTCTGTGTAAAAATCCTGAAACGCTAATACGGTTAGTCCACTCACACGTGGAGAACAAGGGTCATGCTGCACCAAACGAAGTGGACAGTATGAATAATGACCATCTCTGATAAATGTGCAGCTCTAACAGGGATTCCTCATGTTGTTTACAAGATACTACTTTATTTAGTCCAAGTGTTATAATGCAAGGACAACTGAGGTTGTACTGCAACGGTATCTACAAACTTCTAGATGAAGCTGAACCTCTATTAGCTAGGGAACTCAACCCCCAGACTACAGTGTTTGAAAAAAAAAAAGCAAGCATCCAACTATGTAATTAGAATCAAACTATCAAGTTCACAACATGATGGGCAATTAATTTTTTTATTTTACGGCTCAAAGACTACAGTGGTCATGCTGCGCCGGGATCTACTGTTTCCCGAGGAATCCGAACCTCTTAAGGCCTAGGGAACAAAACCCCGGACTACAGAGAGCAGTGCGATCTTTTATGAGATCTTTGAGTAAGCGTTCTTTGCACTGCTGGGAGTCGAACCCGGATTAGCGGCGCACTAGGAGAACGTGTTACCACACTGCGCCACCGAAGGGCCGGGCAATTAATTTACCTAACTCCCACCACAGAGCTTCCTTTGGTAAACATGTACAACGGACCTGGTAAACAAACCACTTTTTATGAAAAAAGAACTGGTGGGGACTTACTCATGCCTATACCAAAATATATCATATATAGTGACCACCTGTCTATGGTGACCATTGCAGTCCAGTCCCAAAGGTGGTCACTTTAGGCAGGTTTTGCTGTATATGAGAAAAAAGCCATGTTGAACTGTACTCGGATGCTTTAAGGTGAAAGCGTTGGAACAGTAACACAAAAATCGCAGATTCAATTCCCACACGTGTATGGTAAATTGTCAATTCTATTATGAGCTAAAAATACATTCCAGCATGAACCTCGAAGATTGTGAAGTGTAAGATCTAATAGTATAGAAAAAGTAAAATGCTCCAATTATACTTAGCTCAAAAGTATGCTACGTATTTTGTTAGAACTTTCCAATCACAGTCTAACATTACAAAGAATAACTGACACACAACAATTGCAAATAAAATTTGGAGTACGAAAACTATACTAATGTCGCCCCAACACTATCATAAAAAAAAATTTTGAGAATTATAAACATTGGAAGAAATTTAGTTGCGAGTTTTACAGAGTTTCGTAGTAAGGGTCATGCTGCGATGAGACCCACAGTTTTCCCCGGGGAATCCAACTCTTTTATGAACCAGGGAATCAATCCCTGAACTACGGTGAGCAGGTAGCCAGTAAGCTTTTAATATATAGGACAATAGCGTGTTAGGCAGACATGTTACCGTTGCAACACCGACAGGTACAAAGGAAATTGTCTGGGACAGGAAACAACGTTTTAGCAGAAAGTGAAATGATGGTAAAAATCAGGTAAACATACTTGACTGATAATGAAAAATCACCAGGCGAACTTTCGCTCACTCGTATTAAGAATGCACCATCATGCTTTGTCATAAGCAATTTTTCGGCATCTGCCCTCGATATTCTTCCATAATACCATCTACATAAATAAAAACATGAGCATGTAAGAATTTATTCCATAACACTCTTAATAAAACATTAAAACTTTTTCCTTCCAATTCTAATTGCATTTCAACGGCTTCTCAAACTTACTATATATATATATATATAGGACCTGTGATATGGTAATACATGTTGTACAGACAGAGAGAATAGGTAGAGACAACAAGCAAAAACAAATATGCCATATATGCTTACCCAGTCTTTATTTTTTGAATATAAGTTCGATTCTTCTATCTTTATTCCCAAAATTTGAAATTTCATTCCTGATGATATTACTTCATTGTCCTCTCTTGCCATATTCAGGAATCCAATTCGTGACTTTATTCTTTCAGCTGATTATATGTCTGTTTCATGATTATGTTTGCCTTATCTTTTGTATAATTTTAAGGTCAGTAATTTTTTAGGTGCATTAGACTTTTCAGATCAGTTTCTTGTCTTTTTCTAATGTTTCCTACATTGCCAGATTGCATCTCATGTTCAAATTGTGTTTAATTTTAATTGCTCGATTTACATATTTCATCATACTGTATAGTGTAATATCATGTCAGTGTAAAATAAAATATTTTATTATTGTATTATTATATTAATACACGAGTGCTATATGGGAATCTACAATGGCAATGGCTGATTTTAGATCAGCATGGTTTGGATTAATGAGAGATTACTGTATTCAGAAAACACTGAGGTTTAGGCAAATGTGTCTAAAGCAATTTTAAATGATAATTTGTTTTTTAAACCGTGAAAGGATTTGTGAAAATTAAATGTTTTTAATGATACTTGAAAGCTGTTTTCAGCTGATACAATTACTGGCATAACTGCACAATTCGTCACACACACTCTCTTTGTAAAATCGGTTGAAAATTGCAGTAGTTGGGTCTTGTGACGTCATACTTAGGTGTCTTTTGTATGCTTGTAACACCATTTGTACCTATTTTGAGTTTCTGTAGGCTATGTTTTATTCACTGCAGTGAATTGAATTATGTCTGAATGATTGACCCTTGTGTGTATGTGTGGTTTTTTAATGGCCTGGGAATTTGTATCTAGCATTCCTCAATGTCATGAAAATGATTTTTCTGCCCCACACAGCTGACCAAGACAACTGATGGGCACTCGCTTTTTTTTTTTCACTGCTGGCTCAACCATTTACTAGTTCAACCATTACGAATTTCGGGGGGCACCTCCAAAGCATTCACTGATTCAGGAAAATTTCCATGCCCGAAATACTCCATAACATTTACAACATGTCGGAAGATGACTTTGCCCATTGCTAGTCACTTTTGACAACATTGCAAAATAATTCAGTAGTGTGATGGACTATGCAGTTTTACCAAATTACTTTTCTGGTAAAAAAGACAGGTATTATTAAAAAATGAGATTACTTAGAAAAAATTACATTATTTAGAAAAAAGATGTCACTACTTAGAAAAAAAAGATGACATTACACAAAAGTAATGAAATTGCTTACTCGTGGCTTTTCATTTCGATGTAATTGCTAGGAATAAAGCCTTCTTTCGATTCGAGTTCAGCTCGGTACCAGTCAGAATCCTCCATATTTAATATCTATAGAGAAAAGAAAAATACACATTATGATTTCACATAAAATATTAATATTTTATGTGTTTTTATCATCAATTTTATGTGACTCTTTTAATTCCATTTCATGTCAGAAATCTCTGTTTATAATGGAAGTAATCCAAGCTATAACGTAACTTCAATTACGAAAAAATGCAATTTCTTTCTAATATTTTTAGCTATTTCTTTCTCATACATGATTTCAAAAATAATAGTTTAATTAAGTATTACTAGAATATTCTTATTTAACAAGCATTTGAATACTACTTTTGCATATAGAAGAAACTTTAACTAAAAAAATACTAGTACTTATATATCGATAATTTAACCCTCTTGGATGACAAGTCTTTCCAAGTGCACTTCATAAACATATACAGTAAAACCTCTCCACAACAATATTATACGGACCGAGAAAAATTATCGTTGTAGACAGAGTTATTATTATAGGGAGGGTTCATTATACAGTAAAACCTCTCTACAACACTATTATACGGACCGAGAAAAATTATCGTTGTAGAGGGATTTATCGTTATATCGGACATCGTTGTAGGGAGGTTTTACTGTATTCTGGACAATTCATCCACATGTTATCCAACCTGTTTCCTTGGTTTATTTACCCACTTTGTCTATGGTGGTTTCTTCAGTATTTTCTGACCTTTGGGGATGCAAAACTGAGAACTTTGAGTCTTCATTATTGATTAGTTATTCTCACAATATCCAGGCCATTGACATTTTATTTATTTTTTTAACAATTATGTCTTCAACCCTTTGACTACTCTCACAGATCAAAGTATTTTATTTTTCTCTCCTGGTTATTCCTAACATGCAGTCGCCATGCTCCTTCGGGCTGCTTTCTGTATATATTTCTCTGTTGTCCAAATCCCCCCCCACCACAAAAAAATGACATTATTAACAATAATTACTTTCAAGACTTGGCCCTTCCTAAAACTCAGTTCGTCCACCGCCGTAGCATTGAAATCATGCTTGGCAATCGCCTCCATTGCTCAGTTCGTTAGCTGAAAAGAAAGCCATTTGCTTATTAATTTTAATTACAAACATTAAAGACACATTGATATATTGTATAACCATAGTTAAACTAAACCTTCTATTGAAGGGTTTTTCTTTCTAAAATGTATAGTATACAATTATCTCCAGCACTACAGTATATAAAATTTGTTTAAAAGGAAGTATATAAAATGTTTCGGCACTTTTTCACAATATGGTATAGTCTTCCATTTTGGCTTGTGTTTCCTTCCATACACTTTTTCTTACTTGGATTTTGGTTTTCACCTACCTTTTTTTTTATACTATCTTTTTTTCCCTAATTTAAATTCAACTTTTTTTTTTCTAATTTAAATACAGTGATCTCTCACTTATGTGTAGAGGACAGTGAGAAAAACATGCACAAGTGAGAGATGAGCTAATAAAAGGGAGCTTAAAAGTGAAACATCAATACATTGTACATTATATTGTTAATGAATACTACATATGTATACACTACTGAAAAGTGTAAATAAGATTAGTTTCAAAATGCAATGAATTTATTTTTTAATGAATTATGTACTATGCATTTTTTAAGAACACAAAGAAAACAGAAATGATTATACACTCAAATTTTGTTTCACTCCTATTACTACTTTCTCACAAAATAATTTACAATCGAGGATTGTTTTTGTTTTCGTGAATTTTCAAAATGAGTGTTTCCAAGTCCATCAAAACGTGAAAAAGTTCCTTCACTTCCGGAATTGAACTGAAAATAGTCACGCAGTATTTCTAATGCTTCTAACGCTACTGTGTAAGTTGGAGGAACTTTTGCCACATTTTCTTCATCATCATCGTCGTCCACTTCTTCATCTTTGTCACCACCATTTATTTCACCTGCAATGTCTCCAATTTCCCACAACTGAGCTGTGATTAAATTTTCATCTACATCATCAAATTCGTTGAAAGTACATGCAGCGAGTCCACCAGATACAGTATGCCAATCTTCTTCGTTTATGTCATTTTCACTTTTATTTTCCGGCTTCTCACATTCATTTTCTGCTGGAAACGATAATTCTGCTTTCTTAAAGCAGCTTCTAATATACTTGTCGGTGACGTTTCTCCATGATGAGCACAACGTATGAATTGCATCAAGGACGGCAACTTGCTTCAATTCGTCTTTTGTTGCATTTTTTGTTTGTAAAGTAGCCAGAAGTCCACGGATTAAAGTTTTTCTATAGTGCACGTTCACACAACGAATGATACTAAGATCCAAAGGCTGAATCTTGCTCATGCAATTCGCAGGAAAAAACACAACTTCCATGTTGTTGAAAGTTGGAAGATCTTGTGGAATAAGAGACCACGAATAAGAGAACTTTCTGTTTTTCTTTTTCCATTTTCCTGTTGAATTTATGAAAGAAATCCAAGGAAATGTGCGATGTCATCCATGTCGTTTTGTTGCTAGTGTAGTCGCAAGGAAGCTTCTTCACATTCTTAAAACAGCAAGGTTTGTTTGATTTGCCAATGACCAATGGCAGGAATTTTTCCGAACCATTGGCGTTGCAACACAGCAAGACAGTCCTTCTTTACCTTTTTCCCCACCATGGCATGATTCTCCCTTAAATGTTAAGCTTCTGTCGGGCATCATTTTATAAAAAAATCCAGTTTCGTCACAATTGTAGATGTTTTTCGGTTCGTATCTGTTTACTAAAGTAGACGAGTCTTCTTTCCATTGTTCTACAGTTCCTTCATGGACACTCACACTTTCCCCAGAAAGGATACGAATTATCAAGCCATGCCTATTTTTGAATTTTTCAATCCATCTATGTGATGCAGAAAAGTTTTCCATTTCAAAACTTTTTGACAACTGTACGGCCTTCTCCCTTAGAAGCTCAACGTTAACAGGAATGTTCAAGGCACAAGCTTCTTTAAACCACAGCATTAAAACTTTCTCAAATTCTTTGTACTTTCCGCCTTGAATTTTGCTTCTTTTCTTCGACTGAATTCCACATTCTCGAGGAGCTACTATTATCGCCTCCTGATATTTTAAAAACCCTCTCAATGTCAATTCTGGGACATTAAAATACTCCGCTAAAGCTGTTTTCGACGTGCAAGGATTTGCGCATAAATGAATAAGAGTTAGCATTTTCCTGTATCTTTGGTTGGGGCTGCAGAAAAAACATGCATAAGTGAAAAACACGCATAAAAGAGAGCATGTATAAGCGAGGGATCACTGTATAACGTAAAAAACTATTATTTTAATAAGGGTTTTTTTGTTTTTGTTGAAAAGAATAACCACAGAGCTGCCGACTTAATTTGAATATAGGTTGTTTTTTTCTGATTTAAATTCAATTTTGTTTTTCTCTAATTTAAATTTAACTTCATTTTTTTCTGTAATTTAAGCTCAATATCAAATTTCTTTCTCTAAATCAACTTTATATGACTTTCCTGAACACACCATCATAACGAACGCATATGTCCATCACAATTCCATTTTGAAAAAAAGTAATTTCTGTTAATCCACAAATATTTTGACGCTGTAATAACTGGAGATAATTCACCAATAGTTTACAGTACTCATTAACGTTAAATAACATTTGCTTTTGAGTTAGCTCATCATTAATTTTGTTCATCCACTGTTTGAGGAGGGAAAATTTTTTTAATAGCTTCCAAAAATGCATGGAATAATTTTGTTACATCATCATCTTTATGACGCTGCCTCCACATATTACTCGACAGTTAAAAAAACCTTTCCCAAATAATTATAAAAACCAAATAGCGAGAAAAAGGGGGGAAATTTCATTTTGTAAAAAATAAATTTGGAATAGAAAAAAAAAACAGTTTTCATATTTGAAAAAAAAAAACTATAATATTAAAAAAAAGTAGAAGAATATCAGGATTAAGGTAGGAGAAAAAATATGGGTAAGGAAACACTCGCCAAAACGGAAACCTGTACCATATTGTAAAAGAGAACCAAAGTTTCATCTGATATTAAAATTCTACAACAGGTAATTGACAAGACTGGAGAAAGGATGGATATGGTAAAAAAAAAAAACTCGCAATCCAAACTGATATCTATGCAAAATATGCTTATTTTATATTTTAACAAAAAGTAATTTTTCTGACAAGGGAACTTTTTTTGTGGGGCTCTTGATCTAGAATCCAAACCTATTATGTTTTGTAGAGGCCTGGCCTCTAGTGGGGGGCTACAGTTCCCCATACTAAAGTACTCCACATATAGAATCTACTTTCCATTTTTCTAGGGGAATAGCTAATTTTATATAGGGTAAACAAAGCTCCCTCCTTCGCCCCAGTTACACCTATGGAAGCAGTGTGACAGATTTATCTCACCCTCCTTCAATCCTAGGAAAACAAAAATTAAAGATGAATGCCATATGTGGAACATTCAAGGTGAGAGGGGCTATTGCCCCCTCTAAGGCTTGAAGCTCTAACCACTGCCCCGCTGGGGTAGAACCAAGTTTATAAGCAACAGAGTTTTCAAAACCATTAAAAGCATCATAAGAACATATCATAAGCATTACAATATCATTAAAATTGCAATTAATTTAAAAATTATTATTAAGGAGGGGGCTTGGGCCTCACAAGCCTATATAGCTCCTATGAACATTACGGACTTCAGAAAATATGGCTAATATGGATTCACATATAGCATATTGTTGCATTATCACAAATAAGATATCCGTAGCACACCCCAACACCTTACAAGTTTTCAAAATTCATGGGAAGGTCCCCAAGCACAAATTCTATACATTCCAATTTATTTCAACTTGCTTGGGAGCTTGGGCTCCATATAACTCTATGCCTATGTAGCAACAAGTAATATAATAATTCGAAAATTATGGGAAGAAGAAAACTCAAATCACTTTAAAAAAAAGTAATGCGCTTTGATGTTATGGAGAAGAATGTACTTGTTCAATGAGAGAAATTTGAAATTCTCTGTCCCCACCTCACTTCCTACACCACTGATATCAACTGCCAATAATAAAAGTCAGCAGTATCTAAACTATAAACATCGGCGAAAGTACAGAATCTGTCCCAATAGCGGTCTCCTCTAGAAAAGAGTAAAAAAGTCGCTGTAGGTGGGCTTGGGACGTCAGAGAGTATGTGACGTGTTGGGTGATGTCATACAGGGTGTGGCATCATACACTCGTTATCTTGGGAGGTGGTAAGAGGTTTTGAACGTGCTTCTTAGTTATTTTGATTGTGTTTGTTCAGCGATTGGAAATATGGCAGTCAAAAGGGAAGAAAAGTGTGTTACATTGGATTTTGATAGTAGATCTAATGGGTTCCGAATACAAGTACCTGGATTGCAAGAAGTAAATGCAATTGAATGCTTAACCTAACATGGATGAATCAATAAAAGGCAAAGGCTAAATCAACATTATGTCTCATTTAGTACACTTTCCTGAATCACAGGGACAGAACTAGAAGGAACCCCCCCCACCACCACCACTCGTGACTGTTCAGATCACGTTCGATGTGCACCGCCGGAATCAGTAAAAAGCTGAATCAATATTAGGAAAAAGAATGATGAGGGATGAAGGGAAGGAGGAAGGAAAGAGGCGGGGCCTTGTAACATGACGTAAACATGGCAGCAAGTCAGGACACTGATGCCAAGCATGTTGGAAACATTTGCAACTAAAAATGGTTTGGGACGGAATTTGTACTAGCACCTGAACACCTTTCAAAGAAAATTTACTATTCCTGTAAAGCAAAAATACCACCGGACACCAAATCTAGCAGGTATTCCACCACAAGCATTCTCTTATGCTTAATGAAACCCAAGAACTCAAATCTAAAAGAATGTGATATAATTATTCACTTATATCTCTTCCTAACAGAAAAATCAAGAGATTTTTTAATAAGAAAAACTTCGGTCTTTTTCTCCAACCTTATCTACGTGTTGAGAAAAATTTTAGTAAAATCAAATTTGCACAGGTAACAAAGTTCAAGAGATTTATTGGCTTCACCGATATTTACACTTCAAACAAATC
>QLNU02014176.1:146543546-146577745 GCA_006491805.2 Dysdera silvatica
ATCATTGATCTGGATACAACCAAGAGTAAATAAGAAGTTCCCATACTAAAAATACCCCACATATAGAATCTACTTTCCATTTTTCTAGGGGAATAGCTAATTTTATATAGGGTAAACAAAGCTCCCTCCTTCGCCTCAGTTACACCTATGGAAGCAGTGTGACGGATTTATCTCACCCTCCCTCAATCCTAGGAAAACAAAAATTAAAGATGAATGCCATATGTGGAACATTCAAGGTGAGAGGGGCTATTGCCCCCTCTAAGGTTTGAAGCTCTAACCACTGCCCCACTTCATTTTTGTTCCAGAATAAAGTTATAAGCAACAGAGTTTTCAAAACCATTAAAGAATCGTAAGAACATATCATAAGCATTACAATATACATAAAATTAAAATTAATTTAAAATTATTAAAGGAGGGGCTTGGGCCTCACAAGCCTATATAGCTCCTATGAACATTACGGACTTCAGAAAATATGGCTAATATGGATTCACATATAGCATATGGTTGCATTATCACAAATAAGATATACGTATAACAACCCAACAACTTACAAGTTTTCAAAATTATTGGGAAGGTCCCCAAGCACATATTATATACATTACAATTTATTTCAAATTGCTGGGAAGCTTGGGCTCCATATAACTCTATGCCTATGTAGCAACAAGTAACATAATAATTCGAAAATTATGGGAAGAAGAAAACTCAAATCACTTTAAAAAAAAGTAATGCGCTTTGATGTTATGGAGAAGAATGTACTTGTTCAATGAGAGGAATTTGAAATTCTTTTCCCCCCCCCCTAACTTCCTACACCACTGATATCAACTACCAATAATAAAAGTCAGCAGTATCTAAACTATAAATATCGGCGAAAGTACAGAATCTGTCCCAATAGCGTTCTCCTCTAGAAAAAAGTAAAAAAGTCGATGTAGGTGGGCTTGGGACGTCAGAGAGTATGTGACGTGTTGGGTGATGTCATACAGGGTGTGGCATCATACACTCGTTATCTTGGGAGGTGGTAGGAGGTTTTGAACGTGCTTTTTAGTTATTTTGATTGTGTTTGTTCAGCGATTGGAAATATGGCAGTCAAAAGGGAAGAAAAATGTGTTACATTGGATTTTGATAGTAGATCTAATGGGTTCCGAATACAAGTACCTGGATTGCAAGAAGTAAATGCAATTGAATGCTTAACCTAACACGGATGAATCAATAAAAGGCAAAGGCTAAATCAACATTATGTCTCATTTAGTACACTTTCCTGAATCACAGGGACAGAACTAGAAGGAACCCCCCCCACCACCACCACTCGTGACTGTTCAGATCACGTTCGATGTGCACCGCCGGAATCAGTAAAAAGCTGAATCAATATTAGGAAAAAGAATGATGAGGGATGAAGGGAAGGAGGAAGGAAAGAGGCGGGGCCTTGTAACATGAAGTAAACAACATGGCAGCAAGTCAGGACAATGTTGCCATGCGTGTTGGAAACATTTGCAACTAAAAATGGTTTGGGACGGAATTTGTACTAGCACCTGAACACCTTTCAAAGAAAATTTACTATTCCTGTAAAGCAAAAATACCACCGGACACCAAATCTAGCAGGTATTCCACCACAAGCATTCTCTTATGCTTAATGAAACCCAAGAACTCAAATCTAAAAGAATGTGATATAATTATTCACTTATATCTCTTCCTAACAGAAAAATCAAGAGATTTTTTAATAAGAAAAACTTCGGTCTTTTTCTCCAACCTTATCTACGTGTTGAGAAAAATTTTAGTAAAATCAAATTTGCACAGGTAACAAAGTTCAAGAGATTTATTGGCTTCACCGATATTTACACTTCAAACAAATCGGTAGTAAATACCCTACAAGAAAATGTACTAAGAGCAAATTTTCAAATTATAAACCTCCGTCCTGGTTTAAAATCTGTCAACTATTTTAATTAATCCGAAATAAACTGAACTCATTCGTGAAATTTATACAATTCTTATTTAAGAAACGAGGATTCCAATTAAGTTGCGCAACACGATGTAACCACGCACGTAAGAAAACAGGGCTCTATACATCAATAGCCATGTGAATCATGGTATGTTTACATCTACTGCATGCAGCACAAACACTCTTGAAATCAACAAACACTTTTTATAATAAATAATATTAATAGAAACAATGTCGCAGCCACACTAACCCCACAGTTCTCAGCGAATCCTTAAATAATTTAATATAATAAGAAATAAAAACTTAAAATCAAAAAATATTCACCTTTTTCGATTGTTGCCAAATTCGTAGGTGAAGTGTTATTTCTGTCTTGTATGCAGATGGTGATTTGTAAAAGGTGTCCGCATTTGCGCAACTGTATTTCCATGAGATGTATGGCAAAGCCGTAGTGATGTAACACAGTTCCCACATTCCAATGCAAGGAAGTATGAACAATGATTTGACGCATGGTGGAGTTGCATTCATCGAGAAAAGTCAGGGAGAACCTGATGAAGAAGAGCAGGAACTGGTGAACGATGCAGATAGTGAAAGGATTACGAAGCCGAAGAAGCAGAACACCAAGGCACCCAGAGACAAGAACGGGCGGACGCAGAGAGAGAGAGGCAAGGGGGCGGAAAAACACCGCATGGCAGGCAAAGGACATAAACAGACGAAACATCAGAGGACCCGTAGAAGGCAATGACGAACACAGAAGAGGTGAACAGAGGGAACCACGGACTCCCAAACGGAAAACACTGCGGAAATTCTTCTTCATTCTTTAAAAGCAAACACGCCCTCGTTTTTAAATCGCCTTTGGGTAGAAGTGGGGAGGATAATTTCCCCATTCCTAAATGCGTTGAGAAGGAAATACCGTGGGAGGGAGGGAGGGAAGTTTTTGACGACTCCACTCCTCCAGTGTCCTCCTTTTCACCCTCGATGTGCCAATCAAATCAAAGTAAGTAGAATAGAAGGTAGGTCCATCCGAGTGAGTGAGTTCACTTTGCCTTATAGGCAAGGAAAGTTGTGACGTCATTGGTGTGACTGTTTATTTGCCTTTCAAAGGTGAGTTTCAATTTACTTCCCTTCAATTTTAAGTTTTAGTTTTTAATATTTGTTAGTGTCTTTTGTTGCTTATTTACTCTGTTATTTGTTAGTATTATTCATTACTTCTTTGTTTATTTTGCAACTGTTTTAATTCCGTGGTGTGCGTTTACAAATTGCTGTCGTAATGGAAAGAGTAACGCTTCTTTTCACCGTAAAACATAATTTTAATTGCTTTTTAAAAGTCATTTTCTATGCAATCGAACCTCGTTAAGATCTCTAAAGGAAAGAAAATATGTTCGTATTAAAAGTAATTCGTCTTATCCGGAGAGGATAATATGTTATACAATCTGACGGGACTTCAGAAAACGGTTCGTATTAAAAATAATTCGTCTTAACGAGGTTCCAAAATTTTTACATTTTTCCTTGCCTGGATGCTATCTGGGCTCAATAATTTTAGCTCGATAAATTGTATCTTTTAATGTAAGTGTCTGAAATTTTTTGCACCTAATATTGTGTGCTCTTTTATATATTTTGATAATTAGTAAAACATTTGCTTTTGCATTAATTTCTTGATTTTTAATTCACTTAAGTACAGAGCCGTAAGCAGCCTGGGGCTAGGGGAAATGCCGGATTTAGAGGTACGAGGCGCTCCTCTCCTCCATTGGCGTAACTAGGGGGTTGGTGGGAAACCCCTTGAAAAGAACTAACCCCCCCCCCTAGAAAATTTCTGCTAATGAGGTATAGGGTTTAGTCCTAATAGAAAATTGGTCAGCCCCCAAACTTCAAAGCTAGCTACGCCCATGCCCCACTTCCACCATATTAGCAAAAACAAATAGAATTCTGTTGTTCCGCCCTCTCAAATGCGGCGCAAAATCACGGAAGGCAGGGAAGGAACGACATTTATAATTACCTTAGGGGCATTATTATAAGATGTAATAAGAATATTTTTATAAATAGATTTAGTTTCTTTTATATAAGACGAACACTTTAGTCGCAGATTAAATAAAGAGCTAATTTTATCAGCATTTTTTTTTAGGCGTAACAATAGTAACGCCAATGTTATAGCATGGTTAGATAATAAAGCGTTCGTAAAGAAATTTTTTTGCGTCTGATTGGGGCACGATCCCACAACTTTCTTCAATCCGGGTAGATGCTCTTACCAACTAAGCTACGAACGACAAACACTCAATCCCTTACGAATTTATTTAAAACGTATTTTCCGAAACCGGATATTTCGCCGAATGAGGCAGTACATGGACTGCTTTTTAAACCTAATTGCGAAGAGATCGGTATTAAATTCATCGAAACGCCCTTGCAGCAGATGTATTTATACAAATCGAACACTACGCAGATTAAATTAAGAAACAATTTTTATCAACGTTTTTTAGGCGTAGTAATAAGTAACAGTCGAATTTCGGAAAACATGCTTTAAATACGTTCGTGGGGGGATTGAATGTTTGTCCTCTGTAGCTCAGTAACAGCGCCCGCCCGATTGCAGAAGGTCGTGGGATTGTACCTTAACAGACACAAAAAATATTTCTTTTCTTTACGAATGTTTCACCATCTAACCATGCCATAACATCGGCGTTACTATTACTACGCCTAAAAAACGTTGATAAAAATTGTTTCTTAATTTTCATTCAGTTTGTTTGACGCCGACCTTTAGATTTTCTTTGGAGAGTGAGGGCAAAGGCGGATAGAGAACCAAATTTCAGAGAGGGCGCAAAGCTTGAAAATTCACTTGTAAGTTTAGTTTTATTTTTTATTTGAAAATAATTATTTTTAATGTAAATTTATTATTCTCAGAGAGACGCACACCTCTTGCCTGGATCCGCCCTTGGAGGGAGGGGTGTTATTTCATGAAATTTTTCAGAATTTCAGATTTAGATAAAAGGTGGAGGGCGCCTTCTCGGGGAAAGAGCTGATCGACAGAATTCTACGGTAAATAAATTATAATTTAAAAAAAAATCCGCTGACTTTTGCATTTTTCTAGAAATTTGACGCCTTGGACAAATGCCTATTTGCAAATACGGCATTGGGCAGGGGCTCAGGTCCCCCTAAAAAAATTTTTTTTTTCCAATATAAATTGTTGTAGAATTTAAATTTTTTTTTTTCGTATGGAATTGTACATGACGATGAAAATTATTCTAGGACTTTAAAAATGTATTCAAAACAGATTTCTATGGTGCATCTTGGGTACATCATGAACTTTACGAAGGTTTAAGTCTTCATCCAATCTACAATAAGTATAAAGTAAGTTATATATATTAGTATACCTCTCTAAGTTTTCAATGCAAAATTTACATTAAGAAATTTATTCATTAATGTTAAATATATTTGCCGGCTTAGATATTTGGTATTCAATATATAAATAAAATATATCATTAATATTAATGAATTTTAAACTTTCCTGTAGCTTTCTGCGCATCGATTATTTTTGTAGCGTTTTGGTATCTTGTACATTCACTAAAATTCTCGACAGCTTTGAGGAGGAGGTAATTTTTCTCAGCTTCCCCCCCCCACCAAACCCCCACTAGAAGCACTCATATGGGCGCCCATGGTTATAACTATAGTTTCTCTATTTTAGTTTCGCGAGCTCAAGAACCATTTTAACGCAGTATCATTATCAATGATATAAATTAAAGCAACTCTCTACATCAGTGGTTCTCAACTTTTTTGCGTTACGGAGCACTTTTCAAGAGAAAAATTATCCGCAGAGCACGGTCGGCCGGCTTCGATCGAAGAATGGCGACGACGTTTTCGCTGCTCACGTAGATGGTGCTAGCGATACTCAATAACTGGCGAGTCTGTATAAGAGAGGACATTTTCTGATTGGCTGATGCGACCATTGCGATAGGAAAAGTATAAGCATAGAACTCTGATTAAAAAAAAAAAGCCTACAAAGCATAGTATTGCCACTCAATAGTAATATGAAAAAGAAAATTAAATTTTTAAAGAGAATCACCTTACAAATGGAGAGCTGTCACTTAATAAGAGGAGGAAAACAAATATGCTTAAACAGAACACTTTGTCTGTGAGAATTTTATGGCTCAAGGTCAGCAAAAGAAATACTGTGCTGGGGACTTAGTTTTCTGAGGAATTTGGAACTCATAAGGCTTGAGTAACCCACCACCGGACTAAGGTGAGTAGTTAATCAGTAAAGCCTCAATTACATTGGATGAGTTCATTCGCTCCTCACTGGCTTGTGAACTAGTCAGCGAGTTGCAACTAGCTCAGGGAATTTTGATTACGCACAGCGGGTAAAACTCCTTCACTTGCTCAGTATAGGTACTCAGCTGTTGACATTTTAGCAACTTTATTAACAGCAATTGTTCTAAACCGGCTTTCAACTCTTCACAGGCTCGTTTAGGTCAATGAAATTTGGGAAAACACAAGCGAGTAGCAGAAAAATTAGCCCATTCTTCAACTTCACTAGCTGAGTGAGTGTCAAGTTAATTAGATAACTTTATTACATGGAGTGAGTTTAGTAGCAGCAAGGAGGGAATGAACTCGCTCAATGTAACTGAGGCTTAAACATTATTTTTTTGAACATGGGATAACCGCATACTAGAGGAATGCCTTACTACTGCAGCACAACATGGCCTTTTAAACACGGAAGTCATAGCCTCCTTATTAAGCGGTAACATTATTTATATCCAAAGTAAAAAAGTTGGAAAATTTCATGCTGTTTCTTATGAATCCTTATCTCTGTGTAAACATTTTCAACATCAATAAAGTCATTGTCAGCAAAGGAAGCATAGTGGAAAGACAGTAAATGAATACAATTTTTTGTTTCAATACAAACTAGGAAAGCAAGGACAGACATATGAAAATGAATATACAAGAATAAATGTATAAAAATTTATATATTTATTTATACAATACACAAAAAGTTACATAAATAAATTAATAATACAAATTAACAGCAATGTGAAATTTTTCGGCTTCATAAAACAACTCTTCCTCAAACGTCTAACTATCATTCTTATTAAAAACACAGCACTACATAAATGAAAATGCAGCATGAATAAAAGACTAGCAAAACTTTATAAAACATTGTACTTATAATTCTATCGTGTTTGTTTCCCATTATTATATGAATACTGTTACTTGAAGAAAATAACAAGTGTTATGGTATTTTCGTGTATACACCAAAACAAATAATTTAACACGGATATTTTGTTTTAAAGCACAATGTCAGCTAAGGTCATATGGTAATGAGACTTACAGTTTGCTGAGGCAATCAAACCTCTGAACCAAACTTTAGACTATAGTGGGTAAACAGCATGCCTTTTACAAAATCATTAGAATTAAACTCGAATTAATAGATGAACGCATTACCTCTAGATACATGCAAAAATGTTCAACGACAGAATTAGTGAACGATGCTGTTGATCTATCACTTTCGCTTGATGAAGGGAACAGTAGTTCTCGAAACGTTGCGAATATTTTTGCAGATGGTAAATATCTTTTACCTTCTTCATTTGTATTTCGTATATTCCGACCAGTGTCAAATTTTACTAGTTATGGTAAGCCCTGGTCAACCTTTGTACGTTGTTGTCGATCTATTACTGTTGGGCAAAATTATTCATTGATCCAGTCAGTGAAAATTTTTTAAATTTCTGGATTATTTGAAATTTTGCTTATCTAAAATCGGATCTGCGTCCTGTCTTCGATAATCGGTGCTCTACTGTACATATGTAATTTTGATCTTTATAATAATGATCTACTTGATAGAAAGTGGTTACAGGCATTTTATAAAAGTTGGATATGACAAATTTTAATGAAAATACCAGAATCAATAACCTAAACACACAATACGAATCCCCTTCACCAGCATCGTTTTAATCAGCTTTTTGTTTAGAGGGCAGTCAAAGCGACTAAGTTCTGTAGCAATATTTTTTAAAACAATGCTACAAGCCTTGTTTAAATAATAATTATACACAATTTTAAATAAATTTTGAATTACTACTATAATAAACTTTTAGAGTCACCCCACAGAGTCCCTGTCTCATCATAGCCAAGTAAGACAGAGAGTATGCTAGTAACGGGAAAAATAAGAGATAAAACTTGGTAAAATATATTTCATTTCTATTTTTCACAAGTATATCCACTGACATCTTCAACACTCTTCATCTGCAAAAAACAATATCACAAAATATTTTGAGAGTGCAAAAATAATTTTAAAACCTTTCACATCGTTAGAGTTTTAGTTCATATACAGAGCTGCCTGCATATATTATAAGCATATACAGTGAACTGCCAATTTTACGAACTTGTAAGAACTCCAAAAACAGTACAGTCGAAAGTTCATAAATGGAAATTAATGTTTGTTTTATGGAACATTTTTTGGAATTATTCTAATAATTCGTAAAAGAAACGAGTCCACAGAACTTACATAAATGAATGTACAAGGTTGCTAAAATCTTTAAAGTACCTCTGTTTAGAAGGCTCTGAAGTGAATTCAAAGGCTCAGAATGAAGAGAAAGTTGAAAAACAGAAACTTAAAACAGCGCATCTGCTATTTATCTAAAAAAAAACCCCTGATGATAGGGGCAAATGTGCCGTTGTGTAACAAGAAGTACATGAAAAAAGCATTAGAAAAAAGATCTAAAATGAAAGTTTCAATTATATATTGAATGCAATTTCTTGTTGAAAACAACAGTAATCACATCAAAGCTCAACTTCAAAGTCAACGACATCTTTCGACACTGTGAAGAAATAATGAATGAGTTTAAAATTGTGAAATCATTTTTTATGGCAGTTTAATCTCTTTTTGTTTACATAATAAGCAAAAATAAAAATTGAAAATTTTATAATAAACTTTAGTTAATTTTTTTAGTTGCTAATTTTCTTATTACATACAGCCGTATTTTTCCCTATTAGCAGATCTATAACTACCTTTTTTGTTCAATGAATGGTGAGAGAATATTTTGAAATAACCTGTTCTCCAAATTTCCTTTTATTACAAGCCTTAAAACTCACTCCAAAGTCCTTTAATTAGAGATGTTTTAATAACTCGGTACACACCTGAGAAAAATTATGTTTTTATTTAACATCATTAACAGTATGGCAAATATGCCCCTTTCCGTTTTTTTTTTTAAAAAAAATTCTACATCTTGTGCAAAAAAATATACATAGAAACAGAAACATGAATATACAATAATTGACCGAAATAACAAACCCACAGCGCCTTCTTACAAAATTTAAACCTGATTTTCTCTAGACCCACAAATAGAAACGACAACCTTAAAATTAGAATAATCAACACTAATTTTTAATGTATAAGCCCATTAAATATTGATACAAAATATGTTACTGCAGCATAACAAAGCTCTAAATCTAGTCAAAATCTTATTATTAAATTTAATAGACTTATAATTCTGTGATCTTTGGGGTAAAAAATGGCAACTTCGATCTTGCAATTCATAATCCGATCATATTCAACACTGTCTATAACAATATCTTTTCCCAGATGCCTTGAGATTATTGCTTGAGTACTATTACACAGATTTCACTGCAATAATTACTGAAAATATTTCTGCATAGAAGTACTATTTGATGCAACTATAAAATTTGTATTTTCAAGAACGTTACTTTTATTTCAAAAAGCTATTACTAGGATCTTTTAAAGCATGAATTATGGAGAAATTACAATTCAATGCCAATCTATACATTATCCACTCATTGTAATAATCATTTTCTATTTCAATTTAAATTCAATTCTTTTTTTTAATAAAACACACAATTTTTTAACCCATTAACACAATTTGAGACTTAGCACAAAAAACAACTAAATTATAAAACATTTTAGTAATGCATATATATAAATACACACAGTAGAATCTCCATATATAGAAATCGACAGTTCCATGAAATTTTTTCGCTATTTAGAAAGCTCTCCCTCTTTTTTTTTTTATGCACAGGCCTTATATAGTACATTATACTTAGAGGCACATTTCTAATTCCTAATCAATTTACTTTTTTTTATAAATAAATACGAAACACATTATGCACAAGTTAAGTTCATACAGGCAATTAAACCCAAGAATTAATGAGAGAAAGGTAACGAAGAAAAGGTAAGAACACCTAAATAATATGTGTGCAGCAACTGCCAGTGACCAAGCTGTGTATTTTTAAATATAAGTATTCATGAATGATTAAGAATTTTCAGACATTGAAATTTTTAGCATTCTATAAAGCAGAGCCGTGCTTGTGGGTGGTGCAAGCTGGCAGCCAGGGCTGCTAAAATTCAGGGTCGACAAAAATGTATTGCAAGTATCAGGAAATCAATTTTGTTTTGTCAAACAGTTTTTCAGGGTCGCTAAAGTCTACTTTGCCCACGGCCGCTAACATCGTAAGCTCAGCCCTGCTAGAAAGAGCATGCAGATCATCATGACCTGTCGTAACAAGTACCTGCAAGCTGATTTCAATAATGTACGATGCATCCTCTGTTCTTAAAACTGAAAGAAATAACATCTATGTTGCAAATGCCAGTGAGTAAGGAAGTGTACCAGAAAAGTGTGTATTAATCGAAGGAGTGTACTGATACTCGATATAATTATGCCATAATTAATTATTCATACTTATGATGGCTTAATGTATGAACTATTTTTTTAAAAAAATTGAAGGTATTTACGAGTAAATTTGTAGACCAGGCCCTTGTCTCGTAAATAGAGAAGTTACCGGGCTCTCATCTTATGAAAAATATTTCAGCAGGCCGCAGCCTCGTAAATGTTGAGAAGCACTACCCTAGACTATAATGAATAGTTAGTTTGTAAGAATTTTTTTTTGGGGTACCGTTAGAAGTAAAGCCCGAGATAAGGGTATTCTAGGCGAAAACATTATCACTACGCTAACAGAGAGCCTTTTCTTTTGTTACTGTATATATAAACAGGGCTCGACAAACCACAGTGAACCATATCATCCAGATGGGAATGTTACTCGCCAACTTAAATAAGAAAATCTAGTAGTAACGCACTTTTGTATAAATACTGGATTTTGTATAAAAACGGAAAAAGTTTGGTCATTGATGATGTCCAGATTTGTTCAGTCTTGTATATGTCTTTTTTTTTTTTTTTTTACTTTCTCACTCAGAACTTAAAACAGTATACCCACCATCATGGGGGTTTTTGTAGCAAAGTATAAATATTTAAAATGAATTACAAACATGGAAGAGATTCAACCATTGTTTGTGTTCTTATGACGCAAGGGCAGCAACAGTGGTGTTGCATTGGGGCCTAGAGTTTTCTGTGGAATGAAAATCTTTTAAGGCCTAGGGAACCAGCCCTCGGACTACAATGAGCAGTTAGTTGGTAAGCATTCTTTTTTTTGGCGCCATTGGTGTCGATAATAACACATTAGGGGAACATGGTGTCACTGCACTATCACAGGGTCCCTGCTTATGCATTTTGTTTGAGAACGCAATATACATATGCACACTATTTCAAAATCCATGTTAACAATAGAACATTATGTGCATTGAATAAATGAGAAAAAGAACATTTTCAATATTTAGTAGGAAATGCATATTTGCTCAAAATTAGTGAACAATGAGATTTTATCTGCTAATAAACACATACTCAGCTTCAGCAATGTTTAAGAACGTTTGAGTGAATTATTTCACTTTAATAACAAACAGTTATTTTGACACTGGCGTTAAACCTTAAACCTTTGCCAGTGAACTGGCAAGGTTTAAGGTCAAACTGACCTTAAACCTTACGCCAGTGTCGAAATAACTGTTTGTTATGGAATCTCCTGGTGAAACTCTGTATTGTTTCGTTATTGTATTTTAATGCAGAGTAGTTTTTGCTGGCAGCATTTGATACACTCGTTCCAATACTACTGATTAATTAATTAATGTGTTAAGTTGATATTGGAAATACACACGTTTGGGTCATACGTTTAGTTAACATATATTCTTACGTATAACTACATTTATAGGCTTCTATGTAAGGATCTTTTTATTTTACCATTCTAACATATTTTCAGTTACTGTATAAAGTTGCTTTGAATATTCATTAAAAAAAAAAAAATACTGAGAACTCCAATTAACACAAGATCAAGATTTAAAATAATTTCATCGAGTCTGTTAAACACAGGAAAATCACTCAATGAATAACAATTCCCTGGGCAATTTTGCAAATCTCTAGCAACTGGACTTTGTGTCGAAAAAATTTTAAATTTAAATTTCTTTGAATATTTAAAGGTGTGGGCCCATTGTTTCAGCAACCTAGTACAATATTAAATGATATTGCACTAGTCACTTCAGAAAAAGTGCAACATCTAGCGGTAAATTTGGTACAGAGAATCTGGAACTATAAAAGTCCAACATTATACATCCAGAATCAGATGTGGAAAAAAAAATAGTTAATGTGTATGTGTGATTTCGATATGAAAGTATGCATTTCTTCTCTGTGAGGAAAAATATATCTATAATAGGATATAACATATGTTTCGTGATAGATTAAATACGCATATCT
The DNA here is from genome assembly GCA_006491805.2 of Dysdera silvatica. Classification (NCBI taxonomy): domain Eukaryota; kingdom Metazoa; phylum Arthropoda; class Arachnida; order Araneae; family Dysderidae; genus Dysdera; species Dysdera silvatica. The sequence continues at coordinate 146,556,045 of QLNU02014176.1, forward strand.
AATAAAAAATTTGATAGACATCTGAGCGAGGCACTACAAATATTTGGCGTAATATTCTGTACACAATAGTATGCATTCACCTGCAAAAAGTTTTCAAGTATCACAAATAGTTGAAGAATGCAACAATGGCCGCATCCTCATACTGGTAGGCTATTAGGATCTTGCGAAATTTGTCCAGTAAGGCTAACAACTGTGATCGTCGTATATTTTCGCTGTACATGATTTCCTCCAAGTGATATTTGCCGTTAAAATAGGGGTACAGCCTAAAAAGACAGAATAAATTAAACACCAATGATATTAATAATAACCAGGACTCAACAAATCATGGTGTACCATATAACACCTATCTCGAAAAAAGAAAAAATTGAAACACAGTAGGAAAAGAAGATCTACTCGCTAACTTCAAAAATCTAGTCAGATTGGTCGAGTCCCGATAATAATAATAATAATAGCTAAGGAGAAAAAATCCATGTTAAATGACGCTAGGAAGGGCAAAGATATAATCGCCAATATGTTAACTAATAAAAAAATTGAACTTATTAAACACTGTTATAATGTTTCTGGTTTTAGTACCAACTCTATTACATTGAATTCTGAAATAGTTCTCCTCTGTAGAGCATTTGTATACAACTACACTACATACCGAAAAGTTACTGGATGCCTTCAATTTTGGACATTTTCTCGAATTTCTCGAGAAATACTAAACGAATTATTACTCTGATACACAGCTTAGATTAAAGTGAAACACAGCTCACAGTATCGAAAATAACTTTCTAAAGTTTTACGATATTTAACTACATTTTTTTTATAGAAGTTGCCTAAATAATTGGCTACCGAATTATGAAAGAAAAATGTTACCTTCTGAGCATGCACAGTTAAAAATTATTACCTCTAAATACTCTTATCTCTTCGAACATTCAATATATTCATTTCAAATTTCAGTATATTTTTCTTTTAAATTGACAAGTTTTATATAAGTTTTTTGAAATTTGGTTGAAAACTCTGCATCCCATAAGTAAAAAAATGTGAAAAAAAATGGAATTTTTCAAAGAAATGTTCATATCTTGGTGGATATACATGCTATTTTTACGAAAATACACAGAAGTATTCCACACAGTAAACAAAATCCTTTTTGGAAGTTATGAATTATTTCCATTTCTTGTGATATATTTCAATGATATTGTGGGTAATTACACAATTTTCGGAACCCACGTATAAATAGCTCAAACTAGAGCTTTTTTGTTTTAGGAAAAAAAAGAGACGCCGTCCCCATACCAGATTCAAAACCAGGGTCCCTTCATCGAGCTTGGAGTGTCTTGAGCGCTAGACAAATGAGGATAAGAATAACACTATCTTTTCCGTATATAAGGATGTAAGATATTATTACTTAGGGCGATTACAAATATTTTTTCTTCTTCAATTTGTTGTCGGTCCCCTAAATGCATTCCTGACTAAATTTTTACTGGGAAATGCGAGTCCAAGCATGTTTTTTACATAACTGAAGTTGAAAACTAATTCACTTAGTATTTCTCGAGAAATTAAAAAAAAATGCCTAAACTCAAAAGTGTCAAGTGACTCTTGGATATATAGTGTATGTATCAGTTGTAGTGTCGAAACTTTGGACGTCTCTTGAGTATTGCATTAACAAGGTTTGATGGTTGAGAAGTTGGGAAGTAGGGAGAAAATATATCTAATATAGAACTTACTACTACATAAAGTTAGAAGTGGAGGGGGGGGGGATTTAAGGAATTAAGATTATAAGGAAAAATTAAAATTAGAGAAAATGGCCGAATTTGTTTTGTAGAAATGCATTCATTATGTCCATGCTTTTAAGAGAAAAACCACATCCTTTAAACCAGCAGTTCTCAATGGAGGTACATGTGGAGAAATTACATGGTTGTGATGGGATAAAGAATGAACTATTTTTATTAAAAGAGGAAAATAAGAGAAAATATTTATGAAATAGGTATTAATAATTTTCTGTCAACAGGGTTATTTATTACTGCAAGAGGAAGAAATAATTCATAAACAAATAACATGAAGTGAAGTGGTTAAAAATTATCGAGTCAATACTTCAACAGTAAAACTTATAAATAACGGACACCTCAGGACTTGAGAATCTGTCCACTATTTGGAGGTGTCCATTATTCGGGAGGATTAGAGAATAGTAAGCATAAGCACTTCAAATTGAAAAAACGTCCGCTAAATGATGTCCATTAATGAGGTTTTACTGTATTTTTGTAACTCAATGAGAAACGTGAGTTTGGTTAATGGAGAGTTTAAGACATTTTGGAACTACAGTTCACCTAACGGATGGTGGGATAACGTTTCTAACATAGTGCTGCCACCTAGTGCAGAGGTGGGGAACTTGCAGCCTTAAAGCCACAAGTGGCCTTTTGGATGAATTCGAATTTTGCAAACCAAATCCTTTTATTTTTATTATGGTTTCGTTTCTCTTATTTTTACTTAACTTTTATTATTCTCTTAAAAGGACCATATTTAATTTACAAAAGGTAAAGTAAAGTAAGGATAATCTAAAAATTCAATTTTTAAAGTAAAGGTGCAAAGAAATAAAAATATTTATCCAGAAACACGTTTCATTATATATTACTAAATGACTATATTGATATTAAAGAACACCATAAAGTGTATATATACATTCATTACGATATTAGCTAAGTAATTTTATATCTTTGTACAGTATATAAAAAAAACATACACATCTTCTTATATGTCTAATATTTATCATTTGTATTGGTTTCTCTCTCACAGCCAGAGTACATTAGAAAGCGAATAAGAACATTTTTGCTGAAAGCAATGAGCAAGTATCTACTAAAACAATAAGTACAGTATTTTGGTTAAACAGAGTTATCAAGGCTTTGCTATATATATTTAACCAATGATGTAGGAAAGGGAGCCTCAAGCCTAATATTTTTGAATTGCTATGCCCCTGTATCTAATTCAAGTTCCTGGAGTGGAGTCTTCTTCTTCCTAATATGGCCTTCCAACACGAAAAGGTTCTCCATTTCTAACCTAGCTTATGGGCACACCCTTCATGCTCCACATAACAAAACAATGTGCGTTTTTTGGGGAACCTTGCTATCTGACACTAGTTGAGAGCTAACAGTTGCAAACTTACCAAATCTCTATTGAAACCATTTTAACCAAGCTTATTTCGGAGTTGGATTCAAACCAAGACAATCGGAAGGCAGTGGACATGAACACTATGGCGCACCAGAAAATGTTTTAAAAATCATAGAAGTTGAAATTTACCTCAGGAAAGTCTTCCAATCATCTTCACTTACAGTGGCGGATTCTTTAAGAATACTGTTCCGCTCACTTTGTGTAAGTTCTGAAAAATGGATTGAAAACTGTTCTTGCAAAGATAGGTCATCATCTGAACTGCTTTTAGAACTCAAAAGTGATTCTTCACTTTGATCTAACAGGAAAAATAATTCACTCGATAAATTGCAAGTCATATTACATAAATAGGAAAATTTCACACTGTTCTTGTGCTTTGGACAAATTTAGATAACTTGAAAATAATAATAATAAAAACTTATGAAAAACCTTGAATAAAACAAATAAATGTGCACAATTTTAAGTTCAAATGTCCTAAAGGCTTCAATCGTTCTTGGGGATACTGATTTGATTTTACATATGTCATAATAAAGATATCATGAAAATAAGATTAATGCCGAATTGTTTGTTTGTGGTTTTATGGCTCAAGGACTACAGTGATCATGCTGCGCCAGAACCTATTGGTTTCCGAGGAATCTGAACCTCTTAAGGCCTAGGGAACCAAACCGCGGACTGCGGTGAGCAGTGCGATCTTTATGAGATCTCCGAGTAAGAGTTCTTTGCACCGTTGGATGTCGAACCCGGGTTAACGGCGCACTAGGTGAACACGTTACCACACTGCGACATTACAGGGTTATCAGTGCAGAAAAAACATAATAAATCCCTACCTCAAAAGAGTAAAAAATATTTTTAATAAATGATATCTCAAAGCCCGCACAAAATGTATTTTTGAGCCCTGTGTCTTTTACTTCTTGTTACAAAACCATTATTGCAAATTTTCCTCAAACAACCTTTGAAAATGGCATGCTACCTACATTTTTCTCACTGCTCAGACACATTCTCTCCCTCTTTCTTCTTAACAGTCAACAGGGAAAAGATCGTGCATGTGACTAAAATTGAGTGTGTATGTCCATATCGCAAGATTGCATGAAAAGTTACTTAAGGTCAGATTCATGGATCGATACTATGGCTCAACTTTAGGTTTATATTCTAGTATTTCATCCTATGCTTATATTCTCATATATAATTCTAATACCCCATGTTTATATTTTATCCTGTTTTATATATTCCTTAAAATTTACTCTATATTATTACAGTAAACCCCAACTTACATAAATTCGCAGTTATGTAATAAATCTCGAAAATTACAACTACTAGCGCGTAAGTACTACAAGTCACAGCAAATGTGACGAATAGTAACAGGAAGTGATGCGGTAACAGGCAGTGAGTTTTGGGCAAGTGCTCGAAAGCCGTAACGTTCAAACTAAAATCAACTAATTAGAAATAAGAACCCCATAAACGATCCCTTTTTTCTCCGACCCCTACTTCTTATATTCAAACAAAACAGCAAATACTGCCGCTTGATGTTTCATTTATAAATAAATATATATATATATTAATATTATAATAATAAATATTGTAGTTTCTTACGAAGTTACACTTAAGAAATTTTTACAAATCTCGACCTTCATAAAATTAGTTACATAAAGATTTAAACAAAGGCATTATTTTACATAACTTAGGGATGACTGTATTTACATTTTATATTTTTATATATATTCATATATATAAAAATATTAAGCATTCTGATTTCAGTCCCATCTATCCTATTATATCTCCTGTGATTTACTCTAGCTGTGTAATCCAATATTTATATATTTTATATCTTCTGTCTCTAATTATGTCCAATATTTAAATTTTCTAATTCCATGCTATGTTCTAATTTTATCTTATGTTTATATTCCCTTTATTTATAAATTGAATCCATGTATATATATTCGTCTAATTTTGTTCCCTACATTTAACCTCCCTAATCTGATTCATATTCCCTCCCACTATACCCAATTACATCCTGTATTTATAGTCCCTCAATTCTATTACCTTCACTCTATATCTTCTCTGTTAAAATTCCTCTAAGATACCAAACTTGGCCCAGTGAATTCAAAATTATGGTTTTTTATGCTATTTTATTATTATATTTTATGATTATTTATGCTATAGAGCAAGGAATTATATTATAGTTAAGATAATGCTGCATTATAAACTATAGTTTTTTGGAGGAAGCCAAACTTCTTTCCCCCAGGAAATCAAATCTTGAATTATGTAGCTGAAGTTGGAAAAAAAACCAAAAAAAACTAGCAAGTGATGGGTTGCCTGCTGGAATCAAACCAGGGATTGTTTGCCTGATAACTAAATGTGTATGGCTTAATAAATCTAGTAACCCCTGGCAACTAGTTTTCTGGTTGAATGTAAGGAAATCTTTTTCTACTAGGTTTTCCTATTGAAGTTGCCGAGTATCACTCGCTGGCAAGTATGGCTCACAGCAATCTGTTGGGCCCTGCAAATGTTTTACCACTATACGACTGCAGGGCCTAAACAATTTGTGGTCACATTGAAAACAGTTTTTGAGATGTGATATATGAATGTAAATATCAATAATATAAATTTATAATTTGAGGCACCGTTATAATGCTTATTTCAAATTAAGCACATCGAAATATCAGATCCCAAGACTACTTATGGAGCTGCATGTATTTTTAATGTCCTTCAAACTGCTTAGGTTATCTGAGATGAAACTGAAAGAATTAAATGTGACACTCGAACAATGATATGCTTACACTCGAACAATGATATGCTTACACCCAACAAAATTTATGGAATCGAACGAAACTCAATGTGATCAAAATCAGTAGTCACATGAACACCATGGTGGTGCCTTTGCTCATGGGATCTTTTATGGATAGCACCAACGGCATAATGTGATTTTAACTGCAACACCAACACACAATATAAGCATCTGACACCAAACTTTTGCACCATTTTTGAATGATAATTTTGATATCATGAATATAATATTATCCACTGATCTGTCTCATAAGAATACGAGAATGAACTTGAAAAGATACATACAGGAATGTAAGTTAGAGGAGCTTTCACAACGCTTAGGCAGTTCCACCTGGCATTTTCCACTCGTTTCTTTACGTGAAGATCGATGTTCGGTTGGTAACAGGGATATGTAAGTGTGCAGCTGAATCAATAGGCGACGTTGTAATAGCCAGACTACCATTTGTACCAGCTGGACCTATTAACAAAATAGCTTTTGTACTATTCAATATCATCATCATATTCAACCATTATCTATCCACTGCTGGATGAAGGTCTCTCCAAATGCTTTCCACACAAGTCTATCCTGAGCAATTCGCTTCCAAGTCACCCCAACCTGTTTTCTTATTTCATCTACCCATCTAGTTTGAGGACGTTTTCTAGGTCTTCGGTGGTCTCTTGGAATCCAGTTCAGAATTTCTGTTGTCCATCGTTGATCAGTTCTTCTTGCAATATGCCCAGCCCATCGCCATTTCAGCCCTTTTACTTTAACAATGATGTCCTCCACTCTAGTTTGCTCTCTCACCCAAGTGTTCCTTTTCCGATCTCTCCTAGTTATTCCAAGCATGCACCTCTCCATGCTCCTTTGTGTTGTCTGTAACTTTCGTATTGCTCCAACAGTTAGACTCCATGTCTCTGATCCATAAGAGAGGACTGGCAATACACACTGGTTGAAGACCTTTCTTTTTAGACACAAAGGCAATTTCCCCTTCAGGATAAAACTGTTTCTTCCAAATGCACTCCAGCCAAGTTTAATACGTCTGTTGAGTTCTTTCATAATGTTGCCATCCATTGAAATCAGCTGGCCAAGGTAAATATATGAATCAGCAATTTCTAGCTCAATGTTGTCAACTTGTATTTTTGTTTCCTCTACAAAATTATTGAACATGATCTTAGTTTTTTGTAGGTTCATCTTGAGTCCAACTTCTTTACTTCTAGTTGAGAGCTCCTGTACCATGTCTTGGAGTTCTGATGGGTTCGTTGAAAAAATAACAATGTCATCAGCAAACCGCAAATGATTTAAATATTCACCATTTATTTTTATTCCCTTGTTATTCCAATTTATCAGCTGAAAAATCATCTGTAAAGCTGAAGTAAAAAGTTTTGGAGAAATGGTATCTCCCTGCCTCACACCTTTACCAATTTTGATAGTTTTGGTATCTTTATGTAACCGAAATTTTGCACTTGCATTTTTATACACACGTTTCACCATGTCAATGTACACATCCTCAATGTCTGTTGATCTTAAAGAGTTGATGACTGCTGATGTTTTAATAGAGTCAAAGGCCTTCTCATAGTCAATAAATGCAACACACAATGGAAGTTCATATTCATGTGTTCTTTCAATTAATTCTCTTAATACTTGAATATGGTCCACTGTACTGAATCCACTTCGAAATCCAGCTTGTTCTCTTGGTTGAGCTGCATCTAATTTTTTCTGCAGGCGATGTGTTAGCACTTTTGTGAAGATTTTATAAATAGCAGGTAACAAGCTAATTGGTCGGTAATTTTTCAAATCCTCTTTATCACCTTTTTTATGCAAAAGAATTACTGTTGCAGAATCCCATTGGTTTGGTATGTTACCGCTGTTAAGACATTTGGTAAAGAATTTTGCAAGTATGTCTTCTACATATTCTCCAGCTTCTTTTAGGATATCTAATGTAATACCATCATCGCCAGGGGCTCTTCCTTTCTTCATACTTTTTATTGCAAATGAAACTTCTTCTTTTAAGATTTTAGGAGCTGTTCCTTCGACTATTTCAGTGTCTTCGTTTAATCCACTGTTACTTTCATATAGTTTTTTGTAGAATTCTTCAACTCTTCTAAGTATTTCTTCCCTATTTCTTGTTACGGTGCCATCCTCTCCTTTTAATGCAATGATGTGTTTCTTCCCAACAGATAAACTTCCTTTAACAACCCTAAGGCTCTTGTTATTTTCAATGGCCTTCCTTACTAGCTCACAATTGAATTTTCTTATGTCTTCTTTCATGCTTTTGCGCAGAGTTTTACAAAGTTCTATGTACTCAATCCTGGAACTGGTATTTCGATTGTCCACCTTCATATCTCTTCGCCTTTTCATGAGCTGTTTCGTCTTCTCAGATAATTTGCTATTGTGCTTTTTACAGGTTACACCACCAATTTCCCCAGCAGTTTCAACTATTGTCTTAACAATGTTTTCATTTGCTTCTGAGATATCACTTTCATCAATAAGTCCTTCCAGTGCAGAAAAGCGATTTTTTAATTCCAACTTGAATGCCTCGGTATTTTCTTTTAATTTCTTTAAATCCACCCTCTTACTTACTTGTTTCCTAATGAGCTTCTGTCGTTCTAATTTAGTATTTAAGTGCACTTTACATCTCACCATTCGATGATCACTTCCAGTATTAAATCTGTTCAGTACACTGCAATCTTCAATAATTGATTTCTTGTTTGCCAGGATATAGTCAATTTCACTAGTTCCCCCATTTGGGTGTTTCCATGTCCATTTTCTTTGCGGTTTCTTCTTAAAAAATGAATTCATGATGCTAAGGTTTTCAGCTTCTGCAAATTCGATGAGTTGATCGCCACGTTCATTCCTTTCCCCATATCCGTATTTACCAACCGATGTCTCTCCTTGTTCCTGTTGTCCAATTCTTGCATTGAAATCCCCCATGATGAGCTTGATATGTTGTTTCCCTTTGGTGTGTAACTCTTTGATTTCTTCATAAAATTCTTCAACCTCTTCGTCGGTATGGCTTGATGTTGGTGCATATACCTGTACTATTTGAAGTTGGTATCGCTGGGTTAGTTGAACAACGAGCCTCGCTGCTCGATCTGATGTACTTTCAACTTCCAGAAGACAGTCTTTAATTCTTTTGTTGATTAAGAAGCCAACACCACTTGTTCTTCCAGTTTCCGTTCCTCTATAATAAAACAAATGTCCACTTTTAAGTTCCACCAACTCTTCACCTTTTCTTCTAACTTCACTGAGTCCTACAATGTCCCATTTGATCTTGTCAAGTTCTTCTTCCAATTCCTGAAGTTTTGCTTCAGAAGCAAGGGATCGTCCATTATACGTTGCCAAGGTCAATAACAAACGGCAGCCTGGGCCATTCCAGTGATTCTTAGCACCCCCTGCTTTCATGCCACACTGACCGCTGCCTTGATCAGGAGCACTCCAGCACCTGGAGACTAGGGGCCATGGTTTCTGGTGTGTCAACATAATGGAGGAATTAGCCATAATTTCACCACGCTGGCTAGACGGGTTGGTGAATTAGCCCTCCCCTTCCGCCTTTCTATCCGTGCAGCAAATATTAATTTGCCACATAAATAGAAAGCTCAGCCTGCACCACTTGAAGGCGGGGTAGGACACTAGGTTACTGGCCTGGCCGGTTCCACACATCGTCACATACGTTCAGCGTGTGGGTCTCCTTCCAGTTAGATACCAGCAACCCTTTTGCAGGCCCTGTATTCAATACATATATATATATATTTTCGGTTACATAAAGATAGCAAAACTATCAAACTTGGTAAAGGTGTGAGGCAGGGAGATACCATTTCTCCAAAACTTTTTACTTCAGCTTTACAGATGATTTTTCATCAAATAAATTGGAATAACAGGGGAATAAAAATAAATGGTGAATATTTAAATCATTTGCGGTTTGCTGATGACATTGTTATTTTTTCAACGAACCCATCAGAACTCCAAGACATGGTACAGGAGCTCTCAACTAGAAGTAAAGAAGTTGGACTCAAGATGAACCTACAAAAAACTAAGATCATGTTCAATAATTTCGTAGAGGAAACAAAAATACAAGTTGACAACATTGAGCTAGAAATTGCTGATTCATATATTTACCTTGGCCAGCTGATTTCAATGGATGGCAACATTATGAAAGAACTCAACAGACGTATTAAACTTGGCTGGAGTGCATTTGGAAGAAACAGTTTTATCCTGAAGGGGAAATTGCCTTTGTGTCTAAAAAGAAAGGTCTTCAACCAGTGTGTATTGCCAGTCCTCTCTTATGGATCAGAGACATGGAGTCTAACAGTTGGAGCAATACGAAAGTTACAGACAACGCAAAGGAGCATGGAGAGGTGCATGCTTGGAATAACTAGGAGAGATCGAAAAAGAAACACTTGGGTGAGAGAGCAAACTAGAGTAGAGGACATCATTGTTAAAGTAAAAGGGCTGAAATGGCGATGGGCTGGGCATATTGCAAGAAGAACTGATCAACGATGGACAACAGAAATTCTGAACTGGATTCCAAGAGACCACCGAAGACCTAGAAAACGTCCTCAAACTAGATGGGTGGATGAAATAAGAAAACAGGTTGGGGTGACGTGGAAACGAATGGCCCAGGATAGACTTGTGTGGAAAGCATTTGGAGAGACCTTCATCCAGCAGTGGATAGATAATGGTTGAATATGATGATGATATATATATATATGATTAATGGTTGGTTGAATTTATATGGTGCATGGATAGCAATGGTCATTTTGTGCCATACAAGATTAAATTGTACATATGGTCTTAAAGTTTATATGTAAGATATTAATACCCTTCACAGGGTAACACACAAAGCCACTGGGGAGAGTTTTTTGTGAGTTTTTGTGGGGAATTTATTATACAATAATTTTCGGAACCTGCCTGTAAGTAGCTCAAACTAGAGCTATTTTTGTTTTAGGAGAAAAAGAGATGCTGTCCCTATGCCACCAAAAGGTCTAGCGTCTGTACATACCTTGTACAACTATGGCTACTACATCATTACCACAAGGTAATTTAAAATAGACTGAACTAGGTATTCCAAAATATGTGCCAACCAAATAAAAAAATACGATTCTTTCCATCTATAACAGATGGGAAGACTTATACACTGATGCAGTCAGTGAAATGTTCTATACATATCTAACATAACAAACCTGTTCGTATGGCTGGCCCAAAGGATCGGCCAAATCACTCAACGAGGTAGGTAATGCAAATTTATTCATAACTTTCAGCATGTTAGTTCCAAAGGTGGTTTCAAAGAGCTCAGCTAATTGAGAGTGTCTGAAAGTAAGTTCACTCATTAATAAAAACATTTAATTTAATTAATAGTAAAATTTAATGCATTATAAATCAATGCAAATTAATTCACTATAAATTAATGCAAATTAATTCATTATAAATTAATGCAAATTAATTCATTATAAATTAATGCAAATTTATTCATAACTTTCAGAATGTTAGTTCCAAAGGTTATCTAAAGGAGCACAGATAATTCAGAGTGTCGAAAAGTAAGCTCACTCATTAATAACAACATTTAATTTAATTAATAACAAAATTTAATTCATTAAGGATGAAAATTAATTCATTATCAATTAATGCAAATTTATTCATAACTTTCAGCATGTTAGTTTCAAAGGTTATCTCAAAGACCTCAGCTAATTGAGAGTGTCTAAAATAAGTTCGTTCATTAATAACAACATTTAATTTAATTAATAACAAAATTTAATTCATTATCAATGAAAATTAATCACAGAGAAGGGAGTTAACTAGGGATATAACAAATATTCGATTAGTATCCGGTGCGTCTGCTGAATAGCAATGTGATATTTGGCCAATCATCAATTGAATAGCTATTATAGAACAAGGGTGTAAAAAGTCTAGTTAAAATTAAAAACATTAGTTTCCGTGAGATATACTAATTTGTTTTATTAATCACTCAAAAATACATTTTTTTTTCTGATAAGTGATTAAAATACCTTTAAAACTGTAAAGTATCTTAAACTACGATTTCAGAAACATCTAAAGTTATTTTTAAAAATATATATGTAGAAAATTGGGTTTAATTAATATGTAGAAATATAGGATTTTTTTTTCTGAAATAGTACAATCATCAAATAAATGGCTAATGCTGAAAGGTCTTCGGGGCATTGTATACATACAGTGAAACCCCTCTTAATGGACACCTATCAGTTATGGTCAGGGAAAAATTCCATGGCACACACCGATTTAAAATAATATATTTCAAACCTCTGCAACATGGTCACCCTCAGATATGGATGCAGGTACTGTATTCGTGATTCACTCCATGGACAAAACGAGTTTGAATGTCAGCCTTCACATTTCTCACAACAAGAAACTAAGGATAAACAGGATAAGAGCTAAGGAGAATTTTCGCTCCCATTGCAAAGAGTGGCAATTGCCTCAGACTCGCAAATTCAAATGACTAATGCTTTAATAAAGGCTTTGATAATAAATCATATACTAATACACTGCATGAAACTTAATAAGCATTTACCAATACAAAATACTGCAGTTCAAATTTATTAATATCGTTTACTCAATCACCCATATAGTTCTTCAGTGGTATAGAAAGGGGATCAAGGCCCCCCCCCCCCGTTGGATATTAAAGCACATTGTTTTCTCTAAGGCCACATCACATAACCTTCTTTAAAGTCATTTGAGCCCTCTCCCCCCCGCGTTTTGAATTGCAATGCTACGGTAGGTTCTGTAAGCATAATGACGGAAAAAGTATTGGATTTAATCTCACAATTAAAAATACATTTTGAAGGCGAAAGATTGCTGAGTAAAACCCAACAAACAGCTATTAATAAATTTTTTTCCAAGACAAATAAATTTTAATATTTAACGTTTTGTTGTAAATTTACTTGTTATAGTCAACAAATGCTTATGTTCGTTATCTTAAACTTGTCCTATGTGCTCAAAAATACACGTCTAGAAATGAGGTATTTAAATGACTGAAATGTAATATTTTAGCTACTTCAGAATAACTGCCCTCTTTTACGGACAAAATTTTCTATGTGGTGAGTGTCCGCTAATGAGGGGTTTCACTATATATTAAAGATTAAGATTCTTGTATATATATGGGTATATATATGTATATAAATGGGGGGTGGGGGCTAGGCCGATGTATAAACATTAGCCGAAAAGGAGATCATGGTGTGGACTTAGTTTACTTTGTATAAGTTTTACTTACAGGGCAAGGGCAGCAAGAATCATGCTGCAACAGGACCTATAGTTTCCCGAGGAATCCGAACCTCTTAAGGTCTAGGGAACCAACCCCTGGGCTATGGCAAACAATTTAATTTTAACAGAGGAGGGAAAAAGGAAAGGGTATTATAACTGGGGACTAAAAGCGAAAAAGAACATTAATATTCTAACTGAAACTATTAATAACAACAAACTACTTAATAGCAAAAAACAATATGCTAATTAACGTGAAAGAGGAACAGGATAAAGTATTTCATTTTATGAGCGTTAAGTATCTTTGTTGCAAACAGTTTCAGAGAAAATGAAAAGTATATTCAACAACGGTAATTTATTCTCTTAATTTGAACTAAAAATATGAGTAGTAATATTAGTAACCTATAGATAAAGTCATCCAATTAGCAACCCATTCAAATTTAAAATATCATAGGTTAAATCTGATTATCAGCATTATGACATTTCGCATTTTCAGATATTACAATTGCGAAAACAAAAAAGTATTTTTATTTAACTACGAAGCTATATACTGACAATAGATTTTCATTAATAGTAAAATACAATATAAATATATATATATTATCTTGGTAAATTTAAAAACTTCATGCAAAAACAATGATAGCATACAAATAATAAAAGTGCAATTTTAAAAAAATGGGCTTTAGTTTTTTACTCGCAATTTAAAATATGACAAATACATTGTTTTACAATTACAGTGAATTTTAAAGGAAGTTGATATTCGGCCAAATCACTATTCGTTATATCCCAAGAGTTAACAAGCCTCAATTTAGCATTTTACGTAATTGTTCAGTGTTTTAGTGGTTCAAGCATTAGGATGGAAACTTGAAAATAGTTGGTTACAGTCCAGTTGAAGTTTATGGTTAATTTTCTTTAAACTTGGTGGGTATAGATAAGAAAAACTCCAGTTTAAAAAAAAAGTGTCAGAAATTAAATTCTAACATTTAAGTATGATAAAACGCATGAAATTCATTTAATTAACTCTTTATAAGCATTTTACCTGTGGAAATAAAATTACATGCACTGTACGGTGGTTGTTACAAATAGTAAGAAAAGTGGACTTGTTTGCATTTATAAGGAAACTCGTTTAATAAACAAAACATTTCATTCAAATACTGAAAGAGGAATTTTAATATATATATGTTTTGAGGTTTAACTCCTTACAAAAATTTGAGGCGATAAATTAACCAGAATCCAGTTTTTGGTAGATATTGCTCAATTGAAAACGTAAATTTTTGCTGCTTGGCATCTTGCACAATCGACAATATGAAAACAAAAGGCAGTATAACATTTGTCACTGTCTCTGTATTGTTCAAAATTTGGAAAAAACAAAAGGGCAAGAAACTGATATTAGCACTCCTCTAAATTATCAGAGTGCAATCAGTAGTAGGTCGTCAAAATTTTTACAGTTTGTTAAATTGTACAAAGATTAATAGCTAGTTTGCTGACGGCCTGTTTGTTTTCTCAGTATATAGCAAAAAAAGTTAACTGCTGGTTTACATGAACTATCTCCAGCTTTCTAATGGGTACAATATATATATGTATACTCACGTATGTGTCGGGGCATGTGGGGAAATAGCATAGACGTTGCTATCACACAAAGGATAAATAATCATTGCTTTACACCAGTAAACGAGGTGACCAACGATTTGAAAAACCTAAAGCAATGGGAAAATTCAGAATTTCAGTAATTTCTAATAACACCCAACACATCGTTTAAATTTTAAACACCATAGAACAAGGTGCCCACTCACTTAGGAGAAAAAAAATTCCCTTCCTTCCTAAGGGTTTTCCTTGAATTTTATGACAAAATTCCCTGACTAATAGTAAATAAAATGCTGAAAAGAGCTTTGATTTTGGGAGAAAATTGCTCTGTGTAGAATTTATCTAGTTAGAAATTAGAAAGATTTTCCATGACTTTCAGGAATGATTTCAAATTCCCTGACTTTTAGGGATGATTTCAATTCCCTGACTTTTAGGGATCATTTCAAATTCCTCGACTTTTAGGGATCATTTCAAATTCCTCGACTTTTAGGGATCATTTCAAATTCCTCGACCTTTAGGGATGATTTTAAATTCCCTGACTTTTAGGGATGATTTAAATTCCCTGACTTTTAGGGATGATTTAAATTCCCTGACTTTTAGGGATCATTTCAAATTCCTCGACCTATAGGGATGATTTCAAATTCCCTAAGTTTTAGGGATGATTTCAAATTCCCTGACTTTTAGAGATGATTTCATTCCCTGACAATTCAAGGTTCTCCAGGTGCATGGGGACTCTGATAGAATAACAAGTTCTTGTTACAAGAACAGCAGAAGAAACATGGATATATTTAGTGTTTCATCTAAAGCGAAATAGAAGGGCGCAATGCCCTGCTGAACCTATTAAGTGCCATGCCCTTCAATTTTTCAGCCCTTTTGCCCAAATATCCCTCCCAGCCCTCGGAAAATAACGCACCATCCTTCCCCGATGATGATTCAAATTCTCACGTTAGAATCCAAAACGCGTGACGAAATTTATTGGTTTGTAAAAATTCTGTAGTCCAGCATTTCATTTCCGTAATAACACTGATGGTTTTGGCAAAACCAGATTGCAGACGAATATTTGTAAACAAATCACTGTTGCCAGGTTTGCAGACTTTCAACCATGGACTACTCCGACAAACGTTAGCGGTTCCACCTATTTTTGAGATCAAATTTTTGTTAAAATCAATTTGTTTGTCTTTAAGCACTAAACTAAGCATGTTTTACATCCCTATTTTATTACTCTTACTTGTCATATAGTATAGGATATTGTTTAACTAAATTATAGTTATATTAATTTAATTATTATTTTGTATGAAGTCTGGATTTTTTAATCTTCTGGCAACATTGCTGTTAGATTTCGATCATGTGCACTTCCCCACCTTGTCTTTCGCATATACTTAACTGGAAATGAAACAAAAATTAAAATATTTAAAGAAAGCAGCAATAGGAACTGAATCAATTACAACATTGTTTATAGGAGTTCATAGCAGTAAAGCTGATGTAACACTGAATGTTCATAATGAGTATGCGTGTATTTAGAGTGCAAAAAAATGGCTTTATGTCAGGCTATGCACCCTGCCCTAATTTTTTTCTAGATGAAACACTCGGTATATTCTAATGTATTAATATCATTCAAGGAATCCCTCGAAATGCGACATCACATTTGAATCTCCTAATACAAAAGATACATTTATTATTCATAGAATCTGGATACAGTATACAGTAATATACGATGACAGTCACCTGAGGATGGTGGAACATACATCGATATTTTACGTCCTAATTAAAACCTTAGAACCTGTATTTCTTTGCCTTATACAAACTCACAGTCTATTATTATAAAGGCACAGAAAAGAATTATTAGAATAATGACCTTTTCCAAATACAACTCACACTCTCCATCACTCTTCAGATATTTCAATCTCCTTCCCTTTCAAAAACCTGTCACCCTAAAAATTTCATTACTTATGCACAAAATCGTAAATAATAAATTCGACATTTCAGGACAATTCTCAGCCCCTGAACATGCATACCCGACAAGATTCTCCTCAAATTCTTTAGCTCCACCTACCGCGAGAATGAATTATAAACTTGTAAGTCTAAATTACTTTGGCAAGAAGAAGTGGAATGAATTAAGTCCTGAAATCAAAAGTCTTCCATTTATGTCCTTTAAAAATAAACTATTTACTCTGCTTATAGAGTAGATTTGCCATTGTATCCTGTGTTAAGGTATTATTACCTTCTGCAGAGATAACACAATTGCCAAATATGGTCAACACAAGAAAGCCTCCGGGGCGAGAATTTTGTGAGTTTTCGTGGGGGAATTTATTATACTATAATTTTTGCCACCCACGTATTAATTACAGCTCAAACTAGAGCTTATGTAATTTTGGAGAAAAAGAGACGCTTTCCCCATCCTGGATTCGAACCAGGGTCCCTCCGTTTAGCCCGGAGTGTCTTGGACCGCTAGACGAATGAGGACAGGAAACAACGCTCTCTTTCTCCGTATGTAAAGATGTTAAGGTATTATTACCCTCCGCAGGGATAACACATCGCAGAACACGCAGGGTTCGAAAGATCAGGATGGGGAAAGCGTCTCTTTTTCTCCAAAATTACACAAGCTCTAGTTTGAGCTGTAATTAAAACGTGGGTGGCAAAAATTATAGTATAATAAATTTCCCCCACGAAAACTCACAAAATTCTCGCCCCGGAGGCTTTCTTGTGTTGACCATATTTGGCAATTGTGTTATCCCTGCGGAGGGTAATAATACCTTAACACCTTTACATACGGAGAAAGAGAGCGTTGTTTCCTGTCCTCATTCGTCTAGCGGTCCAAGACACTCCGGGCTAAACGGAGGGACCCTGGTTCGAATCCAGGATGGGGAAAGCGTCTCTTTTTCTCCAAAATTACACAAGCTCTAGTTTGAGCTGTAATTAAAACGTGGGTGGCAAAAATTATAGTATAAGTTTGATTTCCTATTTTATTTTCGATTGCTCGTTAAATCAGGGATACAAAAAGAACTTGTTCGCTAAAAGCGGTTAAATTGTATTGCGCTTAATCAGTATACCAACCAAAATCCATAATTTTATCGCTATATCGGAAACTCGCTAAATGCGGACTCGTTGTAAGTAGGTCCTATTTTATATTTTACATTCTTCTCCTTCAAAAAATCCCTCTCTAGATCCGCCTTTGCTATTATTGAAGAGTATGCTAATTGATCAGTGTAAGATTACCTTTGTGGTATTACCCTCAATTTACAGTTGCAAGTTTAAAATGTTCTCATTTTTTAATTTGTGTAATTAAAATGTAATATTCTTTAATTTGAATAATGTCATGTAATAACAACTATTATAAATTAAAAATTATTTTCAAATAAAGATCTTAAAATAAAATTAAGTAATCGATTATTTTTTTCTGTTCGATAATTTTTCCGCGATATTTTGACAGTGATATTCTGTCCCATTACCATAAAAAATATACGATTTCGTTTGTTTGTTTTTTGGTTTTACGGCTCAAAGACTACAGTGGTCATGCTGCGCCGGGACCTACTGTTTTCCGAGGAATCCGAACCTCTTAAGGCCTAGGGAACCAAACCCCGGACTACAGTGAGCAGTGCGATCTTTATGAGATCTCTGAGTAAGCGTTCTTTTTGCACTGCTGGGAGTCGAACCCGGATTAGCCGCGCAATAGGAGAACGCGTTACCACACTGCGCCACCGCAGGGCCTACAATTTCGTCTAAATAAATATTGTTAAGCGCTACATATAGCTATCATAGAATTATTACAAAAAGAAGTCAGAGAGCAAGTATTGTAGTAGTAAGTTTATTCACTTAAATGGATGAAAAATATTTTAAGGAAATTTTGTTGAACCCAGTAAATTATTTAAAGCTTTAACCAAAGTTCCACAAACTACAAACTGTATCAATAATACATAAACAATGCAAGAAAAATAATAACTTTGACTAAAAGATTTCGCGATTTTTATCAAAAAGTATTTCAATTCGTGGAGAACGTGAAGTTTGAAATGGCACTTTTTATGCGTTCATGTACGTGTTGTCATAACTTTTAGAGAACTTGAAACTTTTGCGTCTGTGCATAATTTAGTTTGGCAATAGTGCGAGATCTATCGTTAACGCACAAGAACCAAAAGTTAAAATTTTTCAGATTTCAAAAACTAATCTTACGAAAATTGATGTTTTCTTTACTTAGAGTGCTCTTCAAAAATTTCTCCCGCTCCAAGAACAACATCAAATTTAACTTTAAAGCATATTAGCAAAAAAAACCAAAACCCTCGATATATATATATATATGTACACTTGCACATTGAGTGGGAAAAAGCTTATGTTTTTTCAACAAGTCTTTCACTTGGCTATGACCATGATAGACAAATAGCCTCCTGTGAAGGTGTTTCGTGCGGCTCGCAGCAAAATGAACAAAATGAAAATATTTTATTACATTTTTTTATTAGCAGTTTTGGCCATAAACTTCCTGAGGGGTATAAATTTTCATACGCTTTCTGGTAAGATATAGCACATCTTAAACACAATCTAAGCTAACACTAAACATCCTGGATGGAATAAATTTTGGCAGACTTGCATCCATGTGCAAATGCATTTCCATATTCATTAAGGCAGTAGAAGGCATGTAGCCAAGCTGAGGCCTGCAGGGGCGTGGCCCCCAGTTGCCCTATAGAGCTATTTATGTATACAGAACAATCCTGGATGCCGCGTGCCCCATAGGCCCTTTAACTTACCCCAGTTGCCTTTTCATCCTGGTTACAGGATTGGGTAGTAAAATCGTGGCAATGAAACCAATATATATTGTGCGGCCTGCGACGCAAAAACACACATCCTATGTTGGCACAAGTGAATGTAGAGTGGTCACATCTAATATAAAAAACATTACTTTTTGATTTTGGCACTTCACGAAACGTATTCTTGAATTAAAAAGCATCTGTGCTTTTAATTTTCCCAATAATGTGATTTAACCTAACTTAGATATATAGATTGTAAGATAATGTGTTTTGTACTTTACGTGTGAAGTCTTTTTCTGAACCATTTGCATGTACTACTAAACATTCAAATTACCCCACTCTGAGGATAATTTTAATATGTAGTGAAGTATTTACAACTTAAACGACATTGAAAATTTCCCTCTACATATTAAAATTTTCTTCCGGGTGGGGCAATTTCAATTTCCTCGAGAGTAAAGCTGCCCCACCACACATTAAAATTATTTTACATGTGGGCAATTTCAGTTTCCTGGATAGTGACACTGCCCCACCACACATTGCAATTGTTTTCAGGGTGGGACAATTTCAATATCAAACAGTGTATACATATAAGCCTCTTATAGCAAGGCTTTTATAAAATTAAAAATAATTATAAGAGGATATGCTAGAGGTTTTGTTGTCCAAAATTTTAGTTGTTCAATAATAATAGACGATGACGTACATTATGAAAGGGTTTAAAAGGTTTACAATTCTTTTTTCTGCTTATTCATCAGTTTCATTTGCACTTTTATTGTTATTTATTCGTTGTAATTATTCTTTGTTGTTATATGATTTTGTATAAATATACATTGTTTTTTTAATTGTATCGTATTTTATTTCCTCGTTTGTATTGTATTGTACGTGTCTATTGCTTTCCATTGTATAACATGAGACTTACAGAAGTAAGTTAACACTAGAACGCCCGACGATGTCATTTTAACACCAGCATACCGGAGGGGGTAAATAGCAGAGGCTTAGATAAAAATACATATTAATATCTCATTTTATTGTTCTCTTTCAAAAATATTACTTATATACGACATAATTACTTATATACTGCACGAATTTTCACTGTCATACTAATAAATTCAATTATTACGCAAAGTTGAAAATATTATAATTCTACAAATCGTTGTACATTTAGAAAATGTGAATGTTTTGATTATTGAGTAATGCTATTCATCGCATTAGAAATTCACATATTTGTTAAATGATACAGTATAAGTTAATTTTACTTAAATGTATACATAATATATGAATATTTAAATTATTTTAATTACAATTTTAAACAAATCATTATTACAATATTTGGAACAAATAATTGTTGCATTTTTAAACAAAATCAATATAAACAATTTTCTAATTGTATTATTTAAAATTAAATTTACAAATATGATAATTAAAATTCAAAATATTAACGATTAAATATGTAGTCCTGATTGAAATGCAGAATGGTTTCTGTGGCTAAAATATTAAAATGTCCATGGAAGACAGATACTTATATCATTCATAGTTCACACATGTGTAGCTCACATGTTTTTTGCATTTGTTACGTACCAATTTATTGCAAGAAGAGGATATTTTATTCGTCGCATTTCCATGATATTGTTTTACCTGGGATATTTTTTCGCTTAGGTATATTTTCAAATTCCAGATTATCTTCGTTCTGCCTTTTTAGTTTATTGGACTTTTTATTAAATTCTGTTCGTAATTCTTCAACTAACATCAAACAACACACAAATATACGTCTAGTTAATTTTTTTTTCTGTTACACTTTTGCGGAGTATCCAAGAATTTATAGCAGCAAAGTCTAAAATGTTATAAAATGTTTGAATGGGCCATGACCTTGAAGCTGCTTTTACAAAATATTGTCGCACCATTTGATCTACAGTATCTACCCCATATTTTGTTTCATTATTAAAACTATCAGGTATTTCCTTTTCAAAGGTTGCAATCGTAATGCTTGAAGACATAGAACTTAGTATTAGAACATTTTTCCTTTTCCCTTAGTATATTATCAGTGTTGACCTGGTTTCTTCATTTCTCGATGGTTTTGTTGAATATAGCTCATCTTTTCCAGATTTTACACAGTCAAGACTTTCTCTTCTAGCTCTATTCATTGTTCCTACTAAACTCGTTCGTTTCCCTTTGAGTTTTGTTTAACCAACTCTAGGGAAGTAAAGAAAATTGTCAACTGTTACATTTCTTCTTCATTTTGAAAAGGTTTGATC
>QLNU02014176.1:146581249-146620266 GCA_006491805.2 Dysdera silvatica
AATTTTATGACTATAAATTTAAAAACTCTTTAATTTTTCATGATATAATCTCGGCTCAAGGGGGGAGACAATTGCTACACCGCTCCCTCTTGTATCCGCAACTGACAGATTATTTTTAGTCGACGTTATGATTTTAAAGAATATTATTTTTCCTATAAACTATAGTTTTCCGGAAAGAAAACATGTGTTAAAAATTTTATTTAATGGGTAAAGTTAACCTAATCATTTAAAATATTAAATGAATATTATTGGGATTTAACCTAAATATGTTAGTATTGTTGAAACAAAAACAAAATTGTATTTATTTATAGTTTTTTCAAAGAATATTCAAGGGTGGTCAAAATGACAGCAGCTGCGGTTCTAGATATAATGAAAATCCCGCGATTCTAGCATTAATTCGTATTTATCTCACTCATTTCCAATCATACCCTACTCTTGTATTTTATGAAATAAAAAGGAAATGTCACAGATTTCTGCCCAAACTCACATTAGATAGAATGATATCAGCATCTGCAGCTAACTGCTGCAAATTTTTGAGTGGACTGGACATTTTGACAAGACGAACCAAGGCTGGAAGGGTATCATCAGGAAGGCTCACCAGGAGCTCATTGGCGTCAACAAGTAGCAGCATTCCATGGTAAGGCCTGCACAGTTTCACACAAATATTTTTTATCATTTAAACATATCCTTAAAAACAAGCATTTATTCAAACTACTTGCAAAAATAGAACTGACCTTAAAGCTTTCAGGCAATTTTGAATAGACTCTATCTAAAATAATAAAGCAAAAATGAATAAAATATGAAATTTACAACACAATAACTTCATAGTTAACGAAACAGTGATTGCTATTTTGTTTTTCACATTTTAAAACACTGTCATGTGAACAGGGGTTTGTTCTCTATGATATATTGTGAATACTAATGGACATACAACCTTGAACACGATGGCAAAGCTTTGCGGAAATATTTTTGGACAATTTCATAATTTTGGAAATCTCTTTGACTAATCAAGTGATCAATTTTAAAATGAAAGCATGTCCAAAACTTACGGTTAAGACACAACATACCAGAAAATGTAGTTCAATTTACTGACTACACACAGCAATGTGAGTTACATGACAAAGCAGATAGAAAAATCATAATTCATAACTAATCTTGGAAAAAGTATTTCATGACTAATTCATGAAAAAGTAATTCAAAATTAATTCATGAGAAGGTTAATTCCCAATGATACTCTGAAATGTTTAACCTGAGAATGCAGCTTTCCTTTCCTTTCAGGTAGGGAGCAGTGTACATGGTGATTACATTTATTTGTGAGTTTTTCGGCATACGGGCAGCAAGGGTCATGCTGGCTGAGGCGCAATAGTTTTCCGGGGAATCTGAACTTGTTACGGTCTAGGAAAACAACTTCTGAGCTACAGCGAGCAGCTAGTCGCTAAGCTTTTTTTTGGGGAGGGGTCAAGCTTGGGGCAGCAGTGCACTAAACGAGCACATTACCATTGAACACCTCAGGGCCACATGGTCATTATAATATTAATCGAGTATATACAGGGCACTTTGGTTGGTTGATCGAATATTTTACTCTTGCAAGTTATAAATATTATTTAAAGCAGTGTTTCTTAAAGTGCATTCTGTGGCACAACAGGGTGCCATGACAACCTCCAGGTGTTTTTCAAGCAACTTGTGAAACATTGCTGACAATTCCGAGAAAATCTGCAAGTTCTGTCATTTTCACCCACGACAACAAATTCCATATTTATTTGGAGCCCCTGTGTCTTCTGTAGAGTTAACCAACCATATAACACCCATATGTAGCAATAATATAAAAGTATTATCTTTTATATATGCTGATATATTTATTGCTTATTTTTCTGTTTTCATCCAAGTACTGATAAATAGTAGTTCTTTAAGTTTTCTTAAATATTTAGCGAGAGTGTTTCATGGCTAGGCATGCGACAGGAAAAGGTTCCGTGGGCTAAAAAATGTGAAAACCATGGATTTACATCATTTCTTAAAATTTTGATTAACCATTTAATATAATTTAAAAACCATATTGTAACAAATCAGTGCTATGCAGGGTTTGAATGTAATTTTGAAACAGTAACATAGGAATAATTAAAAAAATAATTTATGACCAATTTACAAAATTTGCAGTAGGTTTCTTTTCAAGTTAAACCTTGACTATATGTTGCTTTGGCCATTTAATCGGAAAACCGAACTATTCATAGAGAAAGTATGGTAAAGTTTAGATATTATAATGTGCAAATTTCTGAATTAATTGATTTAAGATGAGATCATTATTGTCATTTAAACTAGAAAATACATGCAACAGAAAATTGTTAAAGCACTGTATTGTTAACTATGATGGAAGTTGGAAAAAAAAAAAAATGAAGTAAGGAAAAAATTACACCCAAACCAAAGTTTGAACACAGGTGCACAACTAGTCATTACATGAATATATCGCACCCTTGCGACGAAAGTGTTACAACTAAAAAAAATCTCAATTTTTTGAAAATGTAAAAAAAACTGTTTCTGGTTGAATTGAGGGATGTTGTGTTCATCTAATGACATGTGCCAACTAGCAGAAACCCAAATAACTTATGACCTAACATTTTGCATGGCAAAATGCAGCACTGTTTTCTACATATGGATGTAACATTAAGTCATTTTCACCGAATTTTGAGTTGTAACACTTTTGTCGTAAGGGTGCGATATGATAGAAAGCTCATAATGTAAAACAACCTAATGATTTTCATATGTTCCTTAACAACCATCGCCTTTTGTGGTTACAGCAGACTGGATAAAGAGGGTGCGTTGAAGTAACGGCTGATTAAAACTGGAACGGTTACGAGGGAGTCAATTGTAAGACTAATCCATAACTAACCAATGAGATTTTGACTAATTCACACACAAGTAATTTAGAACTAATTCATAAAAGTAGTTACAATTAATTCACAAAATATCATGAATCACAAATAATAATGACAAATTTTCAAAAACATGACATGTAACTAATTTGCAAAAATGTTATGACTGATTCACAAATATGCAGTTTATGATTAATTCCTGAAATTTAATTTATGACCACTTAAATTTTTGTTTCACAAAAATGTAATTAAGGCTCACTTATGAAATGCAATATATAACTGATTTGCGAAACTAATTTATGATCTATTCACGAAACAGTAATTTACAAAATAAGGAAATAGACTAAATGTAATTACAAAATACAAACCGAAATATTTAGCTTATTGTCACGTAAGTAATGGACCTTGGAAGGCAAACAGAAGGACACCTCAATCCATTCGTTCATCATCAAACGAACAAATCCTGTATTCCTTAAACTACAAAAAGGATAATCAGTTTAGCTAAGTGATTGAAATTAATTTTTCAAAACGTGCATGGCAAATGCACCAAAAATTAGACGTTATTGCAGGAATGCTTTCATCTTTGCCAAACAGTTTTATCGTGTCCGATTAAATGTCAAAATTACTATCTTGGCACCAAATTAACACCACGTGTAGATTAACGAACAAACTTACTTTTCATAGACAGTTCTTAAGTCCATGGCAAGTTGACTTCTTTGCAGGATAAGGTTAAATGGCGATTCTTCACAGTCTGGAATTTTTTTTACTGCATTTCAATTACAAATATGTAAAGAATTATTGTAACAAAACAATACAAAGTTTCATAAGGAGATTCTATAACAACAGTTATTTTGACACTGACATAAGGTTTAAAAAATATTTCGGGAGGCAATTACTCTCTTCATTTGATCCACATTCGTACATATTTTTATTTTATCCATCATAATATGACAAATAATTTACCTTCAGGCAAAGAAGCAATTTCATCTATCGCTATTTGCATGATTTTCACCTGGCCTGTTAAATAACTGCATCTCCGTTCTTCATTTTTAATGGCCATGGATAGTCGATGGCTAAGATCATGGTAGCTGTTGACAACAGAATGACTTGCGCTTGCCTAAATCCCACAAATTATAATGCAATATTAATAATAAATTTTTATTCAACCCGATATACAATATATAGTGATACATAGCTTGAGCAGTATAAAAGTTATAGGAATGTAAGAGAAGATCTATATTAAATTATTTTAAGTTTTGAGGTTAGAAATGGAAGAGAATATAAAGCCGAAGCTTGTTACGGGATTCTCTTCCAGAATGCGGTGATGCCATCACGAAAAACGGTAATTTTTTATGGTTCTGAATTATGCTTGTTCTAAAGAGTTAAGTCAGTGTATATCTTTGGCAGAGGGATGTAGAAATCTTGTAATACATCAAAAACAGATTGAATGTTGTCTTTTTCGAGTTAATGAGTAAGAAGTATTAGTGTTATTTGGGATTTTTCATGGGCCTCATTTGAGAAAATTGCGATACACACCTGGATAAAATTTGTGAAATTATCTGTTTATCAAAAACTCGAGTCAAAGGAATACCTGAAAGTCAGCATGTGTAATCAGATACTTTGATTCAAAAAACGTTAGTACAACAAATGTTTATATATGTTACCGGCTAAACTAGTTTGGCTTGCTATACATTGGTCTGAACTAGTTTGGCTTGCTATACATTGGTCTGAACTAGTTTGGCCTGCTATACATTGGTCTGAACTAGTTTAGCCTAGGCCAATGTAATTTGGCATAATTTTATTAATCGTTTTGAGCTTAAAAAATAATTCAAGACTTATATAGAACATCATTAAAAATAGTCATATTTTGTTAAAATAATTTCCCCTCTGTGAATCAGTCTATTATGTCTTCTAGTATATAACTACTAGTTTTAGGCTAAAGAAGACTGACTTTGATCTATGTATTAGCTTATGACTAATAAGAGCGAGCAACTTAAATTTTTCTTTCAAAAGTGAAATCTGGCAATTGCCTATTAGTTTAATCTTTTCATGAAAGGACAGCAAAGCAAATTGATAAAAAAATTGCATCAGTAACAAACATTTTATTTATGTGTGGATGTACACACATTCACACAACTGCAGAGAATGAAGCCCTAACCCATACCGAATGAATGTTATATTGCAGCACTCCTCAAAGGTATTTTATCTTTGATAACTTCTCCTTCAGGCAACGACGTCTCTGTACAGATGTCAAATTCCATTCTAAGAAGTAAGATAAGCTATTGGCTTAAAGTTTACGCCAGATTGGCGCTGGAGCGGTCGTTTGGATCAATAAAATTAAGCCAAATTATATTGGCTTAAAGTTTACACCAGGTTGGCACCGAAATGGTCTTTTGGATCAATAAAATTATGCCAAATTATATTGGCCTAGGATAAACTAGATTGACCTAGACTAAACTAGTTCAGACTAGTTTATAGCAGGCCAAATTAGATTGATCTATGCCAAACCAGTTTATTCTATGTGCATTAGGTCAAACTAGATTGGATTAGGCCAAACTAGATCATCCTTATGTACACAGGATAAACTAGTTTGGTCTAAAATCGGGTTTGGCCGGTAACATATACAACAAATACACATATATATATATACAAGCAAGAAAGTGATTCGAAATTCTTTGTATGAACTTCAATCGGAGATGAGTAGTACTAAAACAAGTCTTTTTCGCCAATGAACACATTGTTGGTACAAAGTCAAAATGTGCTATGACTGTGTGTAAGTTTGCCGTTTTTCACTATGTGCTCTGACAACAACGCTAACCTTTAAAATTTTCAACGTTAGAAGCACAAACACGTTTAGTCTTTTTTAAATGTTTTCAATTAAGTTTTTTAAATATCAAAAAAAAAGAGAGAAATGTACTTTAAAAAAAATACTATATATTGATACTGACATAATTTAGTATCATTAGTACCAAATATTTCACCAGTAGCCAATTTCATAAAATTACTTTTCAGTTTTAAATTCCAATGCAGACGTTTAAACTCCCTTTTCTCAAAACTACAAAGTTATGGGAGGGATTCGTGCAAGGGTTTCATTGGGAAGGGTGGCCGCCGGAGGCGGCGCTGTAATCCCAGAACTACAAAGTTGTACATTCATGGATTTGGCATTGAGGACCAATGATATATCTACAGACATAACTTCCAACTGCACAATAAGCATTTTGTGTCTATGCAATATGGATTGCTATGTGCCGAAACAAGGTGAGTATCAAACGTTTCCCCTTACATGCAAAAGAGGCTTCATACATAATTTGTCACCATGCAACTGGAATTTCCATTTGAAGTCATGAATCCATTAATGAAAAAGGCTGCTTCAGTGTTCCTCATTTCTTAATAAAGTTTGTACAGAGAGTTTACAATCACCCTGTATATGAAAGACTATGCATAATTAAGACATTGACTGATTTGTTATAAAGATATAGACTTACCTGCAAGGCAAAAACGACATGGAACATAGTAAGGGTAGAGCTCTCTCGATTTGACTCGGGTGGTAAATATGTGGGATGACCCACAAATCGCACATTTTCAATCTTTAGTTCAAACTGTTGGCCACACAGCTCTGGATTGACAGCAAATAATTTCGACAACACTTTGTCATTGAAACTGAAATGACAGAATAAATTATCAGCGTGCTTTTGCTGTTTGATGCCCCTCAAGACTAAATATAAGACCATTTCCATCTGTTTAAAATGACAGATCCAAAACCGACTTTTCTAGTACAGAGGTCATAGTCAAATTTAGATTTGTTTTGTAGGTATTTCACTGATTAGGAAAAAAAAAAGTGAGATATAACTTCACCTCTCTCACATATTCGTGGCAATGAACATTTTAAATCGGATTATATTCGTCCGAATGTTGAAGGTACGGTCTTTAGAATAATTATCAAAGTGCTACATTTTAGCCGTTTTCTATTATGAGGGTCAAAAAAAAATTAGTTGCAGCAGTAAGGAAATCGTCACTTATTTAAAATAGTTCTGGAGATGGTCAAACATTCTAGCTTTGTAATCTCAAATAATTCTCCCAATAATCTAAGTGATCTTAGATTATCTGTCTAAAAAAATGTCTGCAAACAGATAATTTAACAGCCATATTAGATTATTTGTCTATAAATGATCCAAACAATCACCCCCTCCCCCTCCACCAGGGTTAAATAGGAAAAAAACGACGATGAAAAATATTTTATGTATTGTTTGTTATGACTGTAATAAATAAAAGTCTTACACAGGCGTCCAAAGTCTCTAAGTCTTGGAGAAATGCGATCAAGACGTTTTTCCACGAATCTATAAGCTACTCGCCTTTCAAACTACGTTTTCAGTAGGTGTTGCTTCAGCAGAATGCAGTTTTTTTGTTTTGTTTTTTTATCGTTCAAGTGGCTTCAAACTTGGCTTCGAACCCGGATGACAGAAGAGACTTTTAATACACATCCATAGAGACATTCATATTGATGTAAATAAAGTGATTGACAAATTTTCAAAGAAACCAAGATGGCTCGACTTTGCACTATAAACTTCAAGTTTTTTAAAAAGTTGCTTGTTATAAAAAAAGTAAAATAATTACGATGTTTTTGTAGTTTAAATTTAAACTTGTTCTATTAATTACATTGTAAATTATCGTTTTTGGTTATTGTATATGTCTCCTTTACTAGCTTATCCTTCTGTCATACTTGACTATAATATGCCTTAAACCATATAGTTTAATTAAAGAAAAGCCCATCTTTAATTCATTGTCTTAAATTAAATATTTTGGTGAAGATAAAGGAAGGCTAGTAATAGCGAATGCCCCCCTCACCTCCCATAATAACATCTTGGATCCGCCCTTGAGTAAAAGGCTATCAGCGATCAGAGTGATCTTCTAGCGTGACTTCCAAATAGCAAGGTTCTAAAATGTTATAGCAGTAACGCATATGTTTAACATGAAAAATCTATGTTTGATTCCCAATGCTTTCTGTTTTTTTTTTCCTGACAACCTGCAGTTCTGGTCTTGGTTTCCAAGGTAACAAGAGAGGTTCAAGTCCCTCAGCAACTGTAGATTTTGATGCTCAGCTATCTTTATGCCATAAAAAGCAAACCGAGAGATAATGAGTTCTGAGACTGAGATCCTTTGCCGTTGCGAGTCACCTTTTCATTCGGAAATCAAACCAAACTTTAATGGAATCTATTCCAGTACGTTATGACTTCTAATCAAGTTTTATAGTGTAAAGACAGCTAGAGCCATGTCGTATCAAATAAGGTCTAAAAATAAACATAATGATTTTATGTCAAATTAATATGATAAATTAAAATAATCAATAAAATATTATACAATTTAAAGTGAATATAATCAATATTAATTATGAGCCTATTAAGCTGACTTTGAGTATCATGCTCGTTATTTTAATGAACTTTTTATCCTTATCTATTATTGATTTTTAAATAAAGTGAAAATAATTACCCGAACAAGCCCACTTCGTCCGACTGGCATAATTTTATCTTCCTATGATTTAAAACAATATATGTCAATTATGTCACCTCATTACAAAACAATCAAATTAACAAAATACAACAATGGAAATAAATTAAAATTTGAAGCCCCAACAAAGATATTCAAAGTGGCTTTTTTCTTTTTTTTAAAGCATCAAGGTAGTTTGATGGGTTATATTAAATGAGGCAAATAATTTAACGTGTGATTTGCAAACCACAATACATTTACATAATTGTACAAGGGATGTGCATCAAGATTTCCCTTTTGGAACATACATGCTTACAATGAGTCACATTTTCTGACAACTGTGCGGTGAGATACATTTCTCATTAATACAAGAATCATAGTACTTTATACATATATATGTATAAAGTACTATAAATCATAGTACTTTATACATATATATCCATATTCAACTATTGTTGATCCATCAACAGATGAAATTTTCTCCACTTGTTTTCCATACATGTCTATTTTAAGCAATTTGCTTTTATGTCACTACAACCTGTTCTCTTATTTCATCGCAATATATATATAAGGTTACCGAAATTGTTCCTTTACTTAAAGGGCTCTGGAACATTTTTTAAAGTTCCAAAAGAAAAAAAAATTCGGACAACAGACACCAAAGAATGTACTCATCATTTATATATATATATAAAAAAACAGTAAAAAATTTGTCAATAGGTAGCATTGTAGTAATACAAATTATTAGACTGTCCAGTGTTCAACATAATGTCCAATACTGTCATTCAGTTCTGACAAAGTTCTACATCTTTCCGGATACATTTGGTCCTTCAAAAATCCCCATAACCAAAATTTACACGGGGTGAGGTCAGGTAATCGGGGTGGCCATGTTGTCTTGAAAAAACGGCTAATAACATGTTTATCCTCAAAATGCTGCCTTAACAAGTTTTGAATACTGTGGCTTATGTGAAGCAGTGCACCATCTTGAATGAAGGTGATTTCCTAAAGATACCTGCGCTGTTGAAGCTGTGGTATGATATAATTCTTCAGCATATCATAGTACCTCTGTCCAGTTACGATGGTACAGGTGCGAAGTCCAGTCAAAGTAATCTCTTCAAAAAAATACAGCCCAAAGATAAAATTAATGGTAATTCTACATAAAACAGCCACTTTTGATGAATGCAATGGGATAACTTGTGAAACTTCAGGGTTTTCTTCCACCCAATTGGACAGTTATAGGTACTAATTTGCCAATTTAAACAGAAGTGTGCTTCATCACTATAAAGTTATGTTCCATTGCCAATAGATATTGACTGACATTTATGCCAAGAACTAACATGCAAATGTGAGATGACTTTCTGAGTCGTTATGCTGTAGTTGTTGCACATGCTTCATCATGTATGGATAATATCGCAATATCTAATACAATATAAGATATTACCCTTCTCAGGAATAATACAAATACGACATAGTGGTTAATGCAGAAAAGCCTCCAGGGTGAGTTTTTGTAGGAAATAATCATACCGATAATTCTGACATTCACATTTTTTAGCTCAAACTAGAGTTTTTTGTTATAGAAGAAAAAGAGACAGAGATTTTATCCATGAGAAAGGTAAAATCTTACCACCTATATATACAGAGAAAAGAAGTTTCGTTCCCCATCTTTGATGGCCTAGTGATTAAGATGCTCCAGGTTGAATAGAGAGACCCTAGTTTACGTCTAGGTTTGAGGCAATGCCTTTCTTCTCCTATAACAAAAAACTCTAGTTTGAGCTCAAAAATGTGGATGTCAGAATTATTGCACATCTGATGCAATACTGTCTTTATAGTAAAATAAGGCATATTCCCACATGAGCAACTACTCATATACTTGCACTACAGTTGGTTTGCCTGATCCGTAACAGTCACCATTCACATCAAGGCCAGAAGATTTTATTTGTTTTTAATTTCTACGTGGTAGAAGCCCAAATTGTCCTGTTGCTTAAAATTTAGCCATTTTATGGACAGAAGAAGCAGACATTGTTCCGCACCTTAAAAGTTTTAAATGCTGTAATTCTCTTAGAGCCACGTTGTCGCGGTTTTGATAGTAAAGCTTCACCAAAAGCACTTTTTCAGGACATTATATTACCTATAAAGTTATAGATAATCAACTAATGTTTTTAAAGAGTCTGCTTTTCTTGTATAGATATGAGTAGTCAAGCATGGATGCAGAAAGTACCAGAATTCTGATTGATGGACAAAATAGGCCACCAGCCAAAAATTGATGACGGAGGTGGGGGGCACATTTTTCAATTGGGGAGGAAGCAGAGAAGGTGATGTCAGTATCTTAAGAGTTTTTGTTTATTTATATATACTGCAAAAATGTGGAAATTGACAATTTAGTCGTAAAAGAGACGTAAATGGATTAGGAAAATACTGTTTATAACTGTGATTTAAAAAATTCACCAGACAGTTTGAAACTTCACATATGTATATAATCAACATCATGAAAATTAGCACAGCTATTGTTAAAGCACCACCTATTGGTAAATTTTGTACTAAGATTTCTTTTCTCTTTAAATAGCAAGTGCATCGTTTGAAGTGTCTGTTGTCCAAATTTCTTTTCTTTTGGAGCCTTAGGAAGTACTCCAGAGTACTCTCAATACAGGAAATTTAATTTCGTTAACCCTGTATATAAGTACTAAGATCACAGAGCATTATACATGCATTCCAAAACTGAAAATTATAGTGCTTCAAAACACAGTGCTTGAAACATACTAGTAAATGTTTAGCAGTTTGAAATTTTATGTACAGTGAAATTTAAAACAAAATTTAAAATATCTAAATTTGTATTAAGTTTAATAATTAAATCAATAAAATTAACACAATTAACTTAACACAAAATTAATGAAATTAACTGCTGTTAGTAATTAATGATGGCATGAAGTGGTTACACAATACTTACTTTGGTGAATAGAGTTCGTTCCTCTTTTGAGTTTTCACAATTTGTGGTGGATTCTTATTTACTATGAAAACAAATTAAATAATAAAACAATATTAAATTCTTGCAGGTCATTTAAGTGGTAGTGAATTACAAATATTAAGAGTAATGTATTCAAAAAAAAAAATCAGAAATTGACTAGATTTGTGAAATGTCAATGAATTGAGACTGAAGTAAGGAAAATTAAAATTAAGTCAGATTGTTATATCTGAGTTACAAGTCATAAAATAACTGATTCATTTTAAGTTTTCATCATTTTTTCACAATCTTTTCTGTTTATAGTATAAAAAAAAACCCTTCTAGCTTTTAATACTAATAAATTTGACACCCACGTATTAGTAGCTCAAACTAGAGCTATTTTTGTTTAGGAGAAAAAGAGACACCGTCCCTGTTCTGGATTCAAACCAGGGTCCCTCCATTTAGACCGGAATGTCTTGATCGCTAGACGAACGATAACATGGAAAAAAGCTCTCTTTCTACGTATATACGGATGTAAGACCCTTCACAGATTTTTCAGCCCATGCCCTCCATTTGAATAACCTGATAACCTACATGCCCCCCTTTTTTTTGGGATAACTTGTAAACTCTGCATGCCTTCTTTTTTTTGGGCAACCTGAGAACATTGCATCCCTTTTTGGATATAACCTAATAATTCTATGCCTCATGCTTATGCAATCTAACAACTTTGTGTCCCACTTCTTCACAAACTGAAAACTCTGTGCCCTACTTTTGAATAATAACAGCCCCATACCTCAGTTTCGGACAATTTTAATAACCTTGTACTCTACTTTTGGGTATTTTAATACTCCACAATAATCTCCATAATAATCCATGCCTCCCACCCCATGATTAAGCTAAAAAATTCAGCACCTCTGCAACTCTATGAAGGGTGTCTACCCAAATTCTATTTCAAACTTCCCTGACTTTTCCAGGTTTCCAGACCAAATCTTAATCGATTACCAGTTACTAATTACAGTAAACAACACACAATGCACTAAAATTTGCGCAATCACAATAAGTTTCAAGGCCAGGAAATCGATTAACGCAAACCCCAAAGCCATTTATAACTCAATTATAGTGAATTTACAAATTCAAAAGCTGTATTAAAAAGTGTATTTCTTTACACTAAAAACTTGCACTAATTAAATATTTACAGCAACATTTCCATTCCACCCTTTTCAAGTTCATTATAAAAGAGTTTAACTATATAATCGCAAAGCTGATGCTTCATCTTCTATTTCATTTAAAATGTGTATGACTATATATAAGGCAAAGGAGATTGGTATGATCAAAACCCCTTACAGATTAAATAATTTAGCTAAAAACACTTTTTGTTTTTCAAGTTTTAGTTATATATTTGGCAAACATTTTCTTCTGAAAAATATATAGGCTTAATAATTTTATATAAATTATATTAGTTTTGGTGCAAAATGGTAACTTTTGGAAGAAGTTTAGTCAAAAGTACAAGTTTTTCAAATTTTTCAGTAGGTAATGTGGTATGAAAAGCACAGTTCAGAAAAATTATTTTAATAAGTTATTATAACAATGACTTTCAAATTTCCCTGACTTTGGCCTTTGTATTTCAAATTTCCCTGACTTTTCCAGTCAGAAAAAACTTCCCTGACTTTTCCAGATGAGTAGACACCCTGTCTATGCGAAATGGAATATAGTGCATATGCCTCATAATGGTTTATAATTTTAAGCATTAAGTTCAGCACAGTCTCGACTAATAAGAATTCAAAAATTGCCTTTGGATTTTGTAATAAACCAAAACGAATGACATCGAAGGGTGGCACAATTCTTTTAATAGCTTACTCAAAGGTTATCATCCTAATATTTAGAGATTCTTAAGAGCTTAACAGCGAGAGGAGAGGTTAACACAAATCAAGTAATGCATCTTAGGTCAGTCTCCATGAGAACACAGAAAAAAAGCTGCGAAAACTGAAAAAAGAATTTTTACTATTTTTCAAGACTACGAATTTCCATGAGATGTTACTCATAAAATTCAACTGCAGGTATAAATTAAAATTGATCTCTCTTAAACGACGGCAAATCTGTCAGAAAATAAGAATAAAAAACATATAAAAGTAACTTTATCCACACCAGATTTCCAAGAGCAGTTTGACAAAAGTCCTCAACCTCTTCCAGGCTGAGTATAGTTAGCGTGGTTAAAGTTATTTTTATGTGGAAAAGAAATAATGTGGAAGTATGTTTTTAGTGGGAAAAAAATAATGTGGAAGTGTGTTTTTAGTGGGAAAAAAATAGTTCCAGAAAGCTACAATTTTCAAAAATGGCTTATGCTGAATCGTTGCCCGCTAAATTCATATTGCATTGAAATGGCCATGTCGAATCTTCTCACAATGAATTGTCATGACAGGTTTTTATATAACAGGTTATAAATAACAAACAGTTACACACATCTCTCGGAATTGTTGCTACTTCCATCTTGGCAATACGGATAGCGAAAAAGTAAACGATCTCCTTTACTACCAGATTTGACTAGAAACACTCCAAGCGGATCCGTATCATCCATTTACTGTTGCAGCATTCAGAAAAATAGTACCAAAAGGGATCCTGCATTTGCATTGAAGCATTACAGAGAAGGAGCTGAAAAATAAAGTAAATAAACTATGCTTTATACAAATCCATGTGTTTCACCTTTCAGCAAAGTTATATATCATTATTTTGCAAGCCTTTACATACCCACGGTTACCTTTCAACTTACTTTAATTTTCTCCCTTAACAAGAAGTGAGCAACCTAGGAACTGTAATTTTCGATCTTGCTAAACTTGCAATTTGGAACAAATTGGTTAATTTCGTGAAGTGAGTAAACATTCGAAAAATTCGGTAAATATTTTGTGGATTTATGATAAGCATCTAGTTTCTGTTTACACAGTACAAGAACAACAAAGGTCATGCTGTGTTAGTACCTACAATTGGCTGAACTCCAAAATCATCCCGGTCGCCAAAGGCACGCTAACTTTCTTCTCTGGTGATCGTAGTTTGATGACGTTATCATAGATTGATGTTTTATGAGTCACAAATTTTTCGAAATGTTTTGGAAAAAACTCACCAATGTTGTGACATGAAGGTTGCTAAAGTCAGAATATGTCCATTGGGAGTTTGTTCTGTTGGGTAAATACATCCTGCTTTCCTTTTATCTCTGTATGTACAGAGGCGAGGTTTTTTTTTACTATTGCAAACTTTTAAATTGCAGGAGAGAGCGATTCCATGCTCTACTGATGGTTTTTGGTGGTGGAGTTTGTGGGAGACACCCCCCACTAGGCTTTAACCGATTCAGGAAAAATACTGGTTCACAAAAATTTCCATTGCATACGAAACTATCATGGCCAACACCCAGCATTCATTCTGGCAACATTCCGAAGTACAAGCCAGGCTTTTCGTACGCTGAGATTTAAGTGCGGTGCTTAGAAATTACACTCATTTTAAGAGTATAGCATGAGTTTTGGCGACGGATGGAGCTTGGCGACAGGGATAATTCTGGAGTTCTATCATACAATTTCCCGAGGAATCTGAATCTTTTCTGCTAAAGAAACTAAATCCTAGATGATGGCGGGCAGAAAAGCGGCACATGTACTATACCATTGGGAGTCAAAACTCAGTTTAATGATAAAGTTTGTTTGCTTGAGTTTTACAGCACATGGACAGCACTGATTAAGCTGTGTTAGGGCCTACAGTTTTCCGAAAAATCCAAATCCCTTAAGGTCTTGAGAACTAAGCCCCGGACAATGGTGAGCAGTTAGTTTGGTAAGCATTCTTTTTGACACAGTCGGGAGTTAAATCCGGGATAACCACAAGCTAGACAAATAAGTTACTACAGCACCACCACAGGAAAAACAAATAATGATATATAGAAAACTACATGACAATACGAACTAAATATCATCATTATATTTAAAAAATAAAAAGTCAAGAAATCAGGAAAAGCAATCAACTTTACAAATGTACTTAATGCAATATGTATCATAAATATCTTACATAAGAATAATTACGTAACTTATAAATATTTCTCACTGGTGTAATTAAAGGTGGACTAGGGGTGGTTTAGCCCCCTCCCCCAATACAGAAAAATAAATTATGTACTTATTGAATGGTTGTTTCCTGTTGGTTGTTGGAAATACTAAAAAAAAAAACAAAAAAAAAACCGAATGCCATGTACAGGGTATTATATTACTCCCAGATAGCTACGATGATGGTATTTTTATAAATTAATAGCAGTTTTAATTAATAAATTAATTACATTTTTGCTCATATTATATCTCATAAATTATGTGGTAATTACGTTTTCAGTAATAAATATAAAAGGCAAATCGGAATTTCAGCAGTTGTGAAACAACGATCTTTATCTTTCATTTTAAATGGAACACTACAATTACAGTAAGTAAACAAACACAATCAGTTAAGCGTTGTAAATGCCCTTTTTTTTAATTATTTAAAAAAATTATATACTTAAAACACTTTAAGTAAATATTTTATGTTTAACAAAAGACAGACACGTTTAATGTACCTCAAAGCAAACCACGTCCCTTCAAAATAGACTAGTTGTACGCCTCGTTTCTAGATCAATGTTGTGATTGCAGACAAAATTCAACTTTTTCTTTTCCTATCCTTTGTATCGGCTAAAGTTAAAATACAAGGAATCTCAAGTTAGCAGAGCCGCAAAGTAACCGTGATTGTCCACGACTCCGTATTCCTGCTTTCGTTTTTCAAGGGGAAATTATGCAGAAGTGGTTTGGATTCCTTGTAAAATTGTCCGTACACTGACAGCATAGGTGTAATTTGGAGGGTTAAATATAGTTTAAACAGGTGTGGCAAAAAAAAAAAATGTATGGGCGGGGGGGAAGTACGATTATGCCTCTTTCCTAAAAAAACTGTTGGCAAGTGCCCTACTTTGCTCCCGCCAGATTACGCCTATTACTGGGAGTCCAACTTCATTATAAGTTTTAGTAGGTGGTTCGATTTCAATGGCGTAAGGATAACGAGAGCCAGGCTACAGTTTGAATTTACCAATTCGAGTCCGTAAAACCCCCCGCCCCCCATCACCACAACTCCCAGAATCCGGAAATTCCCAAATGACGAATTGGACGCAATATTGGCAACAGCTATTGACCTTCCAAACGTAAACAAAGATGGCTTCTCGGGTGGCTAAGATAGCTACCACTCAAGTAAAACCTCTTTTATCACTCAGCAAAGAAGAATCCAGGCGAAGAGTTCTCAGACTATATAAATCATGGCATCAGCAACTGAAATATATTAGTTAGTTTCTATTTTTTGAATACAGGCTCGCACTTTAGATAATTTGCCATTTGATACAAAGTCCTTAACCATTGCTCTAGGTTTAGTACCCCACACATAGCACTCATTTGTTTGTTCTTTCGGGGGTGGGGGGCAAGCGTATTTTTTTTTAACCCGCGAGGTGGGGCGTGGGATGTTTTGCACCCCACAACTTAAAATTTGCGAAAAAGAACCGTCCATTATTGTTTCTGAAACTGGCCAAACTCTTTCCTGTTGCCTTCAAAGTCACAATCTTTTGGAGTAGAATGACAAAGTGGAAATGCCACTTATTGTTCCCTGTAAAATTGGACGTTTTTAATGAAATAATGCTATATAATCAGATGGGGTGCAAAGCACCGCGTCTTCGCGTTTCACTAATCGACGTGCGTTCTCTCTGGTAAAAGGGCTAAGCTACTTTTCGCGACCCCTCCCCCCCCAGTTACGCCAATGTCCCTAACCTTTGATTATTTAAAGTGGACATTACGTGAAATTATTTTGACACGCAAAGTATTTATTTTTTTTTACTCCTAAAAAAAAAATAAAAGGTAAAATCCATTCAGCTACATTCTATTACCTGGTGATATTTACAAATTATTGTATTGGAACTGATCAAGCTTCTGAAGGTTCACGAAACCAAAACGTGCAATTTTTGAAAATTTAAAACTTCCTCTTACATAGTTCTCTACCTGAAAATCAGATTCAATATATTCTATTTACTTGGTGGGTTTAATCGTAATCTTTCAGGTTATTGGATTTCACGCAATTCCCAGTGCATCGCCGTATTTGGTGCAGGATGTCCTTTGTTGTCCTTGCACCAAGGAAAACTATTCAATCAGTCCCTAGTAAGGTATGTGACTAGGCTAACGTGTACAAAACTTTTCTTTTTTTTATTGCTGCTAGTACTAGTGGTTTCAGATAAAACTGCAGTCTAAAAAAAGGAAGTAAAAAAGTGTACTGTTCATGGAAATTCTAAAAACTTTGACCCCTATATCATCTTAGGAACTATAAGGCCTTGAGAAGAAAAGTTTCACATGGGTTCTAACCTACATGGAGGTAGTACATACGTCAAGTTTTATCAAAATCCCTGTCAGGTTGTGGTTGCATGGTCAGTAAATCACCCCTAGTCTAATGTGCTGAAACCCCCAAGTTTGAATCTAAATGATATTAAGCTCTTACCGATTCCTGGTCCACGGATTGAGTTTGTAGGTAGTGGAGGTTTGGATCCATGAGAAGACTGTAGGTGCTGGAGCAGAATGTCCTTTGCTGCCCTTGTGTGATAAAACAACATGACTTATTTAATCCAGTGGTTCCCAATCTGGGGGTTGCCGCAACTATTTTTTTTAGTTGCAATTATTTTAATAATTAATTTTATACCAAATGTTCCTAACCCTTCTATATTTGAACATGGCCACACATATTGCAAAGTTCTACTAATAATTAACTTTATTATTATATACATTAATATCTCTTATTTATATGTATATATATTAATATACATAATTAATATATGTGTGTAATTAATATAATTTTATATTTAATGTGTTTTCTTTACTCTGTTAAAAATGCTTTTATTATGCAAATGTGGCGGCAGTGGACAAATTGGGGGTTGTAGATTACTTGGCTACTATAAAAGTGGGACGCGACTTGAAAAAGTTTGGGAACCACTGGTAAAGACTAATAAGATGTATTAAAGATGCTTTATTTCTTTTAGTATACTGGTCAGGGTTTGAAAGATCCGGTCATCATTAGCAACTAGATTTTTGCAGATCGGTAGTAGAGAATATTTTTTTTTTTTTTTAAATGAGTAAATGCAGTTCATTGCTACTTGTCAAGCTCTGATTATCGTAACATATAATTTGTTTTAGAGAATTAGTGTGCACCTTTCTTGTTTCAGTTCAAGTTCACGCCTTACCAATTACTTTGAAGACAGGGCGGAAGAAAATACGTGAGATGTTTTTGAGAAATAAGGAAGTGACGGATATACGAGTAATCGATATGCTAGTTATTAAAGTTAGTATGTTTTCTTTCTTTATTAATTTAAATTTTGTTTTACGACTCGGATGTTTTATTCTTTTTAACTCGTGCTGATTGGTGTCTCCAGTTTTGTATAAACTTAGCCCTGGACTAGCGAAAAGTTGTCAGTCCTTCATTCATAGAAAATGAACATATCGCGACCGGAGTAATGCAACTCGAGGTATGTGAGGCACTGTGATAACCGTATTCACTTACTGTTAAACCAAGGTCAGTTCCTAAAAGGGGCCAAAATAGGCTTGTGCAACAAACTGCAAACAAACTGCTCATTGCATTTTTGGGGTTAGTTCCTTACGTGTCAATAGGTTTTCATTCCTGGTGGAACTGTAGGTCGTAATGTAACATTGCCTTTATTCAGGGTGTCTGGAAAAGTTGGGGAAGATTTTTCTGACTGGAAAAGTCAGGGAAATTTGAAATACAAAGGCCCAAGTCAGGAAAATTTGAAATTCATTGTTATAATAAATAGCTTATTAAAATAATTTTCCTGAACTGTGCTTTTCATACCACATTGCATACTGAAAATTTTGAAAAACTTATACATTTGACTAAACTTCTTCCAAAAATTACCCTTTTGCACCAAAACTAATATAATTTATATAAAATTATTAAGCCCATATATTTCTCAGGAGAAAATGTTTGCCAAATACATAGCGAAAACTAGAAAAAAAAGTGTTTTTAGCTGAATTAATATAATCTGTAAGGGTTTTGATCATACCTATCTCCTTTCCTTTATACATACATTATATATATATATATCGATTTATTTATTTATTAGTCATACATACTTTAAATGGAATAGAAGATGAAGCACCAGCTTTGCTATTTATAGTAAAACTCTTTTATAATGAATTTAAAAGGGCTGAATACAAGTTTTAGTGTAAAGAAATGCATTTTTAATACAGTTCTTTGTATTTGTAAATTCACTGTAATTGAGCTATAAATGGCTTTAGGGTTTATACTAGTGCATGTTATGGTCTTGAAACTTGTTTTAATTATGCAAATTTTTATGCTAGGTGGTGTTTACTGTAATTAGTGACTGGAAATCGACAAATCTGGTCTGGAAAACCTTGAAAAGTCAGAGAAGTTTGAAACAGAATGTGAGTAGACACCCTGTTTGTTGTCCTTGTTTGAAACAAACGAACGTGAAGAATCTAAACTTTACAGGAGAAGCAAGAAGCCTGCCATAGTATCTTATTGTAACCATAGTGTGATGTGACTCATTGTCTATCAAGTACAGTGTTACCTCCCTATAAGAGATACCCATGGGATTGGACATTTTGTCCCTTCTTCGAGGTATGTTGGATACATTTTTGATGATGACATTGATAATGGTTTTGTAGTACATGCCGGGATAGCATGATCTTTGCTGTTCCTTGTGCCATAAAAATGTATCTGATTTGAATACTATGTGAACACAGTGTACGTTATCCTGCATTAGTATAATCATTATTTTGGATCACAAAGCAAAGTTAAATAGTCTTTGTAACATTGAAATGATTTTTAGATGTAGTGTCATTGGTGCAGTGACCTTGGCTGTTTGTGTGTGTGTGTGTGCTTAAACATGTTTTATTTTCGGTGAATCTTTGAAATGTATTGCTGAGTGCACAAGTGAATAAATAATCTCTGTGTCTTGTATCTGTTAAAACATTCCAGTTATAGGTTCTAAGATTTCCAGTGTCTTACAACAGCAGCTGTAGTATTCGATTTACAGTAAATTTGGTTATGCATAGTCATACATATGCAGCTTTAAGGTCAAAAGCTGTCACATTTCAACTATGATGACCTGTCATGTCTCTATCAGCCATTCAAGTTTTGAGATAACAGTATTATGATGGCTATCTAAGTACCAGCATTTTGCAACCGTTATATAAATAACTTCTCTAATAACACTGTTTTAACAACTGTGTTATGACACTATTTTAACAACTATGTAATGACACTGTTTTAACAACTGTGTAATGACACTGTTTTAACAACTGTGTAATGTTTTAACAACTGTGTAATGACACTGTTTCAGGGTTTAAACTAGCTCAAAAAATGCCGTTGCAAGAACGCTAAAATGGGAAAAAGTTTGTAACAAAATGCTAAAAAGCTAAAAAAGATTAGCTGCTTTCGTCGCTTGAAAAATCATATCGATAAAGTATAAAGTTATTAAATAAAAAGGCAAGGTTTGTTGACAGGATGTTAAACAACTTTCTGTATTTTACGATGGACACAATTTTTTTCTCCCATTTTAAATTAATTTGTTGCATTTTGTGAAAAAAGCAACCGTAGCTAAAACTCTGTACTATTTTAACAGCTGTGTAATGACACTGTTTTAACAACTGAGTAATAACATTGTTGTAACAACTGAGTAACTTTATTGTTGTAATAATTAAGAAACCACATATTTTCAATATCACTGTTGCAAGACAACTAACCATTTTTGCGTTATAGGGTCAAATGGAATTGACAGAGACTGTTAATGTGTGGAAACAGAAGAACCATGTTATGGCTTACTTTGGAGATGCAGTTGTTAAAGAAAAACCGAAGGATTTCCTCGGAAGATTCTTGTCTGGACAGGATTAGAGCATTTAGCATTGTTTAAGTTTAGTACAGGTAAATTGCAACGTTGAAAAAATTACAACTCACTACAAATGAAATGATTTCTGTAAATAAAAATATTACTCTTCGGTCTGACTTGTTGTTTATTTTTTACTGTGATTTAAAATTTGTTAACAGTTTCAGTCACATTTATATCTTGATATAATGATAGCTTATAATTTACAATAATTGTCTCATTATTTTTAATGCATCAATTTTTCCCCAATTTTTATCGAGTTTTAATAGAAATCTCCTCAACTGTACAAAATCACCCTTCCAAAGATGAATTACAACAACGAAGTAATTTTTATGAATTGCTTACCTTTTTTTATTATATCCTTATGTGGTGTCAGTGATATGGCATTAGAATTTTCATTCTTTGTTCATAGGGAAGCAAAATTTTAAAAGCCAACGCAACTGATTTTTTTTTAATTAATTATATTTTACGTACAGTAAAATTCTGTCCATCCACTCTTCAATGGAAAGTGCCTCCATTTGCCTCATCCCTAACATCAAAAGATGAAATTTTGTCATGAAATAACATTTTATTCACAAAATGTCATTATTCCATCTTATAATGTACATACGACAACTATAAATGTGTTCTCCCACATGCAATGCGATTTTCCGTTTCACATGAGGAGGATTGACAGAATTCAATACCAAAATATTGAAATTATGGGCTGTTCCTGCCACCTTATTAACTTAGCAGCTGAAAAGAGTGCTGCATGTTTGCCATTTAAAATCGATGAAATTTTGGTAGACATTTACTATTACTTACAAAAGAGTTCGAAAAGAAAAGATAGGTTGAAAATTCTTCAAGAATTTCATGAGACTGATATAAAAAAGGTACTAAAACACGTTAGCACTCGTTGGTTGTCTGTTGGAAAGTGCTTAGAGCGTATAATCCAGCAGTGGCAACCTTTGATCAGTTTTTTTAAGGAAGAGGCCATGAAAAGGAATCAAATCACCCCACTTTCTTTCTTTACTATTCCCTCTATCAAAGTTTCGGTTGAAAATGCAGATAAAGTGAAAGAACGTAACAGCAAAAAAGCATCGCAGAAATTAAAAAGGAAAGCTCAAAATTATGTGGATATTTCTAAGAAACAAAAAACTGAAAACTCCATGTCTCGTGAAGAAAGGTTGTTTTATTTTCTGTCGGAAGATATCAATAAGGCTTTCTGTTTATTTTTATCTTATACTGTGCCTGTATTTAAAAAAGCAAATGCTCAACTTCAGTCTGCGGAACCACATATTCATATGCTAAAATCTCTTCTCTTAAAATTGTACAGAGAAATGCTAGTGAAATTTGTAAAATCAAACATCATAAAATTATGTAGTGATATTTTGAAAGTCCACTATCATGAGAGGAGTAATCAAAAAGATGATGTTGATATCTTAATTGGAAATGGAACACTGAAAGTAATCCAAGATTTTAACATCCATGATAAAAATGAATTTTATGAAAACGTCAGAAGCTATTTCATAGCAGCATGTGACTACATGCACAATAAATTTCCTTTTGAGTTAGAAGTGTTACATCATGCAGAGGTTACACAAATATCGAATTTTGAAAATGCATCATTTTCCAGCTTAAAATATTTTACAGAAAAATTTCCTGTTCTTTTGTTCAATAATACAGAAGATGAAGCTGTTGATGCTTTACAAACAGAATTCAGCGAGTTCCAGGCTTTTAAAGTTCCACAAACTGTGAGTAATGAAGGTAGCATTGATGCACAATGGGCAGCCATAGGTAAAATAAAAAATGATACTTGTGAATTAAAATTTAAACGACTTTCTCAGGTTATGCTGTCAATACTTACGATCCCTCACAGTAATGCAGCATGCGAGAGTCTTCAGTCAAGTGAAGAAAATTAGAACTGACTTCAGGTCAACCATGTCTGATGACACATTAGAAAATTTACTAATAGTTAAATGCAGACAACATGTGAAATGTTACGAGAATGTATTTGACAAAAAATTTCTCAAATGCAAAATCTTGCACTACAGCATTTGTAAATTC
The DNA here is from genome assembly GCA_006491805.2 of Dysdera silvatica. Lineage (NCBI taxonomy): Eukaryota > Metazoa > Arthropoda > Arachnida > Araneae > Dysderidae > Dysdera > Dysdera silvatica. The sequence goes on from QLNU02014176.1 coordinate 146,604,510, forward strand.
TAAGAATTAATATTGCGTTTAATACAGTTTAATCCTCTATTATTATTAATTTAATAAATACTTAATTTCCTCATTGTGCCCTTTTTTCATAAATTATGTATGATTTTGTTTAATTAAAAAATGGTGGCCTGCCCACATGTGCAATTGACTACAGATTTTTCACTTCTAGAAGTTGGCATCTATACACTGAGATTAAATTCAAGATTTATACTTTAAAAAATATGGGCTCAATGTGTATATAGGTACAAAGTACTTGTGCTTTCACAATTACATTTAGAGTGTATGAATTTTGGAAATTTCCAATGACAACACTAGTTTTTTAAAAAAATCTCATTGTGTTCAGCATGGACAGAAACCATGAAAGTCTTTAGGTTGTACTTTTTAGATTAAAAAGTCTGAGAAATAGCAATCTCAAATTCAGTCAGAATTTATAAGAAAAATGACAAACGCAAAAGCTGTTAATTAAAACTGCTAATGTATCCACCATCACAGACAATGATGGATTTAATACAGGTTAATATTATTGACACACATTTAGCATATTACATTGAATTAAAGGTGACCCTTGGTGCAGTAGAGCCCAGATGTTCTTGCGCCATAAAAACCCAAACAAAGGTGCCCCTAGGTTAATGTGATCACCTCTGGTCTCGCACAATATTTTAGTAGTTGTATTAATTTTAGATTAGCTATTGCACTATAGACATGAAAAATGAACAGTATCAGATACGTATGAAGAATTTTAGTTATGGATAAGGTTTACCACAGGAAAGTACTGCGATTTCAGCAATCATTTATTTTTTTATTAAATTAATGATGTGTAAATGTGTTTGCAAAAGTATTTATTAAATTAATTATTTAAATATCTATATTTTTAATTTGTATCCCCCCCCTCGCAGTTAATCAAGAGCATTTAGGAAAATTTCCAAATATAGTGCTTTACTTAATACGCCCTTCTTTGGGCCTTGCACGCTCTTATGCCACTTCCGCATAGCGTATGTACTGTCCGTTCACGAAAAGTAGTCCGATGAAACAGCTAGAAATAACGGTAGGTGACGTCACAAACGGCCTAGCCGATTACAGTAGAGGGGGACCCAATTTCAAAACCTGTGTTTGGCGCCGACAAACAAAATTTTATCAAAAATGAGTTCTGAAATTGGAGTCCTCCTCTGCTGTAATCGGCTAGGCCGTTTGTGACGTCACCTCCCGTTATTTCTGACTGCCCCATTGGACTACCTTTTCGTGAACAGACAGTACATGGTAGTGGGGAAAAAAAACCAGTAAGTGTAAAAAGTGCTTTTTATCTGTACACACCTGGAATCCTTATTTATTAAAATCTAAATTTCAAATTTAATCTTGCTTCAAAAAGTGTGGTTGTTAAAGCCCTGTAAGTAGCGGAAGTTTCTTTTAGACCAAGCTGTATAAACCTGTGTTCATAAGTTAGAGAATTTGCTATCTAGCATGGTTTTGCCCCATATAGCTACAAGGTACATAGTGCAAGAGGACCAATTAAAACAAGGGCACAGTAAAGCGAAAAAATAAGTTTGGATTCATTTAACTTGTGGAAAAAATGGACAGGGAGAATTCTGTGTCATGTCACTTATGTCATGAATGACATCCTTGTGGTCATGGTTTGTTTGGATGTTTTATGGCGCAAGAGCATCTGGGCCCTTGTGGTCATGGAGAGCATAGAAAATGCGAGACTGGAGACATGAATCGCACATTTTTCAGCAGCCTGTAGATTGTTTTACGAAACTAGCTATGAAAAAAAAAAAAGATAGAGTCCGATTTCCTACGGACATAAAGAAAATAAACACGTTTGTGAGCGATCTTTTTCTTTTACCCATCTTCCAACATTTTGTTCACTAAGCTAAGGCAGCTACACACATAGCGATTTATCGCAGGAAGATAGGCCAGAAACGGGAAAAACCGCCTGTGTGTATGATGAAAATCTGCAGGTTTTATGAGCTTTGCAATCATCTCAAGCAAGATTGAAAACATTCTTTTGGCCTCAACAGGAAATGATGGCGCAGGAAAACTCGATTGTGTGTAGACACACAGAGAAAATTTGGGTGGTAAAATCTGCACAATAAATTGGCACGTATGTACCAGTCTTATTTTTCCTATCCCAACCCCCACTAAAGAACATGAACACCTAACACATGTTGCAAAGTGGGCAGTTCCGATGGTACGGGGAGAATTCCACATTTTATTATCCCTTATCTCTACCAGTCATCAACTGAAGTATGTTTCTACTCGAATAAAATCAACATTTTCGCTGTTGCATTGAAATGGCAGCAAAGCTGAAAAAATGTCGAATGCAATGAAAAAATCCTTTTTAAAAATATGAGAACACATTTTTCGAGATTTCATGCTGGTAAAAAGTTGCAGTATAAATCCATATCAAATGTTAATGTTTTAGATTTATTTAAAAGGAAAATAAGAAAGATGAGTTAAATGAATGAGCATGTGGCACATTAGAAAATAGTGAACGGAAAACTAGTGAGGAAATCGGTACTAATTTGCCATGTAATTCAAACAATGAATCCCCTTCGTCTTCAAAAAAACGCAAATTATCCTATTACAAAACGCGTAATGAAATTTGTTGATTTATAAAAATTTTGTACTTCATTATTTCATTTTCGTAATAACACTGGTTGTTTTGGCAAAATGAGATTGCTGACGAATATTTGTAAATAAAGCACTGTTCCCAGGTTTGCAGACTTTCAACCACGGACTACTTCGATAAACGTTAGCGGTTCCACGTATTTTTCAGGTCAGATTTTTGTTAAAATCAATTTGCTTGCTAAATTTTTCACGGATCTTGCGGGCCATAGGTTTCAGCAAGCAAGCAAAAAAGAAGAAAAAAAAACACGAAACCTCTCCAGAGTTTCTTCCTATTATTTATTTGTTCACTTGTAATATAGAAAGGGGTTACCCATGTGGACTTCCTTGATTTCTGAAAAAAAAAATTTTTTTTTTAATTCCATACAGTTGTCGGCGGGCTGGATAAACACTGTTTGCGGGCCATATATTGGACAGCCCTTCTTTAAACCGAGCATGTTTTACATTCCTATTTTATGAAGTTTACTTGTCCTATAGCCGGCGCATCATGACCACTGTAGTCTTTGAGCCGTAAAACCAAAAAGAAAGCGAAACTTGTCCTATAGTATAGGATATGGTTAAACTAAATTATAGTTATATTAATTTAATTATTATTTTGTATGAAGTTGGGATTTTTTAATCTTGCCATCTGGCAACACTGTCGTTAGATCGCAATCACGCGCACTTTCCTATATGCTTAACTTGGGGTGGGGGGGGACTTCCATAAAATTTCTACTTGCAAGCGAAAACTAAAACATTTAAATTAAACAGCAATAGGAACTAAACCAATTAAAAAATGTTGTATAAAGGAGTTAGTAGAGGTAACGTAACCGTGGACATTCGAAATGTTGAGAGAAGTCCATGTTTTAAAAAAACAGCCCTTTGACAGGCCATCCACCCTGCCCTAATTTTTTTCCTAGATGAAACACTACATATATAGTCAAATCTCATTAACACGCATAGCCATAACTTGGCCTACTTTTGATTAAATATTCACGTAAAATAAGGTTTTTGGTTTAAAAAAAAGATTTAATTATTTCTTCTATTTTAAAGAGGGAAGTGAGAAGTAAGGGGCTAATTAACAAATTCTGGCTGGGCAGACATCGGAAGGAAATCACATCATCTCCTCCGACCCTGAATTAGTGCACACGGTAGGAGTTTAAACATAAATCTTCAAATTGACGTAAGAGGGAAAGAGAGAGTTTAGTTCAGTTTTCAGTTCACTTTATTTTCAATTTGCTTAAGTATTGGGAATGCTAGGTTGTCTTGATTATGAATTGCATATTCAAAGATTCAGGGGTTATTGTAACCCAATGTAAAAACCCCGCAAATTCGGGGATGGATCCAGGGTTCCGTAAAGAGGGTCGTCTGCCCCCCCTCCCCACACCTTTAAGATTATGCAAAACTGATTTGAATTTGAGCTGATGATATTGCAAATTCACAATATTTTACATAACTAAACACATTTTAATGGCTTCTAACATGCAATGCACATAGCAGGAAAAAATTTAAATCATGGGGAGGGGGGGTGAACTTGTATTTCATTCTTCTCTGGATCACTTTAAATAAAGTAAAAAAAATAAAATAAAGCTATCCTATCCTTTTATCTTTTCAGGGACCCATTTTTTGAAATTTTCTGTGGTAATACCTATTTAGCAAAAACAAAGCAAAGCGTTCGTATTTATATTTTAATTAAAAGAAATTTGAATACAGTGCATTTATTTATTTTTTTGGGAAAAGTGTAATAATTTTAATGGCATTCAACGTTTAATTAAGAAAGTAAAATCTTATTTGTCATTTTTTTTTCAATAAAAATTAAGTGTTGCAGTAATAAAAGCTACAGTTTTATTATTCAACTGTGGTGAAAGTTTAGTCTTGGCTATTTTGAAATGTTTAATTTTACGAAAAACAATATATGATTATTTTCTTAAAATAATATGAAATTAAAAAAAATTAAAATACAATATTAAATATTTTAGTTTTAATATTTATTATATTTTTTCAAATTTCCACGTTTATGAAAAACTAAAATTTTTTTGATAAAATGGTGCATAAGGTGACTATGTATTTTATGCAAACTTCAAAAAAAAAAAATTCAAGTATGCTGCAGATTATTTTCAAATACCAAAATCAGTGTCGCAGACTGGCAGAAAAAATTCTGCTACTGGGATGGAGGGATTGATACAATGCCTAATTTCCGTGAATAACCATATATGCTGCACAGCAGTTTGACAACTGTTGATAAGGGCGTCCAACAGTTCCTGAGGTAAAGGAAGCCATTAAACAATTATTCTTCTGAGATACGTAATTTGTTTTTGGTGGATGGTTGTATTTTGCAACATGTTTGTCAATGGTGTCCCATACATATTCATTGGGGTTTGTCTGGTGAATAGACTGGCTAATCCAAACACACTATACCCTCTGATTCCAGGTATTGTCAAACCAAGCCTGCCCTATGTGATTGGGCGTTATCATGTATTACAGGGGTGGAGAACACGCAGCCTTATTATGGACACATGTGGCCTTTTGACCAAATTAAAATTTCATAGAAAATCATATTATTTTTATTAATATGATTATGTTCATCTTTTTTATGTGTATTATGTTAAAATAAACCAAAGTAAAGCATAAAAGAGTAGAAGAAGATTTAACGAAATAATCTTCCTTGATTGACTGACAATTGAAACATGTGGCCTATGTACATTACAGCTAACTTAATGTGGCCTTTGTACATTACAGATAACAAAATGCGGCCTTCTGGCATTAGCAGCTAATTTAATGCAGCCTTCCAACATGAAAAGGTTCCCTATGCCTAATCTATTAAGTGGAATCTGGGGACCATGTGCACGCTAGAAAGGTGTCATATACTGCTACAGGATGTGTATCCTTACAAAACTGATATGTTAAAATACAGCTATTAAACACATGCTTATGTATGTGATTCTTAAGATGATACCACCTCAAACAAGGAGGACTCCTCCATTGTAATCATGTTTGATGATGTGGATAGGTTTATAACATATCCTTGGAGCTTGCTAAATTTGTACACACAGTACATTATCTCATTTTTGTGGTCTCCATATACCATGTCCTGTGGGTCTGCATATGTCATGGAGTTAAAGGAATGAATACAGTTGTGCACCTTGCGTAAAGGCTGATGTCATATAGCCGCCAATAAATCGTTTACCTAATACAGCGTTTCCTGAGGCTGTTGACAGATCTTTAAGAAGTGCATATGCTGTGGTGTTTCAGTATCATTGGACATGCAAGGCTACATACCGGTCCTGTTGTGTAATTTGACGCATGTGTGTCCTTAATCATATTACTTTTGAACATCCGCATCAGTTTGAAGCCATTTCCCAAGCCGACAGGTGACGTTTAGTGGAATATTGTGTTTCTAGGACCAGGGCCATCCTTAGCTAATGCGAGGCCTGGGATAAAACGTATTTGGGGGGCCCATACGAGTACGAAAAAAAAATTGGAATAATGTATGACCACTAGATGGCACGAAATGCGAGATCTGAAGCAAAAATATTTTTGGGGAAATTTTCAATATTACAAAAATTAAAAATTTGAGAATTACACTTTGTGAGACATGGGCCCCGCTTTACCCTGCTTAAGGGCCACCCTGTCTAGGACACTTATATCTGAGTATAGACAGCCTCTAATCTCTCTATGATTCTAATATGCATCATATTATCAATATGTCTTTGTGTCACATTTTTGTCTGACAAAAGTTTTTCTTTTTCGCTTTTAGATGCAATTAATCAATGACTTCTTCAAATTCAACTTCCAGAACTAACTTAAAATAATTTTATGCAAATTCACTTATCACTCACTAACTTTATGAAAACTTCCTTTTTTTTTTAGTGGTGAGAGGTAGCATTACCATTTAATTTCCGTTCGTTAACACAATGGCAAATATTCATATTAGTGAATTCCTGCACTTACTGACATGAGTATATATAAATATATATACAGAGTGTTCCAAAAACATTGACTGCAACTTTAATTCCTTAAATAGTGCTCCTAGACATATGTATTAAATTGGAAAGCGGCGTAAAAAAAAGGTGCAGAATTTTATAAAATTTATTAAAGTTGCAGAGGATTATTTTTTGAAGAAATACGAAATTTAAATTTTTATACAGTCCCTGTACACAAAAATTCCCAATGAGTAAAATGTGCCTCATACTCCAATAGGTCAATATACAAAATTTCAGCATTCTAGTGGGAAAAGAACCAGAGATATGAAGATCCAAAATAACGTGGCTTAGCAGAATGAATTTCCTTTTCCCCAGCATGTATCTGTTGCTCCCTTCAAAAAGTGGTGTAAGTCAGTTATTTTGGGTTTTCATATATCTGTGTTTTTTTTTCCACTAGAATGCTGAAATTTTGTATATTGAGCTACTAGAGTATGGGGAACATTTTACTAAATGGACAATTTTGTGTACAGGGACCATATAAAAATTTAAAGTTTGTATTTTTTCAAAAAATAGTCCTCTGCAATTTTAATCGATTTCATAAAATTCAACCCCTTTTCTTATGCCACTTTGCAATTTAACACATATGTCTAGGATCAATATTTAAGGAATTAGAACTACGGTCAATGTTTTTGGGACACCCTGTACACACACGCACGAAGAGTAAAACCTCTCATAATGGACTTCTAATTACGAAATACATAGAGCAAGGGCTTGGGGGAGGGGACAAAACATCACTGTGCACAGGGAATTTCAACCTGCCCGCACCCCCTCCCCTCACTTTTTAATAAGAAGCTCTTAGAGCTACAAAAATCGAATATCTCCATCCATTTTCTTTTCTCTAAAATAGTATACTTTACTTCTCTAAAATACCTTTTCTAAAATACTTCCTTTAAAATACCTCCTCTAAAATACTTTCTCTAATATACCCCCTCTAATCTATTTTCTTTTCTCGTCAGATGTTAGTTTTCCAGTCAATAACTATTTTTTGATGGAAACACTGATAGGAATTTTTTCAAAGTCCATGCACATGCGCAGAAGGATTATTCACCCCGCAGTTCCCACTAGAGCAGTGGTTCCTAACTGGTGGTCCGTGAGACGGGTCATTAGATGTTTAAAAAAAATAAATACTTATAAAAATTATTATTAAATATTAAAATTAAATATAAAATGAAACACTGCTTTCTTTTATTTTTATACATCTTCATCTTCCCCAAAACCAATCCGTTCCCCATTTTATTACGAACTTGCAGTCAACTCGTGCAGGGACGATTTCACTGGTTACGGTGTTTTGATTAATGACTTGATTTTTGAAAATGATACCTCATTGGACCTTTACCTTGTATCTTTTCAATATTAAATAAATTTTTATTCAAGGGGGGGTCGATCGCCCCCCTCGCCCTCCTAAATCCGCCTCCTGAACTCTTGAGAATTTTTCAAAGTGGTCCGCGGGTACAATTGAAGTGGAAAAGTGGTCCGCGGCTTAAATTGAGTTGGGAACCATTGCGCTAGAGTCTAGTAAAATTTTGCTGCCCTAGTGTATAGACTTGTGTAGCCTATTGGGGAAATACTGCACTGCTTTTGCAACTTTTCAGAACAGAGGAATTTGTTCGAAATCCCTTTCCATATTGTAGCGTCAATCTTTCCTTTGCATGTTTCCCTTCTTTGCAAGCATCACGTTTTAAACATGAAGTTTTATCATAAATGGCATAATAAAAAAGTCCGGTTTCGTCATAATTAAAAACATTTCCGGGATCATAGCCAGCAATTATAGAAGGCAATTAAATTTTTACTTAATAGTTTTCGACACCCATGTAGAAATAAACTTAAACTAGAGCTGTTTTTTGTTTAGGAGAAAAAGAGACGCCGTCCTCATCCTGGATTCGAACCAGGGTCCCTCCGTTTAGCCCGGAGTGTCTTGACCTACTAGGTAAACGAGGGCAATAACAACGGCCTTTTTCTCCGTATATAAGGTTGTAAGATATGTTAAGTGGGTGGAGATGGCAATTGTTTGTCACATCGGCGCCGACGATATGAAAATATTGGGGTGGGGGTGGCAATATACCAGTAGAAGGCATTTTGTTTGAAATTGGAGGGGGATATGGAACCCTAATACCAACATTGGGGGGACGGCCCCCCACCGCTAACTGCGCCCGTGGTTTTTCTCCTAAACAAATGAAGCTCTAGATTGAACATATTTTTCTTCGTGGGTGTCGAAAATTATTAAGTAAAAAAATAAATTCCACACGAAAACTCGCCCCGGTGGCTTTGTGTGTTGACCATTATTTGGCAATTGTGTTATCCCTGTGAAGGGTAATAATATCTTACATCCTTATATACGGAGAAAAATGCGTTTGTTCTTGTCCTCGTTCGTCTAGTATAGTGGTTCCCACCCAACCTTTTTCAAGCGGCGACCCCCTTTATCCACCTCTGCCACATTTGCATTATGAAAGCATTTATAACAGAATAAAGAAAACATATTAAATACAAAATTATATTAATTATATATATTACATTAATTATATATATTATAGATATAAAGTTAACAACCATTAGTAGAATATTGCAATATGTGTAGCCATGTTGAAATATAAAAGCGTTGGAAACATTTGGTATGAAATTCCTTATAAAAATAATTGCAACTAAAAATAGTTGCGGCGGACCCCCCCCCCCGAAACCTGTTGGCGACCCCAGGTTTGGAACCTCTGGTCTAGTAGGTCAAGATACTCCGGGCTATACGGAGGTGCCCTGGTTCGTATCCAGGATGGGGACTGCGTCTCCTTTTCTCCTAAACAAATACAACTCTAGTCTGGGCGTATTTTCTACGTGGGTGTCGAAAATTATTGAGCAAAAATAAGTTCCCCCAAGAAAACTCACAAAAACTCGCCCCGGTGGCTTTTTGTGTTGACAATTATTTGGCAATTGTGTTATCCCTGAGAAGGGTAATAATATCTTACAATGCAATCAATTTCTTTATAATTTTTTTGTGGTCTTTTCAAACCGGAGAAGAATGTTATTGTATGTCTTTTTAATTTGTAGACTTTTTCACACTTTTTTTTATTATCAGTGATGGCATCTGTCATCTCAAACATTTTATATCTATAATGGCATTTATTCCAACTAAATTCTCTCTCTCTCTCACTGTGTCGCCAATTAATCAATTTTGATTTAAGCATTATGGAAACCATCGTTCGTAGATTAACATCAATTCTCCGTATTTGTTTTTTTCTTTGAACTCTTCCGTCTTCAAGGTGTGCACGCTTTAACTTTTCTTTCTCCCCCCCTTTTCATAAAAATGCATCAACCGATTCGAAACTGAATTGCGTAAGAGTATTAGAGTATACAGAGCAAAAATTAACGAGTATTTTAGGACTCAAAACGAGTAAAAAAGTGTCAGTGGGCATAAGTCCAAAACAATTATCCCAAAAGGGATACTTGACTCTAATGCTTCTAGGTGTTAGTATCAAAGCGAACAAATCGACGAAGTTCATTGTGAAAGGTGTTTATTTGTTTCCGCTTCTGTACATCAGACTTCTTCGGAGATGTGCAGCGTGTCGTTACACGTGTCATGTCTCGATATGTGTTGCTACACATATGTTCCAATATAACATGATAACCAATATTTTTTTTTTTTGTATGTTCCGATTATACCATCGGCGTGCCGCTCAAGCTATCCTTTAACCTAATTAATTAGGTGGCACATGGCAAGTGTATTTTCTAAAAAAATATATTAGGTTTCTGTGTGCCACCGAGTGACATAAACAAAATATTCCAGTGAGGAAACCCCCCCGTAATAACATCCTGCATCCGCCCTTGGTCTCAGGTTGGCCACAATTGCAATATAACGTTGCAGTGCTGGATCAAGAAACAGGATGGTAGCCAAAGAGGTGTTGATGGTGTGGGTGAAATAACCATTCCGTCAAGGATGGGGATATAGTTTGTTCTGCTCTACACTATTGTATTCAGACATGCCTTATGTCTTTGTTCTTTCAACTGCGCTCTGCAGTGGCGCAGTGATATAGCGTTTCACTACTGTGCGAATATCATCTCTACACTATTGTATTCAGGCATACTTTATATCTTTGTTCTTTCAACTGCGCTCTGCAGTGGCGCAGTGATGTAGCGTTTCACTACTGTGCGAATATCATCTCTACACTATTGTATTCAGACATGCCTTATGTCTTTGTTCTTTCAACTGCGCACTGCAGTGGTGTAGCGATATAGCATTTCACTACTGTGCGAATATCATCTCTACACTATTGTATTCAGGCATACCTTATATTTTTGTTCTTTCAACTGCCCTTTGCAGTGGCGTAGTGATATAGCGTTTGGCTATCATGCAAATGTCAGCATAGAATATAATCCAGATTAAAAACGAAGTTCCAAGGTAGGCTTTAAGTATCAAAATTTTGGCAAATGTTCGGAACGCAAAAAAACATGGAAAGCAGATAAAAGATAATATTAGTAGAATAATTTTAAGGATGAAAGAATTGACGAGAAAATAAAATAAATTAAGATGTGTGTTTTTAAATTAAGAAGAATAAAGGAAATCAGAATAAAGGAGAATGAAAAAATAAATTTAAAATTACGAGAAATGGAGACTAAAGAAAAAATAGATAAAGATAAATGGGGAAAAATGAAAACAAAATATAAAAGATATAGAAAAAAAAGCAAGAATAAAATGTAAAAAGACGTAAGAGTAAAATATAAAAGAGGTAGAAAAAGTAAGAATAAAATATAGAAGAGATAGATAAAATTACCAACAAAATATAAAAGATATAGAAAATGATAAAAACAAAATACGAAAAAGATAGATAAAGGTAAAAATAAAATGAAAAAGGAGAGAAGGGGTATAAACTGAATTGTCGAGAAAGTGTTCTGGTTTTCACCCCACCTACGATTGAATTCGGTTTTCTCCGAACTGTCCTATCCTGGGTTTTCCCCCATTCTGTTGCAAAAAAATCGGTAGGGTTTAGATATCGGTTTGGAATATTTATATATCCGATTGCACTTTCGAAAAGTCTCTCAAGATTCCAGAATAAGTCTAAGTAATGAGAAGGGACGCTTTTTAGGAAGAATTTTTGCATCATCCTAATCAGTAGCATGTCCTCTCTTTAAGACATGCGACGTGCTCTGCCAGAAGATTAATAATTTCTACGATAATATTATTTTTTCCGCTCACAAGCAGTTTATTCCACACATTTTATCATAGTCTCTACGCAGTTTCTGGCAAATCGTTTCAGTCAATTCATCCTTTGAAACTCAATTGTGAACAGCTGACATATAAAGGGATGTGTTAAGGTATTATTACCCTCCGCAGGGATAACACAATTGCCAAATATGGTCAACACAAGAAAGCCTCCGGGGCGAGATTTTTGTGAGTTTTCGTGGGGGAATTTATTATACAATAATTTTTGCCACCCACGTATTAATTAGCTCAAACTAGAGCTTATTCGTTTTGGAGAAAAAGAGACGCTTTCCCCATCCCCCTGCGGAGGGTAACAATACCTTAACATCTTTACATACGGAGAAAGAGAGCGTTGTTTCCTGTCCTCATTCGTCTAGCGGTCCAAGACACTCCGGGCTAAACGGAGGGACCCTGGTTCGAATCCAGGATGGGGAAAGCGTCTCTTTTTCTCCAAAACAAATAAGCTCTAGTTTGAGCTAATTAATACGTGGGTGGCAAAAATTATTGTAAAATATAAAGGAGAAGTTTATAGCCACCTACTCGATGAAAATATGGTTGTTGATGTATTACGCAAAATCGAATAGAACAAAATACATTTTGTATAATGCATTTATTGGTGTATGAATAACATGTATATAAATACGTTGTAAATGTATTTTTGTACGTAATAAACGATATCAGCTTTTCTCCCTTCTCTTCTCCATTTTCTCTTCACCTTTATTCTATTAATACCTTTTCCTTATCCTTTTAATTCTACTTCATATTTTTATTCTTCTCTTTTCATTAATTATTATATCTTTACTTTTATTCTACTTTATTTTTGCCAGTTCTTATTTTTTCTTTCCTTTCCCCTGTCTTCATATACCAACAAGTGATAATCATAAGTTAGGACAGTCGTGTTTCTGTATTTAGATTTTAGGTAGATAAGGTGCGAAAAATAGACTACTGCGTAGAAGATGCCAAAAAGATACTTTTCATAAATTTAGAAAATTCTTTGGATTAGTTGTTTTCAATTTTCTTGCTACATATTTATTTCATCCTTTTTTTCTCCTAAACTGGCAACAGGGATAGTGTTGGTAGCAAGGTCCCCTGGTATATTAGTTCTTGGAATTGGATTTTTTAATATTACAAGTTTCTTTTCTAATCAATGTTGAAATTCTGAAAATAAATGCCTGATAAATATTTTATCGTCTTCAACAGATATACCGAAGTTTCCATGGCTGCAATCACTTCCATCCATCAACGAAGAGTTTTCAAAATTATTGTTGGGAGGGGGAGCAAGTCATATTTTGTACATTTATATATTACAGCATTTGTAAAATTGCAGTTTATTTCAAATTATTTGGGGGGCTCGGGCCCATAATATAACTGTACGCCAGGGGTCTTCAACCCGCGGTCCGCCAGCTCATGAAAAAATACAAATTTTTTCACACAAAAATACGCTCCTTGCTCCTTGTGTATTTTAAATATATGTATTTTATTTTATTCTGTTCACATTTTGTAATAAATATTTTAAAACGCTGGAGAGCTAAAATAACACGCAGTCTTCATTCAATAGTGTTTTAGTTTAAACAGTGGCGCACTCAGAATATTCCCAAGGGAGACCAGTCGTGCAAGAAATTCTTGGTTGAAAAAATGGCCAGGGGCCATATCAATTACAATTTTTTTTTGTGTTCATTTATCATTAAATTAGTTATAATTCTTCAGTGCAAGATGCTTAAATAATTAGAAATAATAGTAAATTTTGTTAGTACAATTTTATAATGGCCAGCCCTTGTTTTCCACAAAAAATCACCGTTTCAGCAATAGGTTGAAAAATAACCCTATTGTGGAAAACTTGCTTTTGCGTGATCTCTGTCTACTGAAAAAAAAACCAAACAACCCACTGCATTATAGGATTCATTTAGAGACAAACTTTTTATTGTGAAGAAACGCTTGAAACAATTTCCAGATTTCGGTAAACCCTTGAAATAATTTCCAGGTTTCAGAAAATCATTGAAATAACCTCCAGGTTTCAGATAACCCTTAAAATAATTTTCGGGTTTAAGAAAACCACTGAAATAATCTCCAAGTTTCAGAAAACCCTTAAAGTAATTTCCAGGTTTCAGAAAACCATTGAAATAATCTCCAAGTTTCAGAAAACCCTTAAAATAATTTCCAGGTTTCAGAAAACCCTTGAAATAACACCCAAGTCTCAGAGAACTCCTATATAAAAACTACGAATATATCTAGAGCGCATGGTCTGTCGAAGTAATCAATACGATGTTTTATTTTTCAATTATTGTTTGGGGAATCCCCTAAATTTAATGATTGTGCTTGGAAAATCCCCTAATCATCTTTTTATAAAACCCCTTTGAGAAATTCTTGCTTAAATGAACCATTTTTCTAAATTACATTTTCCAAAATTAGCCAGGTATTATTTAAATATTTAGAACTCAAATCATATATATACATGCATGTGAGGAATGTTAGGGGTGGGACTAAAGCTTCCCCCCCCCCACTCCTAGATTTCGAAGCTAGGCACGCTAATATCAAAATCGCAACACAAGCACCAACATAAAGCACTAACTTTTACACTTTAATAAAGAAATCAACACTGATTTTGGGCAAATTGTGGTGGCAGTCTTAACGTGTGTAATCAACTCTGACCTTTATCTGAGGCAATGTTTGTATCTTTTTCTCATCTTAACTCGGAAAATCCCCCCAGTATAAATATCTTGGATGCGCGCCTGATGCATTGTGTCTTTTAAAATAGACCAGAGGATCTTCGTTCCTGCATAACACACTAGAAATTTCCAGCTAGAATAGATTTGTTTGTTGGAAAAGAAGCAGCCATTTAAAGCATGTTAATTGCTGATAAATACTCTGATATTAGCTTTCGTGAATTAGTTATTCATTTTGGTTATTTTATTTTTAATTAAATTTATGCATTGATTTGTCATTCACACCTTTCATTATATTATGTGCATGAATTAATATTTAAACAAAATCACATAACAATGAGTATAGGGGCGCATGAAAGGGGGAACTTAAGGGGCTCAAGCCCCATCTATTACATGTCAATAGGTGGGGCCATCCTATATCAAGCGGGGCCTTCGCGACCATAGCCAGTTTCTTCTTTCTTATCGATAAGAAAGAAGAAACTGGCTGTGATCGCGATGGCCCCATATCAAGGAGCATTTTTCTATTTAACGCCGGAGTTTGTTTGTTTGGCTTTTTTATGGCGCAAGAGCATCTGGGCTATACTGCGCCAAATAAAGGCCGGAGTACGTGATCTTTTTCAAAATTACTTGAGCCCCCCCCCTATAATTTTTGATTTGCTGCACGCTTGTTTGAGCGTTGTTACAATGAAAGTTTTAAGCAAGAATATGTTTTGCTTGGAAGAAGATTAAAAAATATATATATTACCCATTGTCCTTTCGACCTGGCATCAGAACCGTAACCAGATGATATTGCGCTCCTGGTAGAATCATCAAGATGGCGCCCCCCTATCCACGGACATTTTCACCCCTGTGAATTTTTTAGACGATTTTACGCTCTTCCTCGTATGCGCTTCTGGCGTGGGCATCTTGCTTCGTTTAATACCATGTGATCTTCCATAAAGCTACTTAAGTCTCCCCTATAATTTTTGAATTTATACGCCCCTGCTTAGGTGCGAAAATATTGTTTAATTTTCACATCTATACATGATTTTTTTTTTCACGTTGAAAACATCGGTACTGACAAGGGGAAACTATAGTGAGTGCCCCGCCGATTTTGATGAAATGTTTTGATGAAAGTAGAGCCAAAATAAGGAAATACGTGTCTCGGCATTCGTGCCAATGCAGATTATTTTCGGAGATATTGATTTTTAATGATTTAAAGATTTTGCATCCGATATATGAGCTTAAAATACGACATCCTTTGCAAGCCAATCGGTAGCTTAGTTGTTAAGTTACCGGGCTAGCGCTTCGTGTTTTTGCGTTCGATGCCCGCGGCAATCGATCAT
>QLNU02014176.1:146620366-146656947 GCA_006491805.2 Dysdera silvatica
CTATTGGGTAAATAAATCCCATTTTGACCGTGACTGCGGTTGGGAAACAAAACGATAGTACAAAATTAGACGTTAGTTACCCAGAAACCATTTCCCACTACAATATGTACAGGAATGGAGTTTACCATTGTGATCAAATTTATGGGCATGTAAGAAAATCAAACTAGTGGTGGAAAAAGACTTTTGGGGAAATTAGTTTTGATTTCTGTTGTGAACGCATGGATTACGAAGTATTATGTGGAACATAAAACAGTACCACTATTATCATTCATGATCCCCTTGGCTAAGCAACTAATAAACGTTGGACGAGAGAAAGCAAACACAAAAAAAAGAAACCACGAAAGTACGGTCGTCCATAGAAAAAAAAGCAAAACCTTTTTTGAATGTGGGAGTCCATCTTCCTGATCAACAAGCTCAGAGGAAACGATGTTGCGATTGTTTATCAAGAAAGAAACAAGAACATTTACTATATGTCAAATGAGTCACGTTGCATTTGGTAAAGACTGCTTTGCACCATATCATACTTAACTTATACTGTAAGAATAAGTAATTCGGCACTTTTCATTTAATTTTATTTTTTATCCACATGCAATATATAGTTATTATTACAATATCCTAGACAAGTGGGACATATTATCCCTGGAGATTTCCAGGAAACGGGAAAAGTGAAAAAATTTAAACTCATAGTATACTTCTTTTAGTATGTCAACATTAAATTAAACTACTTTTCATAGTTAAATTTTAATTGTGCCAAAGTCGGGTCGAAAGGGTTCAATACACATTTTTTTGATAATGATGAAAAATGTACAACGTTCTTTAGCGTAGTTACAAGTTTACAAAATGGTTCGACGCACGTTTCGAGAGAACAAGGTCTCTCCTCGTCTGGAACTAGCGTGCAGTAAACAACATTGAAGTGTTGCCAACTCGATGTGGTTAATACGTTGCCGGTAGCGGTTAGTGCTTTTTTTCAGGAGTACAGAGTTGTATTAGGTGGCCAACTTACAAAGTGGTAAATTTTGGTCACAAAGTTAAGTAGAGGAGGCTGCTGAATGAGAAGAAGCAGTGGGAAAGAGTTTAAAATTTTTTTTCAAGCACTACTAAAACTTGGAGTTGATTTATGGTCATTCACAAGCGAGGCACCAAATCTGTGGATGAAAAATGCTTCTAAGAAGTCAAGTTCAATGACCAAAAAAGGTTGGCTAATAATCGTGCGTCAAACCATTTTGTAAACTTGTAGCTACGCCAAAAAACGTTGTGTATTTTTCATCATTATTAAATTTGCGCAGTGTTCGTCATTCTTCCAGTCTTAACACCTTTTATTAGTCAGTTAAAATTCCTTATTCAGGAAAATCAATACAATAAATAGAACTTATTTAGAAAACATTGCATCTTCCATTTTTCTGAATCTGTTTTTATACAGCATCAGCAATCCAGCTCCATCCACTTCTGTTCTGCTACTCCTCTTATCTTTTGCACTGTTTTTGAAAGCTTGACTGTTTCGGCATCCTTCTCGTCTAATTGAGTTGTCTTTTTTAATATGATTTTCTACAAAAACTGGCTCTTGCCAATGAGATGGAGTTGTTTTGGTTCAGCCTCTTTCAGCTGCCACTAACGATGTAGTAGATTGTAAAGGTGTTGCACTTGCTCTTCAAGTATCTTTCCTCTTACTTTTTCTTTTCTCAGTTCTTGATAAACTCGTATAAACTGTTTCTTATGCTTTTTATAGAATTTCGATTGGTGCTCCAACACGCTGATCTTACGTTTCCTCTCAAGAAGAGTTTGATTTAGTAGTTTGTTTCCCCATTTGATCTGTGGTTGCTGATTCATCTTATGGCAGAAGGATTTCCAGGATATTCATCTTTCCCTTGTATAATTCTATTTCCTTATTTAGCTTATCTAACATATTAGAATCGTTCCTTTCGACTTCTGTAAGTTTGAGCACCCCCCCTCCCACTCCCAGTCTTCTGATCTTTTCGATCTTGGAACTTATGTCTTTCTATGGACCACCATAAAAAGTTTTTGGGAGTGAATCTGATTTCTGTTGTCAAAAATCTCTGCTTTTTGCTTCTCTACAGTTTCTTTTAAAACAATGTTTTGGAATTCCATTTCGCGGTTGTTATTACGCAATCATGTGTTTTTCTCTTCATCCTGAGTCAGATTGTCTGTACGGATTGTCTGTCAGATTGATGTGTACAGACGCAATTTTGTGGTCTTTCTGGAATATTTGGATCCACCACGAATTTTTGTTTGTTCTGTATACAATACAATCTGTATACATACCTTAACAATATCTACTTGTATTCGATTCTTTCTGAAATATTTTCTCTTTGGATCCTTCACTCATTTTTGTTTGTTCTGTATACCTTAACGATGTTTCCTTGTATTCGATCCTTTCTGCACCTAACGCTTTGTGTACGGCACTGATATCCTTGGTGCAAATACTTACCATATGCTCACGCTCACCAAGGCTTTTGGCAACTTTGACCAAGTTTTCCATCGAATCATGCACCTTGTCTGACAAAACTATTTTGTCAAAGGTGCATATTTTCTGCATAAGCATAAGTTTTGACAATCATCATCTCATTCTGTAGAGCATGTTTCTCATCAGCTTTTGTGTTTATCTATACTTCTAAACAAGCAATAGTTTTTTTTAATGCCCAATTGGTATCGATCATGACACTTTTGATCTTTCTTAAGCTTTCGTTTTTTTTTAAATGTATAAAAGTGTGTGTGCTTGGAGCTCCCAATAATTTTGAAGATTATATGTTGCTGCAAAGTATACGATTATCTGTATATTACATGTACAGTTCATGTGTTCTTTGTCCATACATGTACCTGCAATTCATGGCCCACAAAGGCGGATTTACGATTTTGCGGCCTATAGGCTGACAGATTTTCCCGCCTAATCTTACCAAATATAACTAGAGGTATAACAGAGATTTTAGTGCTTTTGTCAAGTTCTTAAGTTGACGCCACTGACGGTTATTCCAAATCCTATTTTCTCAAGTATTCACGAATTTGACGCCTTTTGAACCTTTCGAACGCTAAGGCGGTGCTCATGGCAGCTTTCCTTTCGTCAATGTTTAATTATGCCTCTTGTCATAACAATTCAAAATTATTAATTCAATTGTTTAACGAAGAAAAAATCATCCTTGCTGTTGTCAACTTCTCGGCGGCCAACTTTTCATGGAAAATTCACTCCCGTCAAAAATTTGCTGTCTTAGGCTTCAGCGTACTTAGCCTATTGGCACTGATTGCCCGTGCATTACATGTATAACTTAACTGTAAACAAAATCTTACGAAATTTCGCATTCCTTTTTTTTTTTTTGAGGTACACTCTCACACTGTTGTACAATGGCATTCAATGCATCCATTGTAACCGGAACACAACTGCAGCTTTCTTCCAGCGGCGTAGGAAAAGGAGGGGCTCAAGCCCCCAAATGGATATCAAAACACATTATTTTCTCTAAGGCCGCATCACATAATCTTCTTTACAGCCACTTAAGCCCTCTATAACCACTTGAGACCCCCAGGATTTTTGAATTGCTACCCTACCGCCTTCTTCCCTCAGAGTTTCTCCATCTCGATTTGCAAATACTGGCATTTTGTGACCACCTCAATTTCTTTTTCTTCTACTTGTCTGCCACCAGACGCTGCAGTATTCATCACCAGACACATTTTTCTTTTCTATAACCATAATGTCCGGAGCATTATGTGGAAGGAGTTTATGGCATCGGATATGAAAATCCCACAACATTGTTGCAGTTACATTAACTTTTTTTAGGGCTGTGGTTCCACCAATCCCCATTCGTAGTTAACTGATGTTGCTTTACTGATTATTATCATCAACATCAAATTTGAAAATATTATCAGATCCACATATCTCGTAAATAACGATACTCAATATTAAGAACATGCACATAAAAAAAAATGCACATATATATATGGCACACGAAAGAGTTGACAACATACCACTATTTCTATTTGCAAAAGGTTTAATACAAATATACTACTTCAATTTCATCTTAAATATTTGAACCAATACTACAAGGATGTCTAAGACGTCATAAAATCTTACGTCATCTTACAGGCTGAAAATAGTTTACGGAAGTAGATGGAAGTGTATATCTTTATCTGAAATCCAATATAATTTGGCCACCGTGCTTCTGAAAGGATGTATTTCTGAGCCCAATAAAAGCAGAAACGCAGACGACGCTTGGAGTGTAAATCTCGTCACACGTGGATCTGTGTGGTAGTATTCGAAGAGTTGTTTTGAGTTAGGATATTTTAGTTACAGATTTAATTTAGTTGTCGTCTTGTTGCAAGCGTCATCCCCAGTGAACCAAAAGATAAATACTAGAATGTTTCGTCCCTTGCAAATCCACTTGTTTCGGATACTCAGGAAATGGCGCCAAAAGGTTGAGAAGCCAAAATGGCGGGATGCCAGATGTTACTAGAGGCAAGACAGAAAAAATAATTTTCTGTCGTGTGATTCATCACCCAAGCGAACCTTTTTGACAGAAGAGAATAATCGTTATTTCCAGTTTTATTGTGTTCTGTGAAGTACATCTACATATGTATATCTACAAAGTTTCTATCCTTCATTAATTATCTCTATATATTTTCAGTTTACCAATATTCGTTTTTACAG
Organism: Dysdera silvatica; assembly: GCA_006491805.2. Classification (NCBI taxonomy): domain Eukaryota; kingdom Metazoa; phylum Arthropoda; class Arachnida; order Araneae; family Dysderidae; genus Dysdera; species Dysdera silvatica. The sequence goes on from QLNU02014176.1 coordinate 146,625,018, forward strand.
TATTTATATTTTGGTTTTATATATGTCCCCTATTCTTCTTCTTCTTCTCCTGCTCCGCTTCTTCTCCTCATCTTCTTCTTCTTCTTCTTCTTCTTCTTCTTCTTCTTCTTCTTCTTCTTCTTCTTCTTCTTCTTCTTCTTTTATTCGCAATTATTTATTTCGCGAAGTATTACAGTTTCCTCAAATAAGTTCTCTAAATGTTTATAATCGTCGATAATATAAAAATATATAGAGGGTGTTCATTTGAAAAGGCTCAACCTTGATTCCAAAGTCACACAATTTTGAGCAAAAACACGTCAATTTTTGTTTCCAAGGATATATCAAAGCGCGCTCGCTCTCTCTTTCTAGTATTATTTGAAAAGGTCAAAATAGCGATTTCATTTTTAACTTTTTCTTACAAATGTATGAAGTAATTTTTTTTCCGCAAAAATATGAAATTTTTTACGTTGTTTACAATGATACGAGGGCGGTTTAAAAAGTTTTAAGACAAAAAGAGTTTGCGAAACTAGAAGCTTTAATTTTTTATAGTTTTTAAAATAAACTCCATCAAGTGCTATATAATTTTCAATCCGCATAAGCCAATTTTTAAAAGCTTTCTGCCTTTCTTCTCTTTACAAGGTTTCAAATTAGTCGATAAAAGCTTATGCTGCTTCTTCGAGACTTGAAAAACAAGTTCCACGCAATTTATTTTTTGTATTTGGAAGCAATAATAAGAAGCCAAGTCAGGAAAATAGGGTAGGTGGGGCAAAAGTTAAACATTTTCTTGTGCTAAGAAATAATTTGTTCCTTTGGCGGAGTGCGATTATGCATTGTCATGATGCAGGGTTATTCATCTATTCCTTCTCTTTGGTCGCTTCTTACGCCATATTTAGATCACTTGTGAATGACGCACATCAACATATGTTCGCTGTGACCATTTTTCTGTTTTCTAGAATTACTGACGCAACATGTCCAGAGTAGGAGAAGAAAGTCGCCACTACTCTCTTCCCAACATTTCCCACACGTTTAACTTTTTTGGGGTGACGGCTGGTCTGGGAAGTACCACATCATGGAGCTTAATTTCTGCTTCAAACTAATAAACCCATAATTCATCAATAGTTACAATATCCCAGATAATTTTGCGTGTCCCATTTTTAAATTTGTTTTCATGAAATGACACATATTCCACACAAGCCTGTATTTGATCCTCTGCTAATTGATGGGGGTATCCAAAGTGAAGGTCGCTTTCTGAGAAAAAGGTTTCATGAAGTAGTGAACTCAAAGACCCTGAACTGATGTTTAGAGTCCTCACAAATTCTTCATGCCTAATTCGTGGAACTTCTTCATAAGAGAGTCAATTTTTCCAATGCTCGATTCTGTAGTTGATGTACTCGGTCTTTCACTTCTTGCGTCATCTTCTAATGATCTTTTATCTCGCTTAAACTCAGCCTATCAATTAAAAATCGTGGCACGTGAAGAAGCAAGATTAATAAATATTGAGAAAAAGCTTTGTAAACAACCCTTTAGAAAAATAATAACACACTGAGCTTGCCTGTCCAACGAGATTGTAAAGCAAGTGTGACTTTCACTGTTTTATCCCATGTACAAAATATGATGGGGTCGTTCTGTTAAGTGCTGCCATCACATGTGTTTTAAAGATATATGCTACGCTATGACGCAAAAACCTCAGAATTTGATAGTTTTCCCAACTAGTATCTAAAAACTTTATTAATGCCCTACGTATATGACAAAATAGGAGGTGCCATTCGAAAAGTCAAAGTTTAGGGGTCAGGGGGTAGGAGTTGAACGAAAATATTCTTCGACATTAATTTTAGGCTTACCCCTGGAAATAAAAATTGGCGTGTTTTTGCTCAAAATCGCGTCTAACTTAAAACCGAAGTTATGAAGGTAGGTTCATTGTAAATGAACACCTTGTTGATAGCAAGTAAAACGACTCACTGTGCTGAATATATCACAAAACTTGGTAAAATAACACAATGGGCACAGTTTTTGAACTATATGTTTTAATATAGCTTTAAAACGTTTTCTTGAAGGCTTTTTTCCTCTTCGAAGAAGCTTACATAATACTGGAACTATTGCGACTAAAATAATACTAAGAAACAAAATTTTCACATACTGTCACACTATCTAAAGTCACGTACAATTGACTAAAACCAAATGAGTTTAGTAAAATTATTAAAAATTCACTTAAAGAAAAAAGTAAACAACCAAACACAAACAATAATCTAAAGTTGAGAAATGTAGCGTAATTTAATGTATAGGAAATTAGTCCATGCCGGGAAAAAAAAAAAAGAAATTTCAAAATCATCCGTAGCTGATCATTGTTGGGTGTATTGCCATAAATTCAATTTTGATCATGTAAAAATAATCTTTAAATCCCCTACTCCGGCTGATTTAAATTTTTTCGAAACTTTCATCATTCACCAAAACAATAATAATTTGGTCAATGACATGGCTATTACCACAAAATTACATCCGGCATGGACTAATTTCCTACACATTAAGTTACACTAGATTTCTCCATTTTAGATTATTTTTTGTGTTTGGTTGTTTACTTTTTTTTCTTTAAGTGTATTTTTAATAATTTTATTAAACTCATTTGGTTTTAGTCAAATTGTACGTGACTTTAGATAGCATGACAGTGTTTGAAAATTTTGTTTATTATTAGTTCAGTCTTAATAGTTCCAGTATTATGTAACCTTCTTTGAAGAGGGCTAAAAGCCTTCAAAAAAAGTTTTAAAGCTATATTAAAACATATAGTTCAGAAACTGTGCCCATTGTGCTATTTTACCAAATTTTGTGACCCTGTATATATTTATATACGAAAAATCAATGTATCAATTCTTTTCGCAAAAAATATTCCAATAATTCGAAACATGGAGAAAACTATATCTCCATAAACGCAATTTTAAAATAAAATTGGGAATTGAAAAACTTTAGCGTACACACATTGGCGACGAGGGCAAGCGATTAAAAGCTATCATGAATGTGGATAAGTGGTAACCTATAGAGTCTGGTTGTAGGGTTGCTGGATTTTATGGTACCACAATGTAGTTCAACGACCAATTTTACAGTTTAACGCCCTTCGCTCGCACGCGAAATGCATTATTTAACAATGTCCTTTATTTTCAATTTCTAAGTACGTTATATAGTGGACTCGCCATTTTTTTTATTTTTTTATTTTTTTTTTACACCCCCCCCCAATTTAAGAACTACACGTTTTTATGAAATGTTGCGTTAGTCCTAAAAATCATTCCAAAGAACTAATATTAATTCCCATTTATGAACTTCCGGTTTTAGAGACATTTCATTAGGTTCTTACAGTCTCGTAAAATCGAGCATCAGCTATATATTTCGCAATAGACAAGATCGATAATACTTTTTTTTACTGATCCGTAGTTCGGTGTTTGATTCTGTAGGTGGTTGCTTCGGAAAACTGTAGACCTTGGCGCAAAATAGCTTTAGCTATCCCTGTGCTATAAAGCACAAAACAATACTCTTTCCCCATTAGCGGATCCCGGGGGAGGGGTAATCAGGGAAATCTCCCAAATCCATAAAAATGCGGTGGAAATCGGTTATAACGAGCGCCTATTATAACGACCAACCGCATATAACGACGGAATTTTCACAAAAAATTTCCTATTTTAAATTTAATTGCTCGTTCAATCCGGGGTCCGAAAAAAAAGACTTGTACGCTAAAAGTGACTAAATTGCTCTTATTCACATTATACCAAACAAAATCCATATTTTCTTGCTTATATCTGGAAACTCATTAAATGCGGGCTCGTCATTAGTTCATCTTGCATTTTACATCCCCCCAAATCTATCTCTAGACCCACCTCTGCACCCCCCTAGAAATTTAATGCTTAAATAATAGAGGTTAGCTATGTGTCAATTCGTTCAATTATCGAATCTCTGAACGGGTCTTCTCGCTTATGATAAATGGGCAAAATCGTTCATTAGTTCTCTTAGTGAACGACTTGGCAATCTGTGATAGTCTCTTTCTTATCAGTGACCATTGATTTTAAACGCTACCTTTGGGTCAATTGAGCTGACACCCAGTAGGCGTGGTTTTGTGTAACTGTATCGTGGTTTGATGAGAACGGAACCATTTATGCGATTTCCCTTTGGGCCCCATCCAATAGATAATCCCCAGTATACTTGAGATCTGGGGATTGAAGAGGCCAGCCACTTCAGCAGAGAAAAGTCTTTGGCATGTTTCTCAAATCATTGGCAGATAATCTGAGCCATGTGGTTTGGGGCATGGTTTTGCTGTAAGTATCCATCGCCTTTGAGATAAAATATAGACATCACTGGGTGAATTTTGAACGCGCGATGACAGATTTAAAAGGGGGGAGGTCTGAAAGCATATAAAAAATAAGTACTCACATATACTCATTCTAAAACACCTCAGATTTTTAGTAAACTATCCAAAATAGCCCAAAAAATAAACTTTTACCTAAAACTTTTCTAGATACTGATCAAAAGTGATAAACCAAAAGTCAGCTTGAAAATACACAATTTGGGGCCGCCCCTACAAACTGAGGCCCTATGTCTGGGCCTTATGTGCCTAGTCGGTAATCAGGCCCTGGATATCACTAAAACGTTTAAGACTTCAGATAACATGACTTGTTGCTAATCATCCAGTGCCCAATTTCAGTGTGCTTGGACAAACTGGAGGTTTATCACCACAATTACAATGGATAGCATATGAACAGACCTCCTGCTTTCGTGGCCCATACTGTATAACATGCGGTATACCAACAGCTAAAAAAACAATCTGGATCCTTCATCGATTCAGACCGTTTGAAATTTAGCGCTCTTCTTGTCCATTGGATGGACTAAACAAATCTGCTCACTCTTTGTTCCACACGAGCATTCAATAACCGTTTACGACCACAGGTCTTACACTCAACCATACTTTTTGGCCAACTGGTCCACTCTATGCACTTTGAAAACTAGAATCCTCTAGTAATACAGCTCAGGCCTGTAGCCAGGATAAAGGGGCAACAGGGGCAAGGCAATAGGCATATGGGGAACAGGGGAAATTTGGGTTTTTCTATATGTATAGACAGCTCGATGGGGCAACTGGGGCACAGGCAATAGCCATATAGGACACAGGGGAAATTTGGGTTTTTCTATATATATATAGATAGCTCGATGGGGCAACTGGGGCAAGGCATATGGGGCACAGGGGAACTTGGGTATTTCTATATGTATAGATAGCTCGATGGGGCAAATGGAGCAACTGGGGGCTACGCCCCTTTTGACCCCGACTGGGCTACAGGCCTGATGCAGCTGTTTTGCTAATGCTGGAGTACCCACAATTATTTCACGCTCAAAGTCTGTCAGATGGTATCGTTTACACAGAATTTCATCAGCGACACATTCGTTTCCCCATCATTTCATTGGTGACACATTTGTTTACCCAACATTTCATTAGCGACACATTCGTTTACCCAGCATTTCATTAGCGACACATTCGTTTACCCAGCATTTCATTAGCGACATGTTCGTTTACCCAGCATTTCATTAACGACATGTTCGTTTACCCAGCATTTCATCAGCGACACATTCGTTTTCCCAGCATGTCATTAGCGACACATTCGTTTACCCAGCATTTCATTAGCGACACATTCATGTACCTAGCATTTCATTAGCGACACATTTTGTTAGTCTCCACATGCATGGCTTTACCTTTCGATTCTTACACAGATTCATACAGCTTTTCAGGGCCGGCGACAGAATTTACAAGGCTCTAGACAGGTTAGTACATCGGGTCAATTATATCGAACAATTACGTTTAATGACAACTCATATCTGCAATATTATTAAAGTTTTGTGACTGGCCATTTTGGATCTCGGGGGGCCCCTGGGCATCTGCCCCTCTCCGAAGCCCTGCATCTTTCGCCACCATTATTCCCTTAATAGCTACTTTGCATAAAATCGTCCGGTGGTCATAAAATATTCTTCACTCAGTGTATATTATCATACACATAATAAGATTATTCGGTTTTCGTTTGCTGACGGATAAATGCATACTGTTTTTTCTTTCTTGCTTTAACGCCCCCAGCAGTGTAGGTCGATTTGTGCGTGTCCAGTCGTGGAACATAAAGAATAAAAACAAAAAAAATCGTTATGGATTTTTGGACAAAGTAACCTATATATTTATGCTGTCGTTATTTCCGTTTGTGAAAATGGGTTTCCAGGTAACGGAGGGTTTTATTAGAATTTAGGTAAAACAAATCCATCGGCGTAACTAGCCTCAAGTTCTAGGGAGGGTTATAGGGCTCTAGGGGGAGGGCTATAGGGCTCTAGGGGGAGGGACTCTAGAACCCCCAACTCAATGATCGACATACAGCATTTAATGATAATTTTCAATTTCCGTAAGTTTTCTAGCGGGTAACTAAGCCCTTAGTTTCTTTAATGAATGAAACACTGTTAATAACGCGAGACTAATTTTAGAGTGGTACTCATGCAAAATTAAAAACTAATCGGCAAATCCACTTAATTCGTAGTATGTAGTATGTGGTAATTCGTAGTATGTGTTATTAGATATAATTTACATTCAGATACAGTTGAATTCTGTTAAAACGAGTCGGGGTGGGGGGATGGGCTTCGAAATTTTGGCGTCATAACTAATGGCATAGTAAAGGGGGCTCAAACCCCCATGAATATCAAGATATATTCACGGGTGCCGAGAGTCAATGCGGCCCCCCCGGGATCCTATAACCCCTTCCCTGGGCAGTGGCAAAGATATTTTTTCTTTTTGGGGGAGGGGGTTGAACCCCGGAATGAACAAAAAGTATGAAATAACAACGCATTTTTTTTGTACTTACTTATTACTTAATTACTTTACAAGATCACTGCTTGAAAAATAAACTAATGTAAGTTATTATTTTGTTTTCAATAATCGAGACAGGCTAATGAAGAATAATTAAAACCGACGCACATTGGGGCTAAATACACTAATTGCTGGAGTGGGGGGAAAGGTTAACAATATGCGGCAAAAACCATTTGGAATTGAGAGTGGAATAGTGTACGCGTAAGGTGTGACATAGGTTGGGGAACGAATGACACCCTTACGAAAGTGGGGTAAACTTGTCTGTTCAAGCGCGATTTCTCATCATGCCTGCAAAGAAGTGAAAATGATGGTGGTGGTATAGATGAAGAAATGACAATCATTGTGCACAGATAGTAAAAGGTTCATTTAACAACGTTTTTTAGCACAATATAACTAAAAATTTATAAAATCGACGATAGTTTCGGACGATTAATGGTCGTCCTTCTTCTAGGATTGTAAAATGTCGAATAATACCAAGTACGTGTTGCCGATTTCAGGCTGGTTAAGTTGCCACAAAAGTGGATGGTGGTAGGTTCCTTCGAATTACTCTTTCGTACTTATCGATATTCAACTACTTTTAACATGGCGTCCTTACCCACAGGTCAGTACATCATTTTTTTTTAATTTCATTTGTTATGCTATGATTAATAGTATTTTATAAAGTCAATTTAATATTGACGTATTAAAAAAATTTTTTTTTGATTATTTAAGGTGTGTTTGGGGAAATTTAGTTTATATCAGACCATATCATGTCCGTAATTGTAACATATTTATTTCCTTATAAGTTGATCTTGCTGAAACATAAAAAAACCTTGCCCATATTTGCCCCATTTGGAAATATTCCATTTTATACAGGGTGTCCATAATTTAAGTCTTCCTATTTAGAGTCAACCTGTAACTTGATCTAACATTGCAAATGTCTCCAAATTTAGCAAGTAGCTTAGCTAGACCATGTGCAAGCGATTTTGTGAAGAAAAGATTATACAGAGTGATTAAAAAATAAGTTATCCGGTCTTGATAAAATTTCGTTAAGAGCCAAAAGTTCAATAATTTGATCGCTTGTAACTTTCGATAAAATCGGATTGTTTTCAAAATTGCGACATCATTGTTTTCAGAAAAAAAGCCTCTTTAAAATGATATCAAACATGATGTATATTCTAATTGAAAGTTGTCGAGCACCCTGGCGCCAGCGCCCAGTTTTTAAGGGCGCTCATAATTTTTTTATCGCAAAATCAAGTACGCTTGACTTGATAACAAATAAAGTTGATTTTGCTCAAATATATTGAGGCGTTCAAACGTAATTAATTTGTTCCGATTTTTCGGTGCAATGACCCCACTGCGTTTGGCGCAGTATAGCCCAGATGCTCTTGCGCCATAAAAAAGCCAAACAAACAAACTGTACGTCGCCGGGAAAATTCTAGGGGATACATTATTATTTTTAAATGGAAAAGTAAGAATATTCTATCAAAAATATTTTGGGGGCATGGCCGGGCCCCCCCACAGCATAGGTCCTTGCCACGCGGGCCCCTAGACTTCATCCGGGGGCCCCCGGGTTGCAGCCCCTGCTGCCCTTCCCCTCTCGTCGGCCCTGGATATATTATCATTGTAAGTAGTCCGGAGGTTGGTTCCCTAAGCCTTAGAAGGTTCGGATTCCTCGGAACTTGTACGTCCCGGCATAGCACGACCTGTACTGTCCTTGCGTCGGAAAACGCAAACGAAACAAACAACGGATTGACCGATCTTGATAATACTGGATTGATCGATCTTGATAATACTGAATTAAACAATCTTAATTAATACTGGATTAATCGATCTTTATAAAACAGGAATTTGATAGTTTTGATAGATAAAGGAATTGGCTCTAATACGACTATCAAACTAATCGTACGTGATACAGAGTTTCGTGTTAAAATTCTTGACAACAGGGTTGTCTTTATGAATTCGAGGTCAAGACTAGGTTTGCCCCCCCGTCAAGATGTCACTGATGAACTATTTTAATTTTCAATAGTTCTATTGGAATTTCAATGTCCAGAGGCGGACCCAGAGAGGGATTTTTTTTTGGGGGGGGATGTTAAATAGAGTAGGGCCACTTATAACGAGCCCGCATTTAGCGAGTTTCTGGATACAGCGAGGAAAATATGGATTTTTCTTGGTTTAAACGCAATAGAATTTAATCGCCTTTAGCGAACAAGTTTTTTTTTTTGGACACCGGGTTTAACGAGAAAGTTAAAAAAATAAAATAAAATAGGAAATCAAACTTTTTGGGAAAATTCTGTTTTTATAATAGGCGCTGGTTAAAATCAATTTCTGCATCACGTTTTATGGATTTGGGAAGGAATATTTCCATTATTCAACCCCCTCCCCCCGGATCCGCCACTGCAGTGTGACAGCATAATCGTTTTTATTTCCTTTGTACTGCACGAAACATAGGTGGACAAACGGAGTCACCGAAACTTCCAATATACAATTTGTTTATCGCCCTCTTTTCACACGAAATATTTTCCAAACCAGAAAGAGCCTTTGTACATTTGCAATGCGTGTTTCTAGAGTCGTAGCTTTTCTCTCTTCTTCTTCACTAAATGAGAACAAAACTGATGGAAGCAATTATATTTGTCACGAAACGAGTTACTGCGCATGCGCAATGTTTGTTTCGAGTGTGGATCAAAAGTGTTTGAAAGGCTTGTTTCCCTCGCCGATGTCGTGTTAGTTGAAGATGGAAAAATAGATTGGACTACATTTCTTTAAGCGATGGTGCTTTCAAAGTAAGTGCAGTGATCGATTTCTGTTGCATTAATGGAAAAGTTATTCAATAATTGATTGTGAAGTGGGCGGGGCTAGAAAGTTTCATGCCTTCGGCGAAATTTATGGCTATTTTTAGCTCATTCTTAGCTAGCTGCAAAGGAAATTTGCAGGGTTGATAACCGTTGATGGATATTTTATGCACCTGTCTATATGCCCAGTGTTCTTTCCTTTGCTGTAAAATGGAGTTATAAATCGGTACAAATTTTAAAAAAAACTGCGACCTAATGGCTACTTATCTTTTTAGGCAAATAAACAGAAACCAAAAAAAAATTATTTATATCAAGAGGTCGGCACAAGTGACTTAAATTGGGCCAGGCACTAGCTAGTATCCTAGTAGAAAACGAAGCTTTTCTACTCACCAGAGTAGAGTAGAGAGTGGATAAGGGGACTGGGAAGGGTGGCCGCCGAAGACAGCACTGTAATCCCGTTCTACTCGCCAATTGGAAAAATATAGTCGCCACTGAGCGACCAGATTTATTGAGTCCAGTTAATCCGTATACCGCATTCAACCATGTTAACTATTATGCTCTCTTTGTTCCGTTTTGTTTTGATCCGATCTTTCCTAGAACAGTGTTTCCCAAAGTGTGGTCCGCGGTGGCCTACGAAGCCGCGCTTATGATTTTTAAGAAATTTCAGTAAAGCGAATGAAATATTGTAGTTAATCGGGGTTGGATTTAGGGTACGAGGCTCCCTGGATACAACAATTTTTGGCTCCCACCTCCATTGGCGTAACTAGGGGCGCTAACTCCCTAGAAAATTTCTGCTAAGCATTGAGGTACACTATTCAGCCCCACTTTAAAAAAAAATTAGCCCCTTAAACATCGTAACTAGTTACGCCTACGCCACCTCCCGCCATACTGGCAGAAAGAAATAAAATTCTGTCGTTTCGCCCCCTCAAATGCGACGAAAAATCGCGGAGGATAGTAAAGGGGCGACATTTATGATTAGCCTACCTTATGTGCATTATTATAAGATATAATAATGATATTTTTTTATAAAAAAATAGCTTATTTGACGATGAATTTTTGGATTTTTTTTTAGATATTGGGAGAGGGGAGGGGATAAGGGCAGATGCAACACAAAATTTTAGGGGGTGCGAAGCTTGAAAATTGCACTTGTAAATGTAGCATGCATTTTTTACTTGAATGCATTTTTTAAAATGCATTTTTTGCTTGAAAATAATTATTTTTAATGTAAATTTATTATTCTCAGGGGGGAGCAGGCCCCCTGCTTGGATTCGTCCTTGGGGGAGCAGGGGTTGTTTCAGGCAATTCTTCAGAATTTCAGATTTAGAAAAAAGGGTAGAGGGCGTTTAATAATAATAATAATAATAATAAATAACAATAAATTCCTTTATTTCGGGCAAAATTATACATGAAAAAAATTTATCTGATACATGATATGATAATGTGAAAATTTTGTCCGGGCAGCAATGGGTAAAGACTTTAATATTTGACGAAGCTCACGCTTCCCAGCTTCACCATCAGCGACACAAAACAGAACAATAAAAATTCATATACGAGGATGGAGTGGTGAGCGGTGGGAAGGGTAGAGGGCGCTTCGTCGGGGAGAGTTGATTGACAGAACCCTATGGTAAATAAATTGCAATGAAAAAAAAAAATCCGATGCCTCTTGCGCCTCTAGAAATTTTGAACCCTGGTCAAGTGCCCAACGTTGTGTTCATTTATAAATACGACACTGTAGTTAATATGATGACAGGTAAACGCGCCAGTTGACCCTGCGGTGGCGCAGTGTGGTAACGCGTTCTCCTAGTGCGCCGCTAATCCGGGTTCGACTCCCAGCAGTGCAAAGAACGCTTACTCAGAGATCTCATAAAGATCGCACTGCTCACTGTAGTCCGGGGTTTGGTTCCCTAGGCCTTAAGAGGTTCGGATTCCTCGGAAAACAGTAGGTCCCGGCGCAGCATGACCACTGTAGTCTTTGAGCCGTAAAACCAAAAAAAAAAAAGCAAACGCGCCAGTCGACGACTCGATACAAATAATAACATTTCTAAAAGTGATGTCTCAGTAATTTAGGGAAATACACTGAAGTGCCAGAAAAATTGGTACACCTACCTAATATCGTATCTGGAGGTATCCTGGAGACAATTCACACCAGGAATCCTGCAGGGCAGTCCACAAATCCATAGGAGTGCAAGGAGGTAGAGATCTCTTCTGAACAGCACGTTGCAAGGCATCCCAGATATGCTCGATAATGTTTATGTCTGGCGATTTAGGTGGCCAATGGAAGTGTCTAAAGTCAGAAGAGTGTTCCTGGAGCCACTCGGTAGCAACTCTCGATGTGTGGTGGAATTCAAGTTGGAATTAAAAAATCGCTTTTCTGCACTGGAAGGACTTATTGAAGAAGTTGACATCTCAGAAGCAAATGAAAACATTGTTAAGACAATAATTGAAACTGCTGGGGAAATTGGTGGTGTAATATGTAAAAAGCAGAATAGCAAATTATCTGAGAAGACGAAACAACTCATGAAAAGGCGAAGACTTATGAAGGTGGACAATCAAAATACCAGTCGCAAGATCGAGTATGTAGAACTTTGCAAAACTTTGCGCAAAAACATGAAAGAAGATATAAGAAAATTCAATTGTGAGTTAGTAAGGAAGGCCATTGAAAGCAACAAGAGCCTTAGGGTTGTTAAAGGGAGTTTGTCTATTGGGAAGAAACACATCATTGCATTAAAAGGAGAGGATGGCACTGTAACAAGAAATAGGGAAGAAATACTTAGAAGAGTTGAAGAATTCTACAGAAAGCTGTATGAGGGAAACAGTGGATTAAACGAAGACTCTGAGATAGTCGAAGGAACAGCTCCTAAAATCTTAAAAGAAGAAGTAGCATTTGCAATAAAAAGTATGAAGAAAGGAAGATCCCCTGGCGATGATGGCATTACATTAGATATCTTAAAAGAAGCTGGAGAACATGTAGAAGACATACTTGCAAAATTCTTTACCAAATGCCTCAACAGTGGTAACATACCAAACCAATGGGATTCTGCAACAGTAATTCTTTTGCATAAAAAAGGTGATAAAGAGGATTTGAAAAATTACCGACCAATTAGCTTGTTACCTGCTATTTATAAAATCTTCACAAAAGTGCTAACACATCGCCTGCAGAAAAAATTAGATGCAGCTCAACCAAGAGAACAAGCTGGATTTCGAAGTGGATTCAGTACAGTGGACCATATTCAAGTATTAAGAGAATTAATTGAAAGAACACATGAATATGAACTTCCATTGTGTGTTGCATTTATTGACTATGAGAAGGCCTTTGACTCTATTAAAACATCAGCAGTCATCAACTCTTTAAGATCAACAGACATTGAGGATGTGTACATTGACATGGTGAAACGTGTGTATAAAAATGCAAGTGCAAAATTTCGGTTACATAAAGATACCAAAACTATCAAACTTGGCAAAGGGGTGAGGCAGGGAGATACCATTTCTCCAAAACTTTTTACTTCAGCTTTACAGATGATTTTTCAGCTGATAAATTGGAATAACAAGGGAATAAAAATAAATGGTGAATATTTAAATCATCTGCGGTTTGCTGATGACATTGTTATTTTTTCAACGAACCCATTAGAACTCCAAGACATGGTACAGGAGCTCTCAACTAGAAGTGAAGAAGTTGGACTCAAGATGAACCTACAAAAAACTAAGATCATGTTCAATAATTTTGTAGAGGAAACAAAAATACAAGTTGACAACATTGAGCTAGAAATTGCTGATTCATATATTTACCTTGGCCAGCTGATTTCAATGGATGGCAACATTATGAAAGAACTCAACAGACGTATTAAACTTGGCTGGAGTGCATTTGGAAGAAACAGTTTTATCCTGAAGGGGAAATTGCCTTTGTGTCTAAAAAGAAAGGTCTTCAACCAGTGTGTATTGCCAGTCCTCTCTTATGGATCAGAGACATGGAGTCTAACAGTTGGAGCAATACGAAAGTTACAGACAACGCAAAGGAGCATGGAGAGGTGCATGCTTGGAATAACTAGGAGAGATCGAAAAAGAAACACTTGGGTGAGAGAGCAAACTAGAGTAGAGGACATCATTGTTAAAGTAAAAGGGCTGAAATGGCGATGGGCTGGGCATATTGCAAGAAGAACTGATCAACGATGGACAACAGAAATTCTGAACTGGATTCCAAGAGACCACCGAAGACCTAGAAAACGTCCTCAAACTAGATGGGTGGATGAAATAAGAAAACAGGTTGGGGTGACGTGGAAGCGAATTGCTCAGGATAGACTTGTGTGGAAAGCATTTGGAGAGACCTTCATCCAGCAGTGGATAGATAATGGTTGAATATGATGATGATATATATATGAAAATTTTTTTTTGGTTTTACGGCTCAAAGACTACAGTGGTCATGCTGCGCCGGGACCTACTGTTTTCCGAGGAATCCGAACCTCTTAAGGCCTGGGGAACCAAACCCCGGACTACAGTGAGCAGTGCGATCTTTTACGAGATCTCTGCTGAGTAAGCGTTCTTTATTGCACGGGGGAACCCGGATTAGCGGCGCACTTGGAGAAGGCGTTACCACACTGCGCCACCGCAGGGCATACATGTAATGTAATTTAAATAAAAGGATTTTTGAAATTTATTAAATATTTATTACTATCATTTGATTTTGTAAATTTTTTAATAAAAATAACAAATAGAAAAGGTGCAACGCATCACTATTCCAATAAGTTATAAAATAATGATAAAAATTATTGAATAATAAAGAATTTATATGAATATTTTTATATTTATTTATAGTTTTATAGTTTTTAATAATTTCTAATTTAATTTTTACTACTAAAGCTATTGTCCAAACCATAATGATGCAAGGTCAATGAAAAATACAATTAGCAATGATGATAGAAAAGAAAAGCCAAACAAAAAAAACACTTTCAAAGTTTTAGAAAAAGAAATACCATCAGTAAAAATTGTATCATGCAGGGGACTTTTTCAATGGAGACCCCCCGGCACGGTGTGTTTCTGTTAGTACCCAAGTATTAACACAAAATAGGTACTAGTCTCTCTACACACCGGGAGCAAAATTTAGAAAGGTTATGAACATAAGAATAAATTTCAAACAAATATAAACAATTCTATACCAAAATAATATTAAACTAGAATGAAATAAAAGAAAAATATATTACTACGCAATTTGCCTAATTCTAATTATTTTAAAGGATGTTTCAAAATATTGAAATTTCGTGAAATGATAAATAAATTAAAACAAATGTGCCATTCCAGATATTTTTAAACTGCACTTATAAAAGCTTCTTTTATTTTACCAAATTTATAATAATTATACGATTTTTAATAACACACACACGCGCGCGCACACGCACACACATATATATATGGTGCACCAAAGTTTTGATTAAATTTTCAAATTATCCTCTACTATAATGTTTATTCGGTTTGGATAGAGAAATTTTTCAAAGCTCAGATGGATAATTTTGTTTTTGTCTTTTAGACGTATATAATGAAAATATTTAAAAAAAAAAAAACGGAAAAGTATATCATCTAGCCTCCCCCTGAGCATTGGTACCATTTGACCCTCCGTTCCTGATCGAAACCCAGTACGAACTTATTATATATGTTCCACGGAAAAATGAAGTTCTAAAAAGAAAATGAGATTTTCAAAAATATATAAAAACCTCTCTTAACGACCATCTCTTTTAATGACCACTTTTTCTAGAGACGAATTTCCTCAATCCCATAGACCCAATGCTAAATTTACCTCCATTCAGGAACCATCTCTTTGGGCGGCGGCTTTTTTACGAAACCGGCGGTGGGCGTTTTAGGGAGGTTTTACTGTATTTCGTTTTGATTCACCAACGTGTGGGTCTCGTTCACTAATTTGGTATCATTAACCGAATTAATTTTCGTTCTCAAATTAGAGATTCGTTCACCAAATCACAAACTAGAGGCTCTCGTTAGCTATTTAAAGTAGTTTTTTTATTCGAATTCTTATCACGTATTTTTTTTCCATAATGTGCCTTTCGTGCCTTATTAAGATAAGAAACATATTATGGCGAGAAAAACTGTTACAAACTAACAGTCCATACGAAATTAAATATTTTTTTTTGTACAGGTTATTTATAGTACTTTTGCGTTGGAATGAACAGGGGCGGACTGGGGCGGTGCGCCCTCATGGGCGATAGGACTCGCGCCCTCCGAAAATCCAAGGTATGCGCCCTTTGAGAGGATTTAATCCGCCCCTGGGAATGAATGCACATGTGTAGGTACACAGTTCATGTATTAAAAACTCATTTGTATTTACGATTAACACATTTTTGCATGACGCTATATGTAAGTACCTATAAAGTTAATTGAAACAGTGATTTAACATATTTTCCATTCATGGAAGTTTTTTACAGAAATCTTGCGGCTTCGTTAAATATAATTTCGACTATATACGTGCTGTAAAACCTTTGAATAATGAGCATATCGGGGTTTGAATATCTGTATGCTATTCGGTGGCGGCCGTTAACTCATTTGCTTCTGCTGACAGGTTCGGTCAAAAATATCGAACATTTTCTGTTACGATGGGCAAGGTCATTATTTTTGTGAACGATTGCTTTAAGACAAGTTCATTTTTAGATTCGTTCCTTTGAACCTGTTTCGCTGTAACATAATAATAATATGTGTACATGTGATGTTTTATTGTGCTTTTTATTTATGTTAATTTATGTTAATTTCTGAAATTTATATATTTATTATACTGTATTATATACAATAGAATATATATATATAAAATAGAATAATAATATAAATAAATAAAGTAAAATAAACAATATATTTATAATATAAAACATATATATACAGCAAAATAGAAAATATAGCACTGAATTTCTCTTCTCCTCGTACTTCTATACTAAACTATTAAATATATTCTTTACATGTCAGATATACAGTCGAGTTTCTATTTAACGAAGTGCCATCGTTCCTCTGAAAAACTTCGTTATAAGGAAAATTCGTTAAATAGAAATTAACATAAATGATGAAACTTAATTTCGATAAAATGAAAAAAGCTAAATTTGGACAGTAAAAACTAAGTTCAGTAGACTCTTCTTTTTCAACGAATTTAAATATTTTTTGTATACAAGTACGTACAAATTAATAACAAAAGTAAAGACTGAGGATTACTTTATATCTGTATGATCCTCATACAACATATTTGAAACAGAGAAATAATCACTAATTTTGCTTTGTACAAGTTTCTTATAAAAAACGTTTTGTTCATAGAAATTCTCACACTTTTGTAAATATCGGAACACGTCATCTATAACATTTTCTTCAACAATGCAACACGTATATGCGAGAAGCAAATTTCGTGGCTTAGCCACACCTGCAGAGTGATACATCCCCGCCGATTCAAAGTTCCCAGTTTAGAACAATAGAATTATTTATCACAACTGACCCTATGTCCACTATACAGAAGGCTACCTCACCTCCGTCTTTTTGCTTAAAATGCTCAACTACCCCTTCTACCTAACCATCCCGCTGAAAAATTGTAAAAGGTAAATTAAAAAAAAAATCAAATTCTTTATAAAAAGAACTTCGTTATATAGAAATTGTTTTTCGTAATATGGAGACAAATTTACATGTTAATGCCATTCAAAGTCAAGGTTCCGCCGAAAATTTCATTAAATAGAAAACTTTGTTATATGGAAGTTCGTTATATGGAGATTCTATAATCCCATAAAATAAATTTTGAAATTACATTAAAATTTCAAAGTGAATATTGTGGTCATAGATGACCAAGAATTGGTTTCAAACCAATAATTTGATAAAATTTTAATAAACATTTAAAAATTGCGCAATACTATAGTATGTCCGGAAGCATCATAACATTCCGTCCATGATTTCGGCACCAGCGTGAAAAAATCGTAAGTTTTCTGGTACATTTGTAAGTCATCGTAAATGATTCGAGCAGCGTATACCATTTGTTACGCTTCTGTAGCACGCGTGTGTACCTATTTTTATACTTTAACATTCTGATTTAGGATTTTAAAATTAGTGAAGTCAATATGGCATAATTCATAATCCAATCAAGCATATCAGATTCATTTTTCAAATTTACGTCGAAGCAGTTTTCATTTTCACATTTTCCATATTTTAAAGAAGTAGGTAAATCTTTAACCCCACAACATTAGTCAGCTTTCTTGATTTACCACTACTTTTAATATTTGAAAACTAAATATATGTATTATCTATACAGCCATTGCATAAGTTAAGGCAGTATTAGTTTTATTATAGATACTCCTCTGATTTATTTTTTTTATTGGTATTGAACTTATTAATATGTCTTTGAAATCTTTCATAAACCATGGAAAACTTTCATAATGGAAAAACTTCGTTACAGGCACGTGCCAAGAGGGGGCAGTGGGGTTCCTCCCCTGCAAAAAAATAGGTGTCACTTTACCAATACATTTTCATTCAGTCTTTGTAGAATCATCGATGTTAAAGCGTGCTGCTCTGCGAAGTCATTAAAATTGTAAATAGTTCAAATATTTGTTGTTCAGCGATCCATTTTATTTTAATTATTTCGTTAATTACTTAACAATTAATTTATCTAATTAACATTTTATAATAACCGTTAAAGATTTATGACAATAAATGGCGCCACGAGTTTGTGGCCGTAAAAAATCTCGTTCTCCTCTCCAAAATGTTGGCACGTTAATGATTTGTTATATATTGAAAACTAGCAATTTAAAAAAAATTAATATTAGCTGAAGACAAAAAAAGCTCTTCTAGTAACGGCCCACCCCACATACATGAATTTGACGTCATAAATCAAACATGGCGAATTTACGATGATTTATGAAAACAGTTACGATTTTTTCCACGCTGGTGCCGAAATCATGGACGGAATGTTACGATGCTGCCTGAAAACTTGTATTATTCCCGAGACAGAGGTAAGTCAAAGGTATCTCATTCTATACTACATGGGTCTCCCGATCGATATATTTCTCTCAATTAAAAGGTTAACGTTTAATATTTACTCACAATAAAATAAGTTTGGAATTTTGTAGTTTAAAATTCAATTATAATATCAATACTTACACATTTTAAATATCCATAGTCGAAAAAATGTGTATATGTTCAACTATTTGAAAAAATTGTTGAAAATTAAAAGAATTTATATATTCCTTTTTGGAATCATGTTCCTTCAAACGTGTCCAAAACAAAACCAGAATTAATGGCTAAAAACAAAAATCGAGATTTCTACTTACCGTTCATTTTTATGGTTTGTCTTTTGATCCGCTTTTTTATGAACGAGTTAAGTCTATGAGTCGCCTGAAGAGTCGTCTAGTATGCGCGCTATTCGTTGGGCGGTAATCTTCGAGCGGGGAAAGGGTTAAGCCAGAATTCAGTTTGTACCCCTCACTTTTACTAAAGGGTCCAGAAATGAATTAGGGGCAATTATCTAAGATTCCTGTGCGAGATGTCTTGGTAATCTTGTAAAGAGGACCACAGGATAACTTTTTGCTTTATTGTTTTTAGGTTCAACCATGTTGTTGCTTCGGTATCAAAGGCAACATCAGGAGGCTGAACACGGCCTCGGGAGGCCTCCGCCATCTGAGCACGACATGCGGCGCAAAATCAACGACAGAGATCTCAAAAGTGAAAGCCATCGAGCCGCAACGAGAGGAACACTGATCTGCATATTTGTCTGTGGAACTATACTCTTATCCTTAGGCTTAACTCTGTTGCTCACGGGACTTCTTGTGCCCAAACTCAAGAAAGACCCAACGCCCTGGTTGGTCACTGGTCCAACGTGTATAGTTTTAGGAATTTTGGTTTTACTATTGTCTGTAGAAATCATCTTAAAACTCAAGAAAATCTCAGCCGATTCTTCAGATTCTAGCAATAGCAGAGAGAGTTCACAAGAACCTACAACAGCCGAGTGGCGATCATCCAATGCAGGCCAAGAGCCATTCATAGATAACAGCAGTAGACTGCCGGTGAGGATACCAGTAGTTGTTCAACCACCTACACCACTAAACGAACTCAATGCATCCACATTACCATTAACTGTAAACGCCAAACCATAACGATTGTAATTATCAACATGGAGACTATCCCACAGCTTCTTCTTGTCCAAATGGGCTTGCACCAAAGGTAAAACCATGAGTTTAAATCTATTGTGATTTTTAAGTGGCGACGAAGAGTGGAACGTCTGCAAAATGACCATTTATATTGAAGTTCAAAACTGTCATTTTGAGATATGATCGTGATGTAAACGAAAGGTATGATTCTAACACTTAATTTCATCTGTTATGAAAATATTAGACTACTCCCAGAAATGGCCGGAAAATTGAGATGGAAGTGAGAAAATTTACCGCGAGTACATCAACTCAATGTCATATGTGGTTTTAAGGTAATAGTTATACAATTTCATTTCTTTCTCCCACATTGCGGAAATGAAAGTAAAACTTTTAACAAAGTTACCCTGAAGCCATACAGTTTTTGGTATATAATATTTCTACATTTTTATGTAATACTATTCATCAATGGGAAGTACAGGCGTGCAAAAACGAGTACTGAACGAGAAATGATGAACGATTCAGTTAACTGATTCGATAGCTGGAAAGAATCGTTCAGTAATTCAGCAAGTCATTGTTTTTCACATTTCCAATTTCAAGCTCTCTTGTATCGCAATATTCTCTTTATATGCAGTATTCATGCGTGGCCAGTAGTAAGATTAAATGTTGTACGGATTTGTTGTGGATTCTCGGACTCTTTTGTGGAATAGATACTGTTCAATACAAACCTCGAACAAATTTCAGTAACTTCCTGTTATCAATTTAATTAATAACTATATAAATGTAACTGATAATTAATCACGAGTATTACGAACAATGCATATAAACCCAATGTTTACACATTGGCTGATGTTTGACGTCAAATTTGTCTTTATTTTGTAAGTCTAATTGGGTGAGAGAGGATCTCATCACATCCCAATTATCGAAATTGCCATAAGTAGCTATGACGTAAAAAAATTATGCATATATAAACATATTCTTCCTTCTTAAATATTTATAATTGTGATCTTTAAAAGTATTTCAAGTTCTATTGAGAGTGTAAGTTTTGTGAATAAGTAAAATTATGTAGACTGAATTTTTTTCCCTTTTCGACCTAAATTACTCTATGCAGAAAAAAAACCGCGACTTAAGAACATAATATACGGTTGAATAAACGGTCACGTACGGCTTAGTTTAGCCCATATGTCCGACGATTCGTTTCAAAATTTGGAAGGTAGAATAAAACTAAACAAATTGGTAGATCGATGACTTTATCTCTCCTGACATTATTAATTTCAAAAGCCCATGAGTTTTTATTCGTATATGTAATATGTATTTGAAGATCCCACGATTATGTGTGATAAGTTACAATTGTAGTTTTGGTTAACTATGTATATATCGAGGTAACACTGCGCCATATTCTAAGTTGTTTGGTCTTCTAATTATTTCTCGGTTGGGGTCACTGGATTGCGTAAGGAGGCGTTGAAAGGGGACATAACCCCATTACAATGTCTTTTTGTATATCATCATCATATTCAACCATTATCTATCCACTGCTGGATGAAGGTGTCTCTCCAAATGCTTTCCACACAAGTCTATCCTGAGCAATTCGCTTCCATATCACCCCAACCTGTTTTCTTATTTCATCTATCCATCTAGTTTGAGGACGTTTTCTAGGTCTTCGGTGGTCTCTTGGAATCCACTTCAGAATTTCTGTTGTCCATCGTTGATCAGTTCTTCTTGCAATATGTACAGCCCATCTCCATTCCAGCCTTTTCACTTTAACGATGATGTTCTCAACTCTACTTTGCACTCTCACCCAATTGTTTCCTTTTCGATCCATCCTAATTATTCCAAACATGCATCTCTCCATACTCCTTTGCGTTGTCTGTAGTTTTCGTATTGCTCCAACTGTTAGACTCCATGTCTCTGATCCATAAGAGAGGACTGGCAATACACACTGGTTGAAGACCTTTCTTTTTAGACACAAAGGCAATTTCCCCTTCAGGATAAAACTGTTTCTTCCAAATGCACTCCAGCCAAGTTTAATACGTCTGTTGAGTTCTTTCATAATGTTGCCATCCATTGAAATCAGCTGGCCAAGGTAAATATATGAATCAGCAATTTCTAGCTCAATGTTGTCAACTTGTATTTTTGTTTCCTCTACGAAATTATTGAACATGATCTTAGTTTTTTGTAGGTTCATCTTCAGTCCAACTTCTTTACTTCTAGTTGAGAGCTCCTGTACCATGTCTTGGAGTTCTGATGGGTTCGTTGAAAAAATAACAATGTCATCAGCGAACCGCAAATGATTTAAATATTCACCATTTATTTTTATTCCCTTGTCATTCCAATTTATCTGCTGAAAAATCATCTGTAAAGCTGAAGTAAAAAGTTTTGGAGAAATGGTATCTCCCTGCCTCACACCTTTACCAATTTTGATAGTTTTGGTATCTTTATGTAACCGAAATTTTGCACTTGCATTTTTATACACACATTTCACCATGTCAATGTACACATCCTCGATGTCTGCTGATCTTAAAGAGTTGATGACTGCTGATGTTTTAATAGAGTCAAAGGCCTTCTCATAGTCAATAAATGCCACACACAATGGAAGTTCATATTCATGTGTTCTTTCAATTAATTCTCTTAATACTTGAATATGGTCCACTGTACTGAATCCACTTCGAAATCCAGCTTGTTCTCTTGGTTGAGCTGCATCTAATTTTTTCTGCAGGCGATGTGTTAGTACTTTTGTGAAGATTTTATAAATAGCAAGCAATAAGCCAATTGGTCTGTAATTTTTCAAATCCTCTTTATCACCTATTTTATGCAAAAGAATTACTGTTGCAGAATCCCAGTGGTTTGGTATGTTACTACTGTTAAGACATTTATTAAAGAATTTTGCAAGTATGTCTTCTATATGTTTTCCAGTTTGTTTTAGGATATCCAATGTAATACCATCATCACCAGGGGCTCTTCCTTTCTTCATATTTTTTATTGCAAATGCTACATCCTCTTTTAAGATTTTAGGAGCTGTTCTTTCGACTACCTCAGAGCCTTAATTTAATTCACTGTTTCTTTCATATAGTTTTCTGTAGAATTCTTCAACTCTTCTAAGTATTTCTTCCCTATTTCTTGTTACGGTGCCATCCTCTCCTTTTAATGCAATGATGTGTTTCTTCCCAACAGATAAACTTCCTTTAACAACCCTAAGGCTCTTGTTATTTTCAATGGCTTTCCTTACTAGCTCACAGTTGAATTTTCTTATGTCTTCTTTCATGCTTTTGCGCAGAGTTTTACAAAGTTCTATGTACTCAATCCTGGAACTGGTATTTCGATTGTCCACCTTCATATCTCTTCGCCTTTTCATGAGCTGTTTCGTCTTCTCAGATAATTTGCTATTGTGCTTTTTACAGGTTACACCACCAATTTCCCCAGCAGTTTCAACTATTGTCTTAACAATGTTTTCATTTGCTTCTGAGATATCACTTTCATCAATAAGTCCTTCCAGTGCAGAAAAGCGATTTTTTAATTCCAACTTGAATGCCTCGGTATTTTCTTTTAATTTCTTTAAATCCACCCTCTTACTTACTTGTTTCCTAATGAGCTTCTGCCTTTCTAGTTTAGTATTTAAGTGCACTTTACATCTCACCATTCGATGATCACTTCCAGTATTAAATCTGTTCAGTACACTGCAATCTTCAATAATTGATTTCTTGTTTGCCAGGATATAGTCAATTTCACTAGTTCCCCCATTTGGGTGTTTCCATGTCCATTTTCTTTGCGGTTTCTTCTTAAAAAATGAATTCATGATGCTAAGGTTTTCAGCTTCTGCAAATTCGATGAGTTGATCGCCACGTTCATTCCTTTCCCCATATCCGTATTTACCAACCGATGTCTCTCCTTGTTCCTGTTGTCCAATTCTTGCATTGAAATCCCCCATGATGAGCTTGATATGTTGTTTCCCTTTGGTGTGTAACTCTTTGATTTCTTCATAAAATTCTTCAACCTCTTCGTCGGTATGGCTTGATGTTGGTGCATATACCTGTACTATTTGAAGTTGGTATCGCTGGGTTAGTTGAACAACGAGCCTCGCTGCTCGATCTGATGTACTTTCAACTTCCAGAAGACAGTCTTTAATTCTTTTGTTGATTAAGAAGCCAACACCACTTGTTCTTCCAGTTTCCGTTCCTCTATAATAAAACAAATGTCCACTTTTAAGTTCCACCAACTCTTCACCTTTTCTTCTAACTTCACTGAGTCCTACAATGTCCCATTTGATCTTGTCAAGTTCTTCTTCCAATTCCTGAAGTTTTGCTTCAGAAGCAAGGGATCGTCCATTATACGTTGCCAAGGTCAATAACAAACGGCAGCCTGGGCCATTCCAGTGATTCTTAGCACCCCCTGCTTTCATGCCACACTGACCGCTGCCTTGATCAGGAGCACTCCAGCACCTGGAGACTAGGGGCCATGGTTTCTGGTGTGTCAACATAATGGAGGAATTAGCCATAATTTCACCACGCTGGCTAGACGGGTTGGTGAATTAGCCCTCCCCTTCCGCCTTTCTATCCGTGCAGCAAATATTAATTTGCCACATAAATAGAAAGCTCAGCCTGCACCACTTGAAGGCGGGGTAGGACACTAGGTTACTGGCCTGGCCGGTTCCACACATCGTCACATACGTTCAGCGTGTGGGTCTCCTTCCAGTTAGATACCAGCAACCCTTTTGCAGGCCTTTTGTATATATGTATATGAATATATGGAGCTGTGAGTGCGTAATTCCGCCTCTTTCTTTATGATTATGGAATGCTTAAGATTATGGTGGTTATGGAATGCTTACGCTTATGGTGATTACGGAACACTGACGGATCCAGTGAGGGGGCGTTCGCCCCCTCCCTCAGGGTTAAATAAGAAAAAAAATTAAAGACGATGAAGAATATTTTATATGTTGTTTGTTACAACTGTAATAAATAAAAGTCTTACACTAAAGTCTCCAAATCTTGGAGAAATGCGATCCAGACGTTTTTCCACGAATCTACAAGCTACTCGTCTTTCAAACTACATTTTCAGTAAGTATTGCTTCAGCAAAACGTAGTTTTTTATCCTTGAAGCGCCGTCAAACTTGGCTTCGAACGCGGATGACAGAAGAGACTTTTAATGCACACCCACAGAGACATTCATATTGATGTAAATAAAGTGATTGACAAATTTTCAAAGAAACCAAGATGGCTCGACTTTGCACTATAAACTTAAAGTTTTTTAAAAAGTTGCTTGTTATAAAAAAAGTAAAATAATTACAAAGTTTTTGAAGTTTAAATTTAAACTTGTTCTATTAATTACATGTAATTAAATGTCTCCTTTACTATGTTACCCTTCTGTCATACTTCACCATAATCTGCTCTAAACCATATAGTTTAATTAAAGAAAAGCCCAGCTTTAATTCATTGTCGTAAATTAAATATTTTGGTGAGTATAAAGCAGGGTTGTCCAACCTTTATGGGTAGCGGGCCACTTAAAGAATTTTCACGGATCTTGCAGGCCAGCGTTTCTTAAAAAAAAAAGGGAAAATAAAAACCTAACTTACATTTAACAGCCTGTCTTTAGAGTTTCTTCTAGTTATTTCTTTGTACACTTCCGATATAGAAAGGGGTCACCTACGCTGTCTAAACGACTTTACCATATTTTTGAAAAAAATCTAAAATTTTTGTTTGTGAATTTTTTTTATTTCAAACAGTTGTAGGCAGGCCGGATTATGGCCCGCTGGCCATATGTTGGACAACCCTGGTATAAAGAAGGGCTAGTAATAAAACAACATTTACTAAAACTAAAATTTTTCCTGGTGAGGGCCCCCGAAACAAACCCCCTCCGTAAGAACATCCTGGATCCGCCATTGTCATGGAATGCTTACGCTTATGGTTAGAGCAATACGATAACAGATGACAAGATATTTGTGGAGTCCCAGGACAGTTTAGCCGATTGAACTTATGCATTGTTGGTGCTGACCTAACTTTGATTGTCTGTTGAACAGTCTGAAGACGTAAAATTTCATTTAACAACGGATTACTGTCGCTGAAAGTGTATATGTATTTTCATTACTTTTTTTTCATTTTTCATATTTTAGTTGATTTATTGTTTTACTCGTGTTTAAAATATTAATAAGTAATTAAAATTAGATTTGTATCTTTTTTTTAAAAAAACGAGAGACCTCAACTAAATTTTATTTTAGGCCAAAATCAAATCTGATTTCATGAAGGTGTAATAAAAAGTAATTAAATAAATATTTTTTACAGTCGAGACATGTTTGTAAACTCACAGTAACCCAAAATATTGCTAATTTTTTGACAAAGAAAAATTTAAAAAAAAGTTTCAAAAATGAACTTACTAAATTTAACTTTTAGTACTGTTAATGTTAAAAGTTAAATGTTACTAACTTTTAATTAAAAATAAAAAAGTAATAAATTTATCCTAAAACAGTGATAAAAATACTGAAAACTTTGGAAATCTTCTGCTCACGCCTTTAAAGTCTATTTGTTGTTTATTCAATGATAGTAAATCCTAAAAAAGGCATTCAACTGTACCAAGAGAAGACATTGTGTCGAACTTTTATCATAGGTTGTTCAGAAAGTCACTGTTTTTGTTTTTTTTTTTGGTTAGACAGTTATGGTTGCATAATTAATGTATAGGCAGGGTGTCTACTCACATTCTGTTTCAAACTTCTCTGACTTTTCAAGGTTTCCAGACCAAATCCTAATCAATTTCCAGTCGCAATTACACCAGACACACAAAATGCATTAAAATTTGTGTAAACAAAATAAGTTTCATAAGACCATAAAATCCATTAATGACACCCCAAAGCCATTTATAACTCAATTACAGTGAATTTACAAATACAAAACTGAATTTCTTTACATTAAAAACTTGCATTAATTTAATATTTACAACATTTTCATTTGGCCCTTTTTGAGTTCATTATAAAAGAATTTAAATATATAATCGCAAAGCTGACACTACTATTCTGTACTACTACACAAAGCTATTCTGTTTAAAATGTGTATGAGCATAAGGCAAAGGAGATTGGTATGATGATCAAAATTCCTTACAGATTGGATAATTTAGCTAAAAACTTTTTTTTTCCAAGTTTTAGTTACATATTTGGCAAACATTTTCTCCTGAGAAATATATGGGCTTAATAATTTTATATAAATTATATTAGTTTTGGTGCAAAAGGGTAATTTTTGGAAGAAGTTTAGTCAAAAGTACAAGTTTTTCAAAATTTTCAGTATGCAATGTGGTATGAAAAGCACAGTTCAGGAAAATTATTTTAATAAGTTATTTATTATAACAATGAATTTCAAATTTTCCTGACTTTTACAGTCAGAAAAAACTTCCCGAACTTTTCAAGGTTTTCCAGATCTGTAGACACCCTGATAGGAAGCATCTATGAATTCATGAGCAGATGTACGTTTGATAGCTGGTACTGAATAGCTTCCATCACAAAAAGGGGTATGCGAATCGATCAACAATTATTCTTTGTATAACGTTTTGAAAATGGAGGGTCAACATGAGAGTTTTCGCCAAGTTTTGCTTTATTACTTTCAAAAAGGAAAGAATGATGTGCATGCTTGTGAAAATTTGCCTAAAGTTTATGGAGACGAAACTCTAAAAGAAAGACAGTGTTAGTATTAGCTTGATCGTTTCCATTTTGGTGACTGCAGCGTGAAAGGAGCACCACGCTCAGGTCCGCCATCGAAGTGTTGATGATGATCAAATAAGGATAAGTTAATTGACGTTCTATCATTGGTGAGGTCGCTGAGATACAAAAAATATTGATTAAAAGTGTTTACCTTTATTTGAAACCACTTGATTATGGCAGTAAGCTTGGTATTTGGGTTTTGCATGAACTCACTGGCGGATCCAAGGGAGGAGGGGTCGCCCAGCCAGGATAATGTCATGGAAAATAAAATGAAAAATACCGGACACTTGGCTAAAGATAGGAATTTTTAGCACCCCCCCCAAATCATTGAAAGATTTTTGTATTCGAGCTTGCATGAAGTGAAAGTTTACCTCATAAAATGTATAAACATCAGAGATCAACTTCTGAAACGTGGACAATCCGATCCATTTCTGAAACGCATAATTACTAGCGATGAATAATAGATTGTCTACAACAGTGGTTCCCAACCCTTTTCAAGCCGCGACCCACTTTTATAGTAGCCAAGTAATCCTTGACCCCCTTTCATAGTAACTAAAGATCTGTGATCCCCCTTTGACAGCCGTTGTCACATTTGCATAATAAAAGCATTTTTAACAGAGTAAAGAAAACACATTAAATACAAAATTATATTATGTATATTAGAGAATATAACAGACATTAATGTACATAAAAATAAAACAAACAACAATTAGTAGAATATTGCAATATGTGTAGCCATGTTGAAATATAAAAGCGTTGGAAACATTTGGTATGAAATTCCTTATAAAAATAATTGCAACTAAAAATAGTTGCGGCGAACCTACAGAAATTTGTTTGGGAACCCCTTGATGGTCGCGACCCCTGAGATTGGGAATCACTGGTCTACAACTATGCGAAGTGAAGCGATTGTGGAGCAAGCGCGATGAGCTGGCCCAGAAAGCATCGAAAGGAGACATCCACCAGAGAAAGGTGATGTTCTCAATCTTGTGGGATTGAAAGGGTGTGTTTTGCGAACTCTTATCAAGGAACGTTACGATCAATTCGGACGTGTGCTGTTAACAGCTGAGCAAACTAAATGAAGGAATAGCGGAAAAAGCAGTCAAAATTGATAAATCGCAAAGGAGTGGTCTTCCATCAACATAAATCAGGACTACACACAAGTTAGATGACTCTCGAAAAATTGTTGAAACTTTATTGGGATGTGTTGCCTCATTCACCGCATTTCCCAGACCTTGCACCATCGGAATACAACTTGTTT
This sequence comes from Dysdera silvatica, assembly GCA_006491805.2. Lineage (NCBI taxonomy): Eukaryota > Metazoa > Arthropoda > Arachnida > Araneae > Dysderidae > Dysdera > Dysdera silvatica. Next base: position 146,653,663 of record QLNU02014176.1, read on the forward strand.
CAGTCCTCGCAAAAGTACTTGAGTGGAAAAACCTCGGCTCCAGATGACGCCATCGAAAGGCGTATGGTTAAGTTCTTTGCTAACACAGAGAAGATTTTTGAAAATGAGATAATAATGTTTACCGAAATATGATAGAAAGTCATCGAATAGAAAAGGCAATATATCATTGACTAACGTCCATTCTTTATGTAAAATAAACGGTCTTTAAAATCACCAGAAAAAAAACCACGCTATGACTTTTTGAACAACTCAATACATATGCTTACTTATATAGATATATTGTACTGTATAAATGTATATAATATGTGTTGAACTCTCTTAATAATTTTGAAAACTCTACGTTCCTGGTACAATACTTGCCAGTACTCGCAATGAATCCAAAGAAGATACCCAAGTAGTTATGTCTGTACAGTTAGATTTTCTGCATAAGAATATGTCGAAATAAAGCCAGAAGAGAGACCAGGATTTTCTGTGGTATCTACAAAACGTCCGCGTGTTCGGATAACTAGTTCCGTTAGCAGTTATCCAAATTTGCTATCTGACACATTTCTGCCGCTTTATAATTTTACGGTTCCTAAGTAAGTTAAGCTACTGAAACGTTACAGAAACAGAAGATCCGATGTTTTATATAAAAAAAAAATGTGTTATGTATATTTTCTTCGATTAAAAATATTCACATTATTGCACAGATTGGTTTTTATTTTCCAAGTCTATGTTTTTGATGTGCATGTTTGATTTTTATAGATATGTGAGTAGCCAGGGAGGGGGTTAAAAGGCTTTAACCCCACCCAAAATTTTTTTGCGAACTGTTTTAAAATGCCTCCAGTCCAAGATCTTGTGAAGCTAAATCAGTGAAACAAGCTTAGCGCCCCCCCCCTCCCCACCATTAAGTTGTCACTGCTACTTCAGTGTTTCTCAAAGTGTGGTCCGCTTATCACCAAATTTCAGGGCAAAAAAAAGAACTAGAAATTGCCAGTGTAGCTAGAATTTAGGTTCGGGTGAGATTTATGGAATTTCTCATAAATATTACTTGTTATAAACCTTACCTTTCGGTGTTTCGTGAAAGGTTTGAACCTTCTGAATACACCCATGCTGTCTACATTGCTTATTATTATTTTATTAAATTACTGATGTCATTTTCATTATAAATTTGACGAAATAAGATCGTTACTCTAAAAATTATTTTAAGACGGGTTTAGCAACCAACCCATATTTTAAGAACATGATTGGAGATTTCTGAGATTTTCTGCCAAAAGTTAGTGCTTTTTTAAAGTAAAAAACCCAAAAAGCTTAAAAAATTTACCACAAAACGAGCTAAGATTAACTACAAATTATATTTCAAGGGATGAATACATCTCTCCTACCGGAGTCCTTTTACACATACATGAGCCTGTCAATAAATTAAGGGTTACTTTGGTTATATCTTTTCTCGAGAAATGCCGGGGGGAAGTATGAGGGTAGCTAAGTAGTGCTTAATATTATTAACCATACGTTGGCAAACTTAATTTCAGGCAATATATTTCTTTTAATGGGCCTATTATTCGGCCTTTCGATTACCAGCATTTGCTGCCCAGAACCTTATTAATTGGCGCAAATGCTTTTTTGCAACATACCATTGTTATTTGTGAAGAACTCATATAATCTGCACTCGAATCGTTCAGTCTTTTCGATGTATACATTTCAGTTGCAAGCGGTAGGTAAAGCGTTAAAACAATACTTTTTATTATAGATACATGTGCGGCATATAGAAACGCATCCATTATGAAGTTTAAGCTTCCAAATTTCCTAGGTTCAAAGAAAAGGTGGACGGATGGAGGCAAAACTGCTGAATTGGTTTTAAGAAATAGTAGTCCATGTACTACACCATTCTGCGAAATAACTGGCAACAATATATATACGTTCGTAAAGAAATTATACATTGTCCTTCGTAGCTCAGTGGGTAGAGCCTCCGCCCGGCAAGTGGAAGGTCGTGGGTTCAGGTCCCACCGAAGGCAGAAATATTTATTTTCTTTCGAACGTTTCACCATCTAATCACGCCATACCATCGGCGTTGGTATCACTACGCCAATAAACGTTGATTGATTGACATTGTTGTTTGATTTAATCTGCGTAGTGTTCGATTTATATAAAATAAAAAAGTTTACCCAATCTTCACCAAGACAGAGTGATATATAAGTTGTATACTAAGTGCTTTGGAATTTATATAGTATATTGTTTTAGGTTTGGTGTCTGATTCCGTGAAAATATGAATGCCCAATCACCACGAGGGAATACTGAAGTAATCACTTTTTTACAGTGAAGTTATTTCTAAAAAAAAATGCGACAAATGAAAAAAAATAAATAAATAAAAACAAAACTAGTCATACAACAAACTTTATTTTCTGAATATTTAAAAATACAAGTAATCTTCGTTAGAAAAATGAGCATTATTACACCGGACAATGAATAAACACATGTTGAGCAATAACTACATGAATTTTTTTTTAAATACTTTGTAGTACACGAATATTAAAATACCACATTGCCAACAAAACTAGAGTTGCAATTGTATATGAATTACATCCTAAGTATAACGAAGGAAAAATGTAAATAAACATAAAATTTGTCTTTGTATTGATACATAGGAACATAAATTATTTTTTAAGTCACTACACTAAAACACCAATGAAACATAACAAAAATATTCAATTTTAAAGGAACAGATAAAAATTCTAATTATAAAAAAACATAAAATACAATGTCTGTGAAATTTTCTCCACAAATCGCTCTTAACATTAATACTGAGTAATATAACAGGAGAAGTTAAATACGTCTATGGCAACTAAAGTCTACAAATGAAAAAAATTCAAGTCTGTCATTTCAAAGACTTCAAAACATTTTATGTGCAAGTTACAAATTCGGGAATTTCTTACATCATCCAACTTCTCAACTAGTATGAATGAAAGCCTAATGATAAGACAAGGTAAAACTGTAATTTTTTATATTTTGTGTTATCAGTCAATATACAAAGTAGAAAGGAATACGTCAAATATCAAATTTTCTTTTAAATCTTATATGAATATCGGTTCTTTTATTTTTTCTACAGACAAATGCCTCAATATAGCCTTTTTTTTTTAAAATGAGAAGCAATTGACATTACAGCAAAATTTCAGCTATCAGAATCCAAACATCTGGGCCAGCTAATTAGCCGGACCTCAATCATTAATCCAGGCCACTTGACCATGTCATGTCCAAGGTAATTTCCAATTTACACTTTATAACATAAACAAAACCAATTATCCAGAG
>QLNU02014176.1:146657047-146676718 GCA_006491805.2 Dysdera silvatica
AAAATAAAAAATTATACATACTTATTAGATGATTCAAAGTACTTTAGAGTATCATTTGAAGCTTTGTTTCCTGATATTAATATTTCAATCCAGCCTCGCAACACTGAAGCCTATAATAAAAATCACAAAAGCACTTCTAAATATTCAAATTTATAGAAATATATGATGTTTAAAAAGAAACCGAACCTTTGAAATAGTGCACCAACCGGCAGAGGGAGAGCGCTACAGCTACTGAGGGCACCTAGCTGCAGGTTTACACAACAAACTGCCATTTGCCGCGTTTCGCTCTGACCGTTAGTTAGCAAGCTACAGCCGATGAAGTGAACATGTGCACAAGCTGTTTGTCAGATCAGTGCTAAAGTGACAATGAAAGAGCTTGAAGAACAACATGTGTGTGAAATTTTGCTACAAACTTAGCAGAACTTTTACAGAGACATTTCAATTGCTTCACCAAGCACACAGGGAAGACTATGAGTTGCATGCAGCAGTACGAATGGTTTAAGTGTTTCGAACACGGCAGAATGTTAGTTGATGAAGATCCCAAGTCTGGACGACCCTCCACATCAACAGATGATGGCCATGTCGAGACAGTTCATGCTGTGATTCGTGGAAATTGTAATTTAACTGTTCAAGAAATTGCTGATGAAGTGGGCATCAGCGTAAAATCATGCCATCAAATTTTGAGTGACAGACTTGAGATGCGTGGTCAGTGCAAAATTCATGCTGCGTTTGTTGGTTGACAATCAGAAACAAACCTGTGTTGAAATCAGCCAGGAACTGCTTCCCACTGCCAATGACAATTAAGAACATAACAGGTGACGAGACGAGGGTTTATGACTATGATATTGAAACAAAGGTTCAGTCATCGCAATGGATGGACAAAGAGTCTCCTTGTCCAAAAAAAGCATGCATGAGTCAGTCAAAGAACAAGATGATGTTGGTGGTTGTTTTTTTTACTGCAAAGGCATTGTCCATCAGAAATTTGTGCCACATGGTCAGATGGTAAACAAGGAAATCTACCAGGGAATTCTAGCACGCTTTAGGGATGCTGTGTGCAGGGAGAGGCCTGAATTGTGGGAAAACCAGACTTGGATGTTGCATCATGACAATGCGCCGGCTCATGCATCTCTCCTTATCTGCAGCTATCTAGCAAAACATCACACAGCAATACGTAACTGAACGAAGTACAATATTACGTATTGCTTGTTATTTACAATATAAAATTTTATATAAAATCAATCACTGGGTTTAAGATAAGAAAAAATTCCACTCTCTAAAATTTTCTGATGCTTTACGCCTAAGCAATTCTAGAGGCATCAGAAGAATTTTAGGTAATAATCCAAGACATACTGCATGTGGCCTCCAGACCATATTCATAATCGTTAAAACACAGGGCAATACATTAAATTAGATATATTATTAAAAAAAGAGCTACCTTAAAACACCGAATATAAAATTTACATATAAAGGACTTTTTGTAAATAATATAAATTATTAACAATTTAAAATCTTTTATTAAATCTTTTTTCTCTAAAACAAATACAGTGGAACCTAGCAAAGTGATCACCTTTTATAAGAAAGAACCGGTAGTGACTTGGTCAAGTATATACCAAAATCTGTCGTGTACAGGGACCACCCGCCTATAGTGACTCTTAGAGTCCAGTTGCCAAAGGTGGGCATTTTAGGCAGGTTCTACTGTATTCATAAAAGTTATGAATGAAAATTGATTACATTTTAATAAAAAAAAATTTCTTAATCATAAAATATTGACAATTAAGCAACAGCAGACTTTCAGTGAAGAAAAAATAATTAGTAAAATTAAGAAAAGGGCAGAGAAAACGAGGACTGCTTAGTTATGAAAATTTTTTTAAGGTCACATCATAGGATCTTAAAGTGTAGTCTGTGGACCCTCTGAAATCATCTTGGATCCTAGAGGTTTGTTAATACACCTAGAGTGTCCGTAAGTTTAAAACTGCTTTCATTGCAACATTACATCTACATATAGAAAAGGACCCTGAAACAAAAAGGTTGAAAATCGGGGTGCGTACAAAGTGGAATGCTATCAGATATATAATATTATAGAAAATATGTCGCAGGTTAATTGAAATATTAGACTTTTTGTAAAAAAGCCAAAGCATTTTATAAAATGGGACTTTATGATAGGAAAATTTATCACTTCTCAAATAGTCTTTTAGTATTTTTACAAAACACTTAACCTGTCTTACTGTAAAATGTTGAATGCTTTACAAACAAGCTGATAACAGACTTCTATCCTTTTTGTAATTTTCCTAAATGCATTAACTGAGCTATCAAAAGAATGGTGTTTTGATTGATTGACAATTAATTGGTCAATCAGTTAACTGATCAATTGATTAATCAACTAAATGATTGACCAACTAACGCACCAAAGACCAATTGTTAACTAATCACTAATCAAAACGCCACCTTGCTGATAATTTCGTCTAGCTCTTAGGAAAATTATACCATAGATGATCAGGAGGTTTTTGCTGGTTAATATATTTTATGTCCCAAGTCTACATTATGGATCATGTGTAGAATGGGACCGACAACTTTATATAACGACCGAACAACGATACACTTACACATAACCAAGCATACTGTGAGCCAAACGAAATCCACTAGCCTCAAAGATGGCGGTCATAATATGGAACTAATTGGGTATACTCGGGTGCTCTGTAAAATGTCTACATTGAAATAATCTCATTCATTGCTCCAAAAGAATAATGCCTATGAAAGAATATGAATGAATGCATATAAATAAAAATGTGCATACACACAAAGATGTTGCATATCTGAAAATGCATGAATAAAATTAAAACTGTTACATTTTTTGAAAAACATTTTTAAAGCATTTGGTAACTAAATTTTCTTTTGCTAAACCCTTTTAAATGAATTTCTCTCCTTCCTCCCTTCTTAAAATACAATGACATCTTGAATTAATCGAATAAATTTTTAACCGATTTTAAAGCCTCAATGACTTTCGCTTGATCCCTTTTTTCTGGAACTTTCTCCACCTTGTCATTGTTTGGCATTGCTTCATCATGTTGCAATGCGACATTATTCTTTTGGAAGAAGTTTGCGGCAGCAAGTGGTGGTGCATGGGTCCCACGTTTCTTTGAAGATGCACAACCTCTATGCCATTGTCTAGCATTGGAGGGAAATTTCCTCTTCTGGTCACGCAGACTGGATTGATTTAACATTCTTGTCAGCTGCTGCCCTAATTCTGATGAAAAATTTAACGGATTGCACTCATCATACATTGGCAATTCATCGAGGCGCTGTTGCACCTCATTTTTTAAGGAAAGAAGGGTGTCAGCAGGTATTTCATAGTCCGCCAGAGGGTGTTCAGGAAGCAAAAGTTCCTTTGGTACGATAGCTTTGACGTACATGATATTTCTGTTACGTGGGGCAAAGATGCCAAAATAGCCATGGGAAATATTGAACTGTCCATTCGTTAGGAAAGCACTGCCTTTCATTTGTACAACCAAAAGCTGCTGTCGGTTTTCAAGTTGCTCCCGAATGGCGGAGAAAAGATGTTTATTTTTCTGCAAGAGTGACCAATCCTTTTTCCAGCAAGTTGTTGGACCTATAAGAACACCCCAGATATTTACATCAGGACAGGTAAAAATCACTAAATATATAGATAATGCTGCATACATAACAAAAAGAATTTGGCTGATATTTAGACATTCTTATTTTTCCAAGGGTGTCTACCCAAATTCTATTTCAAACTTCCCTGACTTTTCCACGTTTCCAGACCAAATCTTAATCGATTTTCAGTCCCTAATTACAGTAAACAACACACAATGCACTAAAATTTGCGTAATCAAAATAAGTTTTAAGGCCATAAAATCCATTAATGCAAACCACAAAGCCCTTTATAATTAAATTATAGTGAATTTACAAATTCAAAAGCTGTATTAAAAAGTGTATTTCTTTACACTAAAAACTTGCACTAATTAAATATTTACAGCAACATTTCCATTCCACCCTTTTCGAGTTCATTATAAAAGAGTTTAACTATATAATCGCAAAGCTGATGCTTCATCTTCTATTCCATTTAAAGTGTGTATGACTATATATAACAAAAAGGAGATTGGTATTATCAAAATCCCTTACCGATTAGATAATTTAGTTAAAACACTTTTTTTTAAAGTTTTAATTATGTACTTGGCAAACATTTTCTTCTGAAAAATATACATGCTTAATAATTTTATATAAATTATATTAGTTTTGGTGCAAAATGATAACTTTTGGAAGAAGTTTAGTCAAAAGTACAGTTCAGGAAAATTATTTTAATAAGTTATTTATTATAACAATGAATTTCAAATTTCCTTGACTTTGGCCTTTGTATTTCAAATTTCCCTGGCTTTTCTAGTCAGAAAAACTCCCCGGACTTTCCCAGATCCATAGACATCCTGTTTTCCAAGCACAATGTCATACCTTTAGCAGGATTAAGTTTGACATTTCAGTTTTAAAGTTTACACTAGACTCTATTGTTTGGTTCATAATAACCAGCAAAAAAGAAAATTCGGCACACACTGTGGTTGGACTCTGACCAAAAATCTTTGGGTTTCCACTTTAATAATCTGATTGCTACGTACAGTCTCATGTAGGCCTTTTCTCTAATACACAAAGGAAGTAGAAACTCTGTATAAACTTTATTGGGAGACAGGAAATAACTAAATCTCTTAACAAAAGAGTCCACAAAACCTTAAAGTACACCTGACAAGGAGACTATACATAATTCTGACACCCATGTTTTTAGCTCAAACTGGAGCTTTTTGTTATAAGAGAAAAAAAGGCATCATCCTTGATCTACATTTGAACTAGGGTTTATCCGTTGATGATAGAGTGCCTTAACCGCTAGGCCATCGAGGACAGGAACGAAGCTCCTTTTCATATATATATATAAGGTATTATTACCCTTCTCAGGGATAACACAATTGCCAAATAATGGTTAACACACAAAGCCACCAAGGCAAGTTTTCTTTGCGATTCTTTATGGGGAATTTATTATACGTAATAATTCCGATGACATTTAAATTTTGTTTTTAATGACAGTGTCCAATGTGCCGCTTAAACTTTTTTGACAAGCAGCAGTACTTTCAACATCGTAAATCTGTTGGTATCTATCATCCATCTGTAATTCTGAGGCTGCTTTACCTGATAATTTTTCGCTTCAATTCTAAGGCTCAATTCACATTGCACTTTAAACCAGCAATATGGGCTTGATTAATATTTAGACGGTGAAGTTTCATCAGTGGCGTAGTGTGGGTTTTGAGCACCCAGAGCAAGTTAAATATTATTCCATCTAAAACTCGTTGGCACCCCACTTTTACCAGTGTAATATTGGAAATCTACATCTGAGGCTTTTACTCCGGTGACATCCCCACGATACACAAGTGAGTCTCATATCAGCTTTCGAGCATCTCCTACACTACTTCCTCTTACCACATAACACTTGAATAGGCACATATATTATATACCTGTAGGCACACATATATGTGCCTATCAGGCTGGCAATCAACTTTTCCAGCAGACATTAAACTAGTCTGCCATTTGCACAGTTAGATAACAGGAAACGCAATGACGGAGGCTCGAACTGAAGCAAAACATGATAGCATAAAGGGGCCTTTAAAAGTATGCTTAACACCAAGGGTGGATCCAGGGGAGAGCATGCGCTCCCATCTATGAATAGAAAAATGACACTTGTTATAGGTCTCTACGTCGGTTTTCATGATTTTTACCCTCCCCGAAAAAATATTTTCTGGCACCATCCTAGTTAACACCATGAAATATCAGTCAAACAATCTATACTGTTTAATAAGCGCTGGAAAAGGAAAAATTGTTCCAAAAATACTTACTTATGATTATCGGTGAACCATACAAGCTATTGAGGCAAGTGCCATAGGTGGGAATGGTTCCCACAACTTCCACTTCGTGAACCGGAACTTGATGAAGGTTGTTCTTCAGACTTGGTATTGTAGCTTGAATGCTTGTAACATCCATAGCCAAATTAAAATTTCGTAATCCTACAATGAGGTCAGGATTCAGCATAGTCTCTTGCATGTCACAATGAAGAACCATATCGCTAGGAAACTGCATGAGAAGGACATGTTGAAAAGCAATTTCTGTAGTAATGCAAATGTCACACGGGAAACACAGATATATATATATAAAAAAAAAAGATTTATAAGTAGAGTGAACCCTCTCTTAATGGACACCCCACCTTTAAGGTCAAATAAAAATTCCTCGGCAGAAACTGATTTACAATAATGTATTTCAAACCCTTGCTTAGCGGTCACCCTCAGATATTGACGCAGACACTGTTTTCATGATTCATTCCAATAGGCTAGAACTCCTGTAAGGACAAAATACGTTTGAACTTTGACCTTCACGGCATTTCCCACAATGGAAAACTAAGGATAAGGCTAAGGAGAATTTTCCTTCCCCTTAACAAAGAGTGGAAATTGACTCAGATTCACTGATTCAAATGAGTAATGCTTAAAAAAGACTTTGATAATACATTATACAGTAATATGCTGAGTGCAACAATAATGCATACAAAACTACCGCAGTTCAAATTTATTATTATTGTTTACTTAATTACCACATAGATCCTGTAAGCGTAACAATTAAAAATGGTGGATTTAATTTCGCAATTAAAAACACAATTCGAAGGAGGAGGGCTGGTGAGTAAAACCTACCAAACAGCTATTGATAAATTTTTTCCAATGTAAATAAATTTTAATAGTTAAGGTTTTGTTGTAAATTTTTCTTGTTATATTCAACAAATGCTTACGTTCGTTATCTTAAACTTGTCTTATGTGCTCAAAAATGTATAAGTTTCGAAAGGAAATATTTGAATGATTGAAATGTAATATTTCATTACTTTAGAATGACCTTCCTCCTTTACGGCCAAATTTTTCTGTCCAGCAAGTGACTACTAATGAGAAGTTTCACTGTATCTAAATACTATGTGAAGTAGCTAGAGCGGAGGAAGACATTAAAAAAAAAAAGGGAATAAATTATACATGGGAAGAAGAGAGCGGGGGAATAAAAGCTTTTGATGGAGGAAAGTGGCCGGTAACCGTATAAGGTGGTGCAGGTCCCTTAAATCTTTCTTCTTCAGCACTATAGTCCCTGAGGAATTTGGGCCTCCTCGACAATCATCGCCTGTTTTCCTCTATACAAAGCCTTTCTTTGCCATTCTCTTACTCCCATTCTTCTCAAATCTTCTTCCATTCTATGAAGCCATATTTTTTTAGGACGTCACACTTTTCTTCTTAAGTAGACCTTCCGAAAAAAAAAAATAAAAATGCACATATCTAAAACTTAAATCAAAGTAAACTGTCAATTACAGCTTAAAGCGGGAGAGAAGGAGTAATCGAGATAAAATCTCAAAATGCATCTGATCAGGGTGGCCACAAGTAAATTTGCCATCCTAGGCAACTGATGTATGTGCCCCCCCAATGTAAAAAAAATTCGGGACCCTAATGCATCTTGTAATAATCGAAAAGTGAAAAATTCGGCGCATTCTGCCCTCTCACTATAGTTCTGGTTAACCTGAAGTACGATGATTACAACTTATAACACACAAATAAAGGATAAAAAAAAAATATGTATATATATATAGTTCAGGATTTTGCTCTTAAAGCAGAAAATTAGAATTCACAATTCCTTGTAATAATGCACAAAGATATCAAAAAGAAAAAGTATCTTCCAAGCCTCTAGTGCAGAAGCAGAACTGCTCACGCCACTGAATGGCTTGCTAGGAGTCTGAATACTCTCCACAGCATATAGTAAAAAAAAGCTATTCAGCTATTGTTTAAAAAAATATTTTAATAACGCTTGCATGAACCAGACCCATCATGTCACTGGAATAGGAGTATTTTCTGCAGTTTCTCCAAAACGCAAAGTTCAGTATTGTTTTTGTTTTAAAGTACAAGGACAGTTTGTGTCATGCTGTATCAGGACTTAAGAGTTCTCCAAGAAGTCCGATACTAGTGGGAGTGAAACCTGGATTTTCTGCATAGTACACAAACATGTCACCTCCATGCCCAGGTGTGGAAAGTTCAGACAAGACACCACCCTCATGTAAAATAGTGTAATTGAAATTGAATAAATCTTGAAATTATGAGGTGTTAGCAATATCTTATCCAATGACGATGATATAATGTAATAATGAATATGTCATTTGTAAAGAATTCAACGATTTAAATTATGATGATGAAACATCTAAAGCATTATATTTACGGCTTACATGTATTCGGAGGTGCTCCGAGTCATTACTTATATCATGAAGAGATGATTTGATGAACTTTTCAAAGTGAAGGATGTCGTTTCCAAAGTCATGAATTTCCATCAAATGGTTTGACAGGTTCACAAGAATTTGCTCCTCATTCAACAAGTCTTCCGAAGACCTTTCGGTAGCAGGTAAGTCTGCATCAATGTTTGGCACCTTTATCACTTCTTTAGCGGGAATAATACTGAGAATCTAAAGACATTATTATTATATAAGCAGTGAATGAAACGATACACTAAATCTCCTTCAAAAGTGAGTAATATATAAATTAGTGGCAGTTCAGTTCTACAATTTAATTATTTTTTTAAAGTACCAACATAATCGAATATATAACATTTATTGCAAATAAACATTAAACAAATACACAAAGTACTTCAAACCATACATGTAGTCATACAATACATTATCAGTTTATATGTTTGTTAAAAGAGAAGAAAAACAAATCGTTTATGAGTATGCCTATAGCATCTATGATTTGGTTCGCCAGCACATGAAATATCCTTTAATGTGTGTATATTATTTTTAAATTAATTTGGAGTATAGTGATTATATAATAATAACTTGAAAAAATCTTTCCACATGTGTGCATGCATACATACATATTTTGAAAACATCCAGCAGTATAAATGAACCCTAAACCCAAAGAACAACGAACCAAATTAAATGCACATTTTACTATAAGGTATAAATATACTTTATGAATAATAATACTACATTCTATTATAAATGATAAAACAGTTGGTAGACCAACTGAAATATCATGACATCAAGCTAAAAGATTTCAGGAAAGTCAAAGAAATCAGTCAAAAATAAATAGTTTCTGTTTACGATGAGAACTTCTTGCAGAAGCATGCTCATTTTCAATCGAGAATAGGCTATATCTCTTCAAACGATCTCCACTGAAAATTTGCGCTGGGCATTATGGGGAGTTTTCATGGTAAACTGACAGTATATCGAAGAATAGTAATTAATAATTTGGTTTAATAACACAGTTATCCCAACGGTAAAATACACCAATACATAAATTCTACTCATTCATATTTATTAAAATTTCAATGAAAAATATTAGTGGAAATGTAAAAATAAAAGTGTTCTCAGGAATCCTTAACATTCATCAGAGTTTAGTAGTGAAACCGCCTCTGTTCAATAATGGATAGTTCCGAGGTAGTCTTCCGACAAATACACAGTGAATGCTTAAAACAGAAGTTTCATTTCATATCTCAAAAATATGGCAAAAACTTTTTTTACTAAACTGAAGATACTGGGGAGCATTCCCTCTCATTGCTCACAGTAAGATGTGAGTATTCAACAAGTTTCAGGAACTACATTCCGCTTTATTCTAAACATGGGAAAAACGTTCTGTGACAAGTCTTAGACGAGCTCTACTAATCTCAATAGAAACATAGCATTTTTTAACCTTGGGTTCCTTCTAGTCAGAATTGATTTGTCTGTTGCCAGATTCTTTACTTGTGGCTGGATAAGTCAGCCTTTAGAAAATAGTGAATCTCATTTGCTGGTGCTCACAGCCAATGTTAAAGCATTTTTGAAAGTAAGGGAACTGTTAATTTATTTTTGCTATATAGTAAGGAGAGTAAAAAATCTAGAAATTTTGTTTACACATTTAGAGTCGATCCCAATCGATTTGGATAATAAAGGTTATACTACATATAAAAAATGATTAACCACTGAGAGTATTGTTTGTGTTCTTACAGCAAAAGTCATGCTCCACCAGAACTTTCCGAGAAATCCGAACATCTGCCGCGGAGTTCATCAACACCCAGAATATAGTGTGAAGAAAAACGACATGCAATCCCTAATACCATTGGTGGTTGAATTTGGGTTAATAGGACAATAAATGAATGATTGTTGTTGTTTTCCTTGTGGTTTTATGGCTCAAGGACTACAATGGTCATGCTGCATCAGGACCTACTGTTTCCCGAAGAATCTGAACCCTTAAGGCCTAACCCTAGACTACAGTGAGCAGTGTGATCTTTATGAGATCTCTGAGTAAGCATTCTTTGCACTATTGGGAGTCGAACCCGAGTTAACGGTGCACTATGTGAATGTATCACGACACTGTGCCACCGCAGGGCTACAAATGAAAGCAAGACCACAGGGAAATGAACCTACATTTTTACGAGGTATCCAATTGTTTTAAGGATCGATACAAACTCCTTGGATATAACCATTGGAATGCTTTTAATGATGTAAATCAATAGAAACATTATGCTTATATCCCCCTACAAATTTTCTGATTCAATGAAATAGCATTGAGGTAAGAGCTTTAGCCCCTTCTGGAAGAAAATTAGTCCCCTGTAAAAAAATCGTATGTTTCTGAATTCAAGTTTCTCTTTTGTAGTCTGGCCAGTTCTTTTTGGTTGTGGACCAAATTTGGCCTGGGGGCTGCCAACTGAGAATCACTGCCTTACGTATTAATTTTCTAAGCATAAACTTATTTAAAAAAAAATGTACAGAAATAATTTATAGATCTATGCATATAGTTAAAACACCTTATATATGAATGTTGTCATTAACATAGGTGCCAACTTCTAGAAGTGAAAAATCTGTAGTCAATTGTGCATGCGTGGGCCGGCCACCATTTTTTAATTAAACAAAATCATACATAATTTATGAAAAAAGGGCACAATGAGGAAATTAAGTATTTATTAAATTAATAATAATAGAGGATTAAACTGTATTAAACGCAATATTAATTCTTAGAATTTACAAATGCTGTAGTGCAAGATTTTGCATTTGAGAAATTTTTTGTCAAATACATTCTCGTAACATTTCACATGTTGTCTGCATTTAACTATTAGTAAATTTTCTAATGTGTCATCAGACATGGTTGACCTGAAGTCAGTTCTAATTTTCTTCACTTGACTGAAGACTCTCTCGCATGCTGCATTACTGTGAGGGATCGTAAGTATTGACAGCATAACCTGAGAAAGTCGTTTAAATTTTAATTCACAAGTATCATTTTTTATTTTACCTATGGCTGCCCATTGTGCATCAATGCTACCTTCATTACTCACAGTTTGTGGAACTTCGAAAGCCTGGAACTCACTGAATTCTGTTTGTAAAGCATCAACAGCTTCATCTTCTGTATTATTGAACAAAAGAACAGGAAATTTTTCTGTAAAATATTTTAAGCTGGAAAATGATGCATTTTCAAAATTCGATATTTGTGTAACCTCTGCATGATGTAACACTTCTAACTCAAAAGGAAATTTATTGTGCATGTAGTCACATGCTGCTATGAAATAGCTTCTGACGTTTTCATAAAATTCATTTTTATCATGGATGTTAAAATCTTGGATTACTTTCAGTGTTCCATTTCCAATTAAGATATCAACATCATCTTTTTGATTACTCCTCTCATGATAGTGGACTTTCAAAATATCACTACATAATTTTGTGATGCTTGGTTTTACAAATTTCACTAGCATTTCTCTGTACAATTTTAAGAGACAAGATTTTAGCATATGAATATGAGGTTCCGCAGACTGAAGTTGAGCATTTGCTTTTTAAAATATAGGCACAGTATAAGATAAAAATAAACAGAAAGCCTTATTGATATCTTCCGACAGAAAATAAAACAACCTTTCTTCACGAGACATGGAGTTTTCAGTTTTTTGTTTCTTAGAAATATCCACATAATTTTGAGCTTTCCTTTTTAATTTCTGCGATGCTTTTTTGCTGTTACGTTCTTTCACTTTATCTGCATTTTCAACCGAAACTTTGATAGAGGGAATAGTAAAGAAAGAAAGTGGGGTGATCTGATTCCTTTTCATGGCCTCTTCCTTAAAAAAACTGATCAAAGGTTGCCACTGCTGGATTATACGCTCTAAGCACTTTCCAACAGACAACCAACGAGTGCTAACGTGTTTTAATACCTTTTTTATATCAGTCTCATGAAATTCTTGAAGAATTTTCAACCTATCTTTTCTTTTCGAACTCTTTTGTAAGTAATAGTAAATGTCTACCAAAATTTCATCGATTTTAAATGGCAAACATGCAGCACTCTTTTCAGCTGCTAAGTTAATAAGGTGGCAGGAACAGCCCATAATTTCAATATTTTGGTGATGATTCTTTAACACTGCTGCTACACCTGCTTTTTTTCCTATCATAACAGGTGCATTATCACAGCTAAAGGCAACACAATTAGAAATCGCAAGGTTTTTAGATTGTAAAGCACTTACCAGAAGATTTCCAATATTTAACCCAGTAGCATCTTCTTTCAAAGATGGCATAGATAAAAGACAATTCACAATTTTTTCACACAAAGGATCGAAGAAAGTTACCACTATTGGATACAGCTTTGAATCAACATCGTTGCTTCCATCAGTTGCAATTGAAAATGGATAGCACCTTAAATTTTCAACAAGTGATGAGGATTCCTTTGCGGACATTTCTTTCATAATTGCAGAAGTTTTGGTCTTTGCAGATCCATATTGTTTTGCAATACTGCTGTCAGGAAACGTTTTCCGAAAGAGCATCCCCGCGTGATCGCTGCAATTCATTGGCAAATTATGTTCGATCAAAAACGATGTAAATAAACATTCAGCGTTAATCATGGAGGTATCGTTAAATGCAAAAAATGAAGGCTTGATACTATGATTAGACTCTACAGCCTTGAACGTCTCCTTATGTTCAACAGTCTCAGAATGCAAAGTAATATCGTGTTCACCACCGTGAGTAATGCTTATGTCTTTACCGCAACACGTGCAGAAAGCATATTTTGGCCCCAGTCTTGATTTTTGAATAAAATTAAACATCTTCATATATTCGGCTTTAAACGTTTGGTAGTACCTTTTATTAACAGTCGACATCGTTAACGTTGTTTTCAAAAACACCTAAAAACAAAACTTTCTTTCCGGAGCAAAGAAATACCAGATATGTCTAACACGTGGCTTCCCTACACAAAGTCACATGCTTGACCAAAACCTTAACGGTGTAGCGCATTCTTTCTTGCCTTCCCCAACAACTACAAATACAGATGCATGATTTCGTTGTGCAGGGGCATCACTCTACGTCATAGCTGGAGCTAAAATTCCACGTCACGCCATGCATGCGCCGTCAATGGCAGGCGAATTTTTTCGACTTTTTTACCGATATTTGCATTTATTTATACGTATTTATTATTAAATATGCACATATGCGCAAAAATTTAAATAAACATGCATCAAGAAAAATAGGTATTTAATTTTTTTAAAAAAAATCAGTATTTTAAAAAACACTGGGGATTTTAGATGAAATCTCCGAATGTCAGAAGTTTTCGACTGGAAGATCGATAAAAAATCGGAAGCCTTCAAGGTAAATCGGAAGGATTGGCACCTTTGCATTAATGTTTAAATTTCTGATCTTGATGGTCAGATTTTGGAACTTGCAAACTCATAAAGTGAAATCTGCAAAAATTAGTAAAAATAAATAATAATAAAATTAATCTCGATATTTTGATGACTGATAACATTTGCAGAAAAAGTCCCAATGGTGCTTGCAAATCATAACCTTTCGCTTCATGGACATATGACTGCAATCAACGTCATAAACACACTTCTTCTGAAATTTGATACAAAAAGCCAGTTGGCTTCATAGGCATAGTATTAATGCAGCCAACTACAAAATTTGGCATGATCTACAGCAGGAAAAAGAAAATTATTCAATACCTGAATTTTTTTAATAGTGGACGTCTTCAGTAAAGGCATGACGTCAAGGATAGCTTGTAGGACTCCAGTAAGTGGTGGATGGGTTATGACAACAATCTGCAATGGCGACCAATCAATAGGATCTCCAAACTGACTCTACATAATAAACATGTAGAATAGATTATTATTGTTATGATAAAAAATATATATATTTGGTAAATTATTAGAACACGATATCTTTATACCACCAATAAAGTGATTTGGCTGGTTTTCCACGTTTTTGGCAACTCTCATTGATAAATGGACTGGACAGAATGGTTGACAAATTATGACAGAACCAAACATTACATAATTATTTTTCTTTATCCATTCGGCTCAGTGTCAGTTACGTATGTTAGATTAGTAATTCTCTGAAACTTTTCTGACACTGTAATTTTTCTGAATCAGTTAAGGGTAAGTGGAGGGAGGCACACTGCCCCCCCCCCCTTCGCCCTCACTGTCTGTCTGGATAGTCTTCGAGTTCTCTTGAATCAGTATAATGATGAATCACTGAAAACCTAGGCTGGGCATGAAAAACAGACATTGACATATCACATAAAATCCTCTTGGCAACTATGTTTGTAGTAGCCAATTCGGCGAGAAACTGGTACCGTATTCTAAAATTTAGCCATATATTACTGTCAGGATTTGGTAATTATTGAATCTTAATAGCGGTGCAGCACCCTGCGGTGGCGCAGTGTGGTAACGCGTTCTCCTATTGCGCGGCTAATCCGGGTTCGACTCCCAGCAGTGCAAAAAGAACGCTTACTCAGAGATCTCATAAAAGATCGCACTGCTCACTGTAGTCCGGGGTTTGGTTCCCCAGGCCTTAAGAGGTTCGGATTCCTCGGAAAACTGTAGGTCCCGGCGCAGCATGACCACTGTAGTCTTTGAGCCGTAAAACCAAAAAACAAACAAACAATAATAGCGGTGCAGCAATTAAAAAATTATGGGGTGGAGGGACGTAAGTAGCTTAAAAGAAGACCATATGATGCAGTATTAGAGAAAACGTGTTTTGACATCCAACAGAGGGTGATTGATTTCCCCTTTCCTATACCACTGAAGCCTAACAATACTTTATAGCTCTTTAAAGCCACAAATATTGAGAACTAGAAAGTGGTACAAAGTTAGCCCGAATGACTGTATACATTCTATTTCGCCAAACTTGGGATTTTGATGTGATAATAAACTATGCTAACACAGCCAATGGCTTAAAGGCAATTTTGAAATTACGATATGCTCATGCAAATCCACTGTAAGTCAAACACAGCATGATAAACTCAAAGACTGATTTCAGTAATTGGTCTACTTTTATAATTTTACAACTTACAATTAAAAATTTACGATTTTATGGGACCTGGTTGATAATTTGTTTTTGCTTCAAATAAAGAAACAAAACTTTAATTCAAATAATTATCTACAGTTACATTGTTAGAATAAAAATGGTGGCATTAGTACAGATTAGGACAACAGTTGGAGACTTTTTTTCAAAACTTGTCATTACGAACGTGTATGCACACCGTGATTCCTGAACTTTGGAAGAAAAAAACATGTTTTTTTTTTAATATTAATGGAGGAACATTTTGGAACTTCATTATGAATTAATGTTTCATCTCGAAAAAAATTAGGGCGGGTGCATGGCCTGGCAAAAGGCCATTTATTTGGTATTCGAAATACACGGATAACTCATGATGAATATCCATGATTACGTCAGCCTTAGTGCTACCAATTCCTTTAAACAACGTCTTAATTTGTTTAGTTCCTATAGTTGCTTTCTTTAAATTGCTTAGTTTTCGTTTGAAGGTAACCATTTTTTGGATTTTTTTTTTTTTTTTAGTTCCGAGTTAAGAATATATGAAAGGTGAGGGGAAAGTGTACATGTTTGCACGACAATGTTGCCAGACAGCAAGATTAAAAGATCCCAACTTCATATAAAATAATAATTGAATTAATGCAACGACAATTTAGTTGAAAAACATCCTATAATAATTTCATTTATTCAAATATCCTATACTGTATGACAAGTAAGCTTCATAAAATAGGGATGTAAAACATGCTTAGTTTAAAGCTTAAAGACAAACAAATTGATTTTAACAAAAATTTGATCTCAAAAATAGGTGGAACCGCTAACGTTTGTCGGAGTAGTCCATGGTTGAAAGTCTGCAAACCTGGCAACAGTGATTTGTTTACAGATATTTGTCTGCAATCTCATTTTGCCAAAATCGTCAGTGTTATTACGGAAGTGAAATGCTGGAGTATAAAATTTTTATAAATGAACAATTTCGTCATGCGTTTTGGATTCTAATGTGGGAATTTGAATTATCATCAGGGAAGGATGGTGCGTTATTTTCAAAGAGCTGGGTGGGACATTTGGGCACAAAGACGGACAAGTTGAAGGGCAGGGTGCTAATAGGTATGGTAGGGCGTTGTGCCCTTCTATTTCGCTTTAGATGAGACACTAATGAATGTTTTTATTTTTACTATTGCCAGTTTTATGAATTCAAAAGATTGCTTACCCATGATTCACCGATGCTCTTAGTAAGTGGGGGCTACTGCAGAACACGCAACCCAATCGATTCTAGTCTGTGTTTCTAAAACTGGCAATTTGTACTGGCAACACTGGTAATTGACACAGTTAGTCGCCATGTTGTTTATGCTGTTCTTGTCGTTTTTTTTTTCCTCCTTCTCCTAATTCTAAAAGAATAAAAAATGAGTACCCATTCCGTGCGATCGATGGATGTTTCCGGCGTTGGCAAAATCACTAGCTGCCATGTTTTTTACGGCATTTGTGGAAAACGTCCTTCCCTTGCATATTTTACTTCAAATCCCCACCTTCATCCCTCGCATACCTTTCATCAATCCTCCTCCATCCATACTAAACCTTAATTGTAAATTATCTTCCTCTACTTCCCTCTCAAATTATTCGTGTAATCCAATCCCCCCCCCTACCTGTTATCCCATCGCCTTCCACCAAACCTTAAAAACCCTACCACGTTTCTTACAACGCCATTGAAAATAATCTTCTACACTACGTCTCACAAACAGAATCACCATTTTCTTCCTCATTAGACACTCATACGCAATTAAATCCTTTTTCATGGTCCACTCAAGCTTTAAAAAAAAATGTCATCCATAAAAAATGAAAACATTCAGATGCTCACTAGGAGCGTGAAGAAAAAATAAAATGGCGTCTCACACTAGTTCTCACCGCATCATACACACATATATGTCACATGACAGTATGTGACATCCCAATGCGATCTAGTGCAATTTCCTACGATTTCAAGAGGATAGATGAAGAAGTAGTTTGCATGTGCTGCAGTTTCACCGGTATATATTTATTCAGGAAAAGCAATGGGTCACAAAAACATCGGGAAAACAACATTTTATTATGGCAGACGCTTATTAAGCTAGTTGGTGTCTTGGTGGAGTTACCGAAATCTGTACTATTACCAAAATAGTTTTCAATTCCCAACATAATGCACAAAATAGATAGCTATTTTCTTTTACCTGCATGAAATCTTTATACTGTTGCACGGCACTTGCTAGACAATGCTTCCAAACTTCAGGACCATATGGCTCTTTATTGGTTTCCTTCAAGATTTTTATATCTTCTAAAGCAAAGTGAAATCTTGAGAATTTGTATCCTAAAGTCTGCATTTCAAAACTGCAGATTGGCTTCTTGGATATGTAATATACACCCATGCCAGGCATCCTTAATGAACCTTTCATGGCAGAAAGAAGAGCCGCCATATCATTTAAAATCTCGCATATTTTATTAAATTGATATGACGCAATAGAATCTGATCCATCCAATAAAAAGAAATACGCCGGCTGTTTCATAAAAACATATCGCATATCAATCTTTTTATCCATAATTACAATACCTGGATACTTTTGTTTACAAATAAATAAACACTCTTTATGCACAAATACACAAAAACCCCCGTTCACTTTATTTACAAGTAAACAAAAAACTTTTGCTTACAAGTAAAAACAAACTAAACAAACTTCCATTCTTTACAACTTCGCTTTTATCCGCCAAATTTTTATTTTTGTAAATATTAGCCCTACGACTTTTTACTCCGGAGTACTTTGAAACATTACGTACCGCCTCAAAACGGGAAAACCTCCTTAATGGAAGATTTATTAATTCTTAGTCTCAATAGTTGCTGCACTTTAATTCTCCAGAATAGCGTACACCTCTGAAAAGTGGACAGATACTCTCATTACGTACGCCATTCTGAGGTTTTACTGTATAAATTAGCATATTAAAAAGAAAAAAAAAACACTTGATGATGAGTAAAAATTTAAATCACAGTCAATTTTTAATCTAGTGAACAAAATTACATAAAAATTAATTTGGATAAAAAGCGTCTGTTGCATTCTGCAACGGGCATTTCTATCTTGTTAATTGGCAACAATTACATTTGTTTATAAATGGCGGTAGCAAAGTTTCGTTTGTAGTTGCGTAGAATTTTTATAAGACATTTCGTTTATGAAAATTTGTTCCACCATCTTGACAATGTATGTTTGCAAAAAATCACGAAAACCTCTTTAACGTACATTTCCGAATAGCGGACATCTAATTAACGGACGCCTTTCTAATTCCCAGCCCCAATACTTGTTAATCCTGTAACTCTCCCAAACAGCGGACAGATTCTCAAAGCTTCCAAGGTGTCCGCTGTTTATAAGTTAAGTTCTATGCTATTTACATTAGAATTTCCATAGTTGTGCGCATAGTTACATGGGCCCAAGACCCTCCTCCCCCATAATTTAAAATTACTTCCAATATTACAGATTTTGTAATGTGTTTGCACCCCCCCCCTCCCTCAAAATAATTGGCGTTGGTAAAGAAACGGTAAATGTTAGTGATTTTTTTTGAAATGTCGCCATTACGGACGGAATGCATATCGCAATTTTGTCATTTTGGAAAAAAGTGTTTTTTAGTTAATGAAAAAATGTTTTAGCGCAGTAGTAACTGGAAAATCAAATACATTTAGGC
The DNA here is from genome assembly GCA_006491805.2 of Dysdera silvatica. Taxonomy (NCBI): domain Eukaryota; kingdom Metazoa; phylum Arthropoda; class Arachnida; order Araneae; family Dysderidae; genus Dysdera; species Dysdera silvatica. Next base: position 146,676,069 of record QLNU02014176.1, read on the forward strand.
GCTAGTTAACAATACAGTAACCGCTTCCGTTTTGACGATTTTTTTTTTGCTTACATGCAATTTTTTCTTCCTTCAACTTTTTTTTAATGCTGTCGTTTTTTTCCCTATACCAAATCCATAGTTTTAATTGAAAAAACATAACGACCACAGAGTTGCCAAGCTCTAGCGAGTATCCCACCCATTTATGGACAACAAAGCATTTTCTGGGTCACAACAGCGATGTCCCATGACCTTTGTGAAAGTACTAGTCCTAAAAGAGGCCTGAAAAACTAGGTTTTCATTATTGCAGATGTTGCTGATGCTGTCAATCTTTTTCAATTTGAAAAATTTACGAGCATTCCATACTTAAAAAACAAAAATATGAAAAAACATTTCAGGGTTAACAGGGTATCCATATTGCAATAAAAAAATTTGGACGGTTGAATGTGAGCAAATTAGAGCACTAATTACGCAGAAAAAAATACCGGTTTAGCTGATGGTGCTTGATTGTTTAATGGCCAGTTCCGTGGTGAAACCAGTTTTGCAGTAAAAAATACAAAATCCAATATTAAAATAAAATTATTTTTTGATTTTATTTTTTTAAATTTTGATTTTATTTTTTAAAATAAAATTATTTTTTATATAAGAATTATGTTTTTTATTGATGAAAG
>QLNU02014176.1:146680184-146716023 GCA_006491805.2 Dysdera silvatica
TCACATTTCTTTGACATCCTTTATAGGAGGGAAGGTACGAAGATGCATGCAAGAAATTCACAACTGCTATGCAAGTCGAGGGCTATGTGCCTGGTAAATAGCTTTGCATTTGTTTTATGATTTAGGGTGACATAAGGGTTTTCAGTAATTGCTAGAAATTTATCACTAACTACAAGATGAATAGAACATGTTGAAATTTATCGATGGCCGTTTTACCCGTAAAAGTATGCCGATAAAAGAACAGTAGTCCCCGAGGATGTAGTGAAATTTTTCTTATCATTAAATATTGTGTTTTCTTATCCATTTCTTATTTTCTTCCCATATCTATACTTCTGTTTGTTCTTTTTATATATGTGTATTCCTTCTTGCCTAGTGACCAAATGATGTTGATCCAAGGTTGCTAGGCCAAGTTTTATCTTTAGTAAGTTGAATGCGTATGGTGAGACTCAAGAGGTCACGCCAAGCTGTCTGTCCCATCTGAGATATCCAATCATAATATTTTTATTAGGATGCTAAGCTGTACAAACTAATTGATTTTTTTTTGTGTTGTATATAACAGGCTAAAACTGCTCTGGAAATTCTCCCCCCACTTTTTTTTTTTTTGCAGAGTTAATGTAATAGGACTTTATTTTACTGTGGTGATTCCAACATCATTGCCTTTTCTGACTTGTTTATAGTTTCTGTACGCTTTACTATGTTTGTGCAGTTCGTGAACAATTGTAGGCAAGGCCAGACATAGGGGTCATGACCCCCAAAATATATTTTTTCACTGTAAAAAATTCCAACTTTCATGATAAATGAAGGGTGTTATTCCAAGACCATGGCAAATTCTGTCCTTAACCCCCCAAATGAAAGTCTGTATCCGCTCCTGATTGTAGGTTGAGGTATTCTCAGCTTATTTAACCATGAGGCCTGCAGTGGCACAGAGAGTGGTATTATGTTTGCTTGGTGGTATGCTCGCCGTTAACCCTGGTTTGACTTCCAATGGTGCTTAAAAATGGAACGTTTGGGGTTGGTTCTCTAAGTCACAGGAAGTTCGGATTTCTTGGAAACTGTAGATCCCAGTGCAGCATGATCTTTGCTGGCCTTGCGCCATAAAACTCACAGCCAAACTCATTTAACAATTACTTAAGGTTCGTGCATTGATTTGTCCCTGTGACCTTGCATTCAGCTTCAGAATTTTTTACCAATAAAGATTTTCCAGCGTACGGTTTTGCTTTGGAAGCTGCGGTCCTCATTTTTAAATTGCTGAAACCAATTTTGCATGGTGATGGGAACAAAAATGACAAACTATTTGAAAGAGACTTTAAGAATAAAATGGACCTTTAAAGAATGTGATCCGCACAATATATTCGGTCAATAAATTGTGAGTTTTCCTTGGAGTTAGGGTCGTAGCTTGAAGCTACTTATGGGAGGAGAAGGAGGGGGGGCTTAGAATTTGTTAATATTATTTTGATAATTTGATATATTTTATTAGTATTTTTGAAAAATATAATACTAAATACCTACAATATATACTTTAAAATGTTTTATATAATTATGTTTATTAATTCGTAGTACTGTGTATTTCGACGAAAAGACATGGAACTATACATATATTGAATATACAAATTTAATTAATGTTCAAAATGGTTTACATGAACAAGTAATTTTTAGCAATAAAATCAAATTAATTCATATTTAACATTAATGAATCAATCTCTTACCATAAATATTGAATTGAAAACTTTTGTAGAGGTATACTACAATTTATGATTTCTATTCACCATATTGCAAACTAGATAGACACTTTGATTTTCATTTAAAATGTGAGGTACACAAGATCTGCATTGAAACTTTGTTTTAAATACAGTTTTAACATCAAGGAATAATTTCCATTGTCATGTACAAGGTAACAAAATTTACAAACAAAAAATTTGGAACAAAATTTTACAATAATGAATTTTGGAAAATAAATAAAACTGAAAATAGTTTTCAGGGGGAGGGTACTGAATCCCCTGGCACCGGTCTGGCTACGGCCCTGTTGAAAATCCATTATGTTCAGTATTCAGAGTTGTTAGTAATGAAATTATCTTCGACATTTATAAAAGTCTGGGTTAAAGATATTTTTTTTATTCACTGTCTATGCCAAATGCTCATTAATCATTCATCAACCTCTAGTTCCAAATTTTTGAATGGTATAAAGGGGTTAGTTCATGTTTATATTACTTTCACCATTTCACCCCCCACCTAGTGCTAAAATTATATTATTACAATATAGAAAATGCCTCTCTACACACACACACACACCGAAGGTGCATAATACTTAAGAATTCTCCCAAATATGCATTTTCAAATAATTGGGCTGATCGTACTGCAACCAAAATTAAATTTTATTAATCTTGAAATGTTCAAATTTAAATTTTATGGTGTATAAATTGTGTTATAATGGTGTCTTATGTATCAGTGGTATTTGTGGTTAAAAATATTTTTTTTATAACCTAGTTTTAAAATGTATGAATAAATTAGACATGTGATGTACTGATATTGATAAAAACTATGTATGTATATAATTTTACACAACGTTTTTATGATAAGCTTGTTTGTCAATTCTCAAGTAAATTAAATTTCTCCCTTCCCCTCCCTCTTTCTCCACACACACACACACACACACACACATATATAGAGAGAGAGAGAGAGAGAGAGTAAATATATAATAACCAACATTTGATGAAAAATTCTAATTTTTCAGTTTATTCAACGGTTTTTAAAAACAGTTGTTTTTTTTGACAACAAACAGTTTATTGGTGTTTTTCATAAACAACAGAAATACCCATCACCCGTCTTGCTATTGTTTCAGACATCATTTCTTCACCTTTCACAGCAAAAACATCTCTCGCTGCAGCAGTGAACTTTTTAAAGGAAAATTTTAGTAGCACTTGGAATTGTGTATTCCTTGTCCATAATAGCACATACTCACTCAAGTAATTTTTTGATGCAGGACGATTCTTCAAAATAGCAATGACTTTTGAATCACTCTAATAATATCCCTTTAAATCATTATTTATGAATCATCATTATTTTGCATCGATTTCGAAATTACTACTTAAATGACTACTTAATTAATTTATCATAAATTACTTTTCAGATTTGTCGTACAACATTGCATTATGCTATTACCGTATGAAGCAGTATGCTCTGGCATTGAAACACATAGCCGAGATAATTGAACGTGGTATCCGGGAACATCCAGGTATAACATGGTAATATTGTGGGCTTCCACAATAGAATTTCTAGTTCGTTTTGCAGGCTTTTTCTAATTGTTGCCACTTGTTAACCTAAGGAAATAAAACTGAATATGTCTAATTTTTAAACTTGGCAAACTGCCAAATAGTTTCCTTTTACATAATCTTTTCTGATTGCACGAATTTTACTTTCTGCATCTGGCAACAGATTTTGTATAATTATAATTTCGTTTCATATATTTGGCAACAGTATATGTGATTGTTTTCGGAATTCTAAAAAGCAATCAGTCTTCGATTTTCCTCCGACCTGTGTACACGTCCCTTGAAGGCTCCGCCAATAAAATGGCGTTCAAAATTCTTTTAACGTTGCTTTGTAATTTAATTGTCTTTTGGCGAACTAATGTAAAGATCTTAAGCCTTAATAAATATCATTTGAATTGGCTGAAATTGCTGCACCTCTTCAAGATGTATTTTTGCAACTACAAACATGTCGGTCTTTATATCCTCAACTGGTGACACGAACATGATAGAATTGGAACTTGAGAAGTTCTTGCAAAGAAGGGTGTTCTTCATTCTACGAGCATAGATGCATATCAGTATGGAGGAGAATCAGTCTAGAAAGTTTTTGCGCTTTAGTCCAAGTCATCTATGAGGCGATGAAGCAGTTCGCAGAAGGTTTTAATTTGTTAGTCCGGGGTTATCACTATACCATCAAATTTATTAAAGTTTAAGCAGTCATTAGGATAGTTTAATAGCGACACACTGCACTAATCAATAGAAATAAATGCAACACAATTTTTATGGTGCAGAAGTAAACAAAAAATTGTTTATAAACAGAAGCCGCCATTCGCTCTGACGACGGTAGCTGGTTAACGCTATCGAAATAGCTATCAGCAGTGTTATCGTGTTAATGATTTTATCGAACTGCACCATAAAAATTGTTTTGCATTTATTTCTAGTCATTAGGATGTTTCACAAATTCATCAAATTTAAAAAAAAAAAAAATCGTTTATGTTTTCAATTCTTAAATACTTTTTATTGCCTGCCATATTGGCGCATTTCTGCTATCTAAATTGCTATTTACTCTATAATAAATTGCACTTTTGTTGTCATTTTCTTATGAAACTTTCATTTTTACGTAGAGCTTAGTGTCGGAATGAACACAGAAGGAATAGAAGTCCGAAGTGTGGGGAACACCATTACATTGCATGAAACAGCTCTCATTGAAGCCTTCAATCTCAAAGCTGCAATTGAATATCAACTTAAAAATTGTAAGAAAATGCAATCAGTGAAATGGTTTAAGTAGGGTTCCTACACACTGGAACCCTGGAATTTCTGGAGAACCTGAAATTTCCCGTAAAAGTCATTGAAAAACTAGGTTTTTTGGTCAAACCTTGAAAGGTTGGGGGAAAAAGCGTATTTTTTGTTCTGAATCACTAAATTTTATGCAAACGTGAAGATACTTTCTCCGAACCCAAAGTTCAACCCAAAATTATGCTTTCGATTAGTCCGGGAATTTTGTTGACCAAAAGTTGGCGGTGGAAAAACCTTGAAAAGCCAGGGGGATTTTTTTCTTTACAATGTGGGTAGGAACCCTGTTGAATATCTAAACTGCGGTCACATTTTATTCTCTCTCTCTTTTTTTTTTTTTTGCTTCATAATGGAAGATTTAATTCTGGTTATCTCAGTTCTCGTAAAAGTCGACATAATTCGACTTTTCTTAAGATTTCTTTTTTTTTTAGCATAATACATAATTGCTCTGGAAAAAAGCTTTGCTGACTCGACACTACAAAATGGATATCTACTTAAGTGGACATAAATTCATCTCCCTCCTAGTAAAAACTCTAACTTATGTTTTCAGATGGTTTATATTCAATGAAAAAACAAAAAATAAACTACAATTTGGGACTTCTTTAAACGTATTTGAGAGCACTCTTTATTGTAAAGAATGACCTTTGTTGTCCTTGTGTCATGAAAATACAATCAACCAACCTTTATTGTAAAGAAGTTTTAATGTACTTTTGTATTGCAGTGAGTGATGATTCACTATGTAATCGAATGTGAACCAAAAGTCTATAAAAATGTTTTTGTTAAAGTAAGAAATAATTAGCAAATTACATTTTTATTACTTAGAAATTTAAATTAAAATTTGTTAGTAATTATTATTTTTTTTAATTTTCCCTCTGCCTTACTAACTCGACATAAATCTCTTACTGCCAATATGTTAATCCTTTGCACCCCACTGGTGCCATTATGGTACTAGTGTGGTTATTAATTACTTGCAGTAAAATATTCTTGAAATAACGCAAACTCCACTGTATACATGGGTGCCCATATGGAGATAGGGGGATCGATCCCCCTTTAGCTATGCATTTACTTTCAAAAGTTTTACATTCACATTTTAAAATAAGGTACTTTTTAGCTCATTACTAATTGTCAAGCAGTATCAATTATTTTTGTAGCGTTTTGGTATCTTGTACATTCACTAAAATTCTCGACAGGTAATAATTTTTCCTATCCCTCCTAGAAGTACTTAATTTTCTCAGCCCCCCCCTCCTAGAACTACTCATATGGGTGCCCATAACTGTATATATATATATATTAATATCATATCAAACTGCTAGTAAAATGTCATCAAATAATAGTGGTAATTAGTAATGCATGATGATCACATATGTTGTGACAATGATCTGTTTCGATTTCAAAGTCACACAGCTGTGAAACTAATTTAATTGAAATAGATTTACAGAATGTGAGCGTTAAAAATAGACACAAGTTTTGCTAAGTTCATTTATTGTAAAATTATTTTACTATCTGAAAATGAACTGGTTTTCAGTTGATGCTGCCAGAGAAGCCCTAACTGATATGCCACCACGGGCTGAGGAGGAATTGGATGCTGTAACACTTCATAATCAAGCCCTCATGAACATGGACACCCACCCAACAGAAGGGTTTGAGAAATTGCAGTTTCTAATCCAGCAAAATCCTTTTCCACCAGAAACGTTTGGTAACCTCCTGCTTCTCTACTGCCAATACGAGGTCAGTCATATTCAACTTTAAAATTCGTCTTTAAAAAACTGAAAATGTGTGCATTTAATAAAAAAACTGAAAGCTTTAAAAAGATTTGTACCCATGAGGAAAAATACAGAAAAGTTGAGTCAGATGCCATCACATTTGCGGACATCCCAATTCGATTCAAATAATACCGTTGAACGTGTGCTTTTTGATCACTGAAGTTAAGTGGCAATCTGCATGGTTTATGTACAATAGAGTAACCATAGGCGTATAGTTTTAAAAATTATTGGGAGGTGGTGGGGGATTCACTTGGGCCCTCAATAATAGAGGTGTTCTTAAAAAAATGCATATAGCAGAACTTTGATTATCCGAACTTTAATAGTGATTTGGGTTAAGTGAAATGGTTTGCCTTCCGTTATTATTTTCTTTTTTTTAGTGGATATTTGTTTAACATTTTCAGCAAAGACACTAGTACTTTTTTTCTAGAGTACATTGGCCTTAAGAGAGAATCTAATGCAAATTTTAGATATCGGACATACAGTTAGGCCCGTTTATAACGAGTTTGCCTTTGTCGATGAAAATACAAATTTTTTGTTTGGAACAATACAATTTTATCGTTTTTAGTGAACAAGATTTTTGTGGAATTCAAATTTGATGAGGAAAAGATGGCAACATTTTTTAAACAAAACATAGAAAATTTAAAAAAAAAATTCAGATGTGAAAATTAAAAAAAAAAAGAAAGGTAATCGAAGTCGTCTTGTTTAATTAAGGTGAAAATGATAAAATGATGACACTGATGGCTGTGTATTTAATGCTCTAACTATTTTATGATAAAAACTTATTGAACATAAATATTGCAAAACCAAACAAACAACAATAGACCATTTATTTTACACCTCCGAGTAAATCTTATTTTAGGAGTGATTACTGACATTAATTCCCTTATAGCATTTTTTTTTTAACTTATTGTACTGAAATTCAAGTGGTAATATAATACATTGTGCATTAAATTTTAAGCAAATTCAAAGTTGAATATTATTGTATGCATCTACGTTATCTGCAGATTTTATTTTCGAAGTTTGGAATTTTAAATTCCAAAATTAATTTAGTAAGCTATCTGATTTAACGAGATTTTCATTGGGCCCACGCTCCCCGTTACACGCAGATCCTACTGTAGAAAAATATGTTTGTGCTTTATATATATATTGGATATACAGGGTGTTTCAGCACCAGGGTTATACACTTCTAGGAGGAGGATGGGGTACATCTAAATAATTCAGAATTATATAGCAATGCTGGTCGCAAATCACTCACAGCGTTAGTTCTAAAACCATCCAGCATGCACAAATAGTGACAACCAGTCCATGAGAAGTTCAAAATGCGATGCCCTAATCATCTATGCACGTGAGCAGCTGACCTGAGTTTTATCTGGCGCTTTTTACGCACTGGTTGTAAATATTTGTGCATGCTGGACGGTTTTAGAACTAGCGCTGTGAGTGGTTTGCGATCACCATTGCTATGTGATTCCGAGTCATCTAGGTGTACCCTACCCCTCCTAGAAGTTTGTGAACCTGGTTCTGAGACACCCTGTATATAGAGGTATCGGACTATTTTTGAAGCAGGTAATACTTAAATTAACACATGCTTACACTGTGTGAACATTTTCACTATTAGTAGTTTAGTCATATGTAATTAAACATGTTTTTGGTTAAATGTTGTATGTTTGTACATTTACAATGGAAGTTGAGTTTTTGAATTATCCAAATTTTTGCTTATCAGAAATTGGACTCATCACCTTTGTTTCAGAAAATATTATAAAAAAATAATTCTTGTATCAAAAAATTCTTGTAAAGTAAAATTGCACTTTTTAAAAATATAAGTGAATTAGTGGGGCAAGCTGGATTTCCCAAAGACCCATAAAACGCTACACCTAGAGTGTGGCATCACTTGCAATGGCCTGTGTTTTATTAGATCCAGGTTTAGATTCCTTTTTTAAATGTAGACCTAGCTTGTCAACACATCTGACCCACACAGTGAATGTAAGGATTGCGGCATTTAGAAAGACCACTATCCTCCAATGGATAAATAATAGTTAATGGTAGTATACATAAATCACATGTACATTTTGTTTAACATGCATGCATGAATTTTTTTTTTTTGGTGTTACAGTATTATGACTTAGCTGCCGATGTTCTTGCAGAAAACGCTCATCTTACATATAAGTACTTAAGTCCGGTGAGTTTTTGCCATTGTGCACTTATTTTGAAAATATATTTACCCCACGTGTGTGTGCCATATTTCTATTTTCTGGATTTAAAAAATTAGTCGTGTATGTTTTGCTGTAATGATACAGTTAAATCTCGTTATTTTGTCACCTCGCTTATTTCGTCCCTTTTTGAAAGTCCCAGCAGCCGTGCATAGAAAACTATATTAAGAAACCCTGTTTAAATCGTCATGCACCCAATCCTAAACCTCGTTAAATCGTCACTTTGTGTTCTTGTTTATGGCATTCACTCTCCTCCTTTTATCGTTTTCATTTGCTATTTTAAACTTCGCCATCGAGAATGAATTCTTTTATTGCTGGGGGTCCTTCTATTGGAGAAAAGGCATCTTTCTATTTTAGTATGTACTGTGTATCTGGTATACAATGACCATCTACAGGCTTTTGATTGCTTGCAGGTTCGTGACTGACAAGTGTATACGAAGATATTCAATTTGTTGTCAAAGAATTCCTTTTCACGTTGATTTTAAATTATTGAATTGAAGAATTATTCAAAGTCGACACTAATGACTGTAAAGAAAATGTAAATGATCACGGCGATGTATTATTAAAAAATTTAGTTACTGAATTATGTGCACATGGCTATAATATGCCATCGGAAAATTTATACACCATGGTAGATAATAATCTTCAAATTTTTGGTTCAGTAACAATAAAAGATATTATTTCTGATGTGCCTAATGGGAGTGTAAGTAGTAATGATAAAGCATGAGAAAAAAATGAGCCTAGTGTAATGGAAAATGACACGTTCATTGCCATAACCGTTTTGAGGTGTAATTTAATGTCTGTTGACACAAATGATGCTGATTTAAAAAACTAATTGAACTAAAAAAAAAAAAACTGTTTCATTGTTACCAGTGCGACACACACAAACTCATATTCAAGATCATTATGATGCAAGGTAAAAATTGGATTTGGAGTGCATAAATAAAATACTACAGGAGATATGTATTTTTTTCATTTGCTTACATTGATGTCGGGAGTTAATGTCAAAAATAATATATGCACATGATATGAAATACATACATATATTCTTATTTGCTTAAATAAAGCAAATTTTGGGAACTCATGGACGATCTTCCTAACATCCGTTATTTCGTAACCCCACTTAATTCGTTATTTTTTCCCGGTCCCACGTGTGACGAAATAACGAAGTTTTACTGTATTTAATATTTTATAAACTCATCTTTTTTTTTTTTAAGATTGTACATGTTTTTAAAGGCTTAAAATCAAATTTGAAACGCACTTCGCTCATATGTGCAGTGTCTAAATATAAAATAAAAAGTTGGAAACTATGATTTTTCTTTCAGTATCTTTTTGACTTTTTGGATGCTTTGATTACACAACAAACATCTCCTGAGGAGGCCTATAAAAAATTCGACGAAATGGCTGCAAAACATATTGAAACATTGCGCAAGTTGACAAAGCAAGTCCAAGAAGCGCGGCAAAATCATGATGATGAAAGTGTCAAAAAAGCTGTCAATGAGTTTGAGCAAGCTTTAGAAAGGTTCATTGAATATTTTTTATAGCTTGTTTGCTTATTTTAAATCACTTGCTGATAACCATTTCCTTAGAATATAGCTTCTGCTGCAAATTCCCAACAATTACAAATATCAGTTGGATCCCAAATTGCCCATTAATAAAATTAATAATTAATTAATTATTAATAATTAATTCAGTTATAGCTATCAATGGAGACAAAATTCTCACGAAAACCTCATGGTTTTAATATTCTTTCTTGTTTCTCATCAGATACATACCAGTTCTGATGGCACAAGCTAAAATCTACTGGGATTTGGAGAACTATGCCCAAGTGGAAAAAGTGTTTAGGAAGTCCGTCGAATTCTGCAGTGATCACGATGTGTGGAAATTGAACGTGGCGCATGTACTGTTCATGCAGGAGAATAAGTTTAAAGAAGCTACTGGTTTTTATGAGCCCATTGTGAAGAAAAACTATGAGAAGGTCTGGTTTGCAATTATACCAGCTCTAAATGGTATAATTGAATCGTATCCGTGTTGTGCAATCATAAAGTGTTCTATAGTTGTAAGATACTATTACGCTTCTCAGAGCTAATACAGTTGCCAAATAATGGTCTACATACAAAGTCACTGGCGTAAGTTTTTTGCTGATTTCGTGGGGAATTGATTTATTAATGATTTTGACACCCACGTTTTAGCTCAACTGAAGCTTAAATATGGAGAAAAAGAGCTTCCTTCCTGTCCTCAATGGCATAGCTTCGGGCTGTACATCAGTGTTCTGGGCTGTACAAAGAGAGACCCTAGTTCAAATCTAGGTTGGGGAGTCCTACATCAAAAAAATCTCTAGTTGGGCTCAAATGTGGGTGCCAACATCATTAATAAATTCATCACAAAGTCGCAAAAAAACTCACCCCAGTGACTTTGTGTGTGTGGACGATTATTCGGCAATTGTGTTAGCCTTACGAAGGTAATAATATCTTACAACCTTAAATATGTAGAAAAGGATTTTTGTTCCTGTCTTTGATGGCTTAGTGGTATTAAGACGCTCCAAGCTCACCGGAGAGACCCTAGTTCGAATGTAGTTTAGGACAATGTCTTTTTTTTTGGGGGTGTCAAAATTATTAAGTATAAAATGTTCTGTATTATAAACTATGTGTAAAAATATCATAATGTAACATGATTCTGCATAAATGAATTTGCATTGTATTGTTCTCTCTTCCTCTCTTTTTTTTTTTAACAGAATATTTTTGTTTATTACTGAATTATTATTTTATTGATGATACCATTCAGTTAATTTCACTTTATTCCCATAGATTCTTAACGTTAGTGCCATCGTGTTGGCGAATCTCTGCGTCTCTTACATTATGACAACTCAGAATGAAGAGGTAAGTTCCAGTATTTGAAATTTTAAATAAATGTGGATTATTGATTTTTTTTTTTAAAAATTGAATGCCTTATTATAATTTAAAAAATAATTTATATCATTCAATTATGTATATCCCTGTTTCTTTGAATAAATCTGTATTCTTCATGCCTGTGCATTTCTAACGAATTTCAGTAAGTTACGTTTAAATACCGTGAAAAAATCCTCGAATTAGGAGTTTCATTTCACGAGTTTCACTTCTTGTAATGAATTATAAATAAACCCATGATGTGCAGAGGTAATTTATGTATTTACCGTCTGAAAAATTTGAGTACAACTCCTGATGGTAAACATTTCTTTCATATTTTTGTTTCTTTCTTCCGACTCACAGCCTGTGGCTTGATTTCTTGAGGGACAGAGGTTCTGCTTTTTTCAAAAACTAGGTTTTGGCATAGCATTGCCTTAGTTCATATTCTGCAAACTAAACAAAATTCAGAAGCATGAAAAAAGCAAACACATGGTGCTAAATGATGAGATTTAAAGCCTAAGATTTGTAATTTGCATATAATAAAAAATATTAATAATGAAATAAATTTAATTATTAAATATGAAGATTTTTAATAAAATTTTCAGAATAGTGTAATGGCTTCAATTTTGTGGATTTTTTTTACTAAAGTGGTGGGTTTTAGGTTTTATCTGTAAATACTTAACGTTCTGATAAAGCTAACAGACTAAACATGATGATAAACAGTGTCTTCATAAATTAATGCGTTAATAAAATTAATGATACCACACTTGAAATGAATGGATGAGCTATTGCAAACATTTTATTAAAGCCAAATAATTCTCATTATAGCTGATGATGTGATAATATTAGATGATAAATTACAAAGAGCAAATCATTTCTAGGTACCTGATGGGGACTAAACCCACAAACCCTTGATAATTAGTCATATGCTATTTCCCATTGAAGTGTAAAAAGCAGTCCAAATACTGCCCTATTAATTGTAAACTTTTCCAACAAACCCTTGATAACCAGTCACATGCTATTTCTCATTGAAATATAAAAAGCAGTCTAAGCACTGCCCCATTAATTTCGAAGTTTTCCCACAAACTCTTGATAACCAGTCACATGCTATTTCTCATTGAAATATAAAAAGCAGTCTAAGCACTGCCCAATTAATTGTAAATTTTTCCCACCAACTCTTGATAACCAGTTACATGCTATTTTCCATTGAAATATAAAAAGCAGTCTAAGTACTGTCTCATTAATTGTGAAGTTTTCCCACAAACTTTTGTAACCAGCCACATTCTATTTCCCATTGAGGTATAAAAAGCAGTCCAAGCACTGACCCATTAATTGCAAATATTTCTCACAAACTCTTGATAACCAGTTTTTATTTGGTAACGAGCTTTATATTTGCTTGCAGAAGGGAGATTGGTTAATGCCTGTAGCTTAATGGTAAAAGACACTAGACTGGTTATCAAGGAATTGTGGGTTCTGTCCCCACCAGACACCGAGAAATCAATCTTTTTTTTGCGTATAATTTATCTATTGAAAACATGTTAATTATTTTATTGAAAATGAACATTAATAAACGAGTAAATATTTGTAGGCTGAAGAATTGATGAGAAAGATAGAGAAAGAAGAAGAGCAATTGGCTTATGAGGATCCCGAAAAGAAGATGTTCCATTTGAGCATCGTCAATTTAGTCATTGGGTATTCTTAATTCATGCTTTAAAATTTTTTGATTTTTCGTATTTTTTCAGCAAAATAAAAAGGGGAAAAAAAATCCAAAAATTTTTTGTTATTCAATTCAGAATGAAAAGATGGATAATGCCATCCAGGATACTGAGTATTACAAAACATGGTGACCTTAGGACTTTTTTGGCAATTCAACATGGCAGACACGCATGAGCATTGTTACATGTCGGCTATTTTGGAAAATTGTGAAAAAAGAATAAAAAATTTTTAATTGTGAAAAAAACTAAAAAATGAGGAAAATAAACTAAAATTTGCATAAAATGTCAGTGTTGAAGAAAACTAAGGTTTCAGTACTTTTTCCGAATCATTAGATGTCTTGAGGAGGGGGGGGACCCACCTCTACACCCACTTCTAGATTCTGGCATTGAACCTAGGTCTTGCACCTTTCTTGAATTAGTGAATCTTGCTAAAATATTAAGTAAAAATGTAGTTATACCCATAGTCTCATCGTTAATGCTTATATGTCGACATACGTTCCCAAGCTATGATGAAGTTAAAAACACTGGTTGGAAGATTTAGCATGGCGGCAACTAGAAAGAAGACGAATTTAATTAGTTTTAAAAACAAAATAGAGGCTATGTACGCATTCAAACGATGTAGTTCGTGGAAGAAAAATAATTTTTGCAGCATCAAAAAATGCAGGGGACATTTTTTTGTTCTATACTTAACGAGAAAAACTCACACGGTTATCATAAAAACTCAATATGTCAATATATAGATCAACTTAGAACAAATAAAGCAATGCACAATCAAAGAAAAATGTAAATAAAACAAATATCAAATACAAGGTGAAGATTGATCAGACGATATATACGAGGTGTGACCAATAAGTAGGGTGAATCACCCCTCAAATCGAAAATGGGAACAACCCTATTATCAGTGACACCTTCGTCATGTTCCGTAATATTCAGTTAAAAGTAGTGCATGGTTTTGTGCAGCTGTGTGTCTTGATAAATTTATTATAGACTTTTGTCTGTGCAGTGGTTTTGTGGCATGTCCTGGAGCAGAGATTCAATTTGAAATTCCTGTACAAATTGGGTAAATCAACGGGCAAAAGTCATACAATGCTGAAGCAGGTGTATGGAGATGAAGCTGTGACCTTGAAGACCGTGTACGTGTGGTTTAAAAAGTTTAATGATGGGCATGAAAGCATCGAAGATGAGCAACAGAGTGGGCAGCCCACCACATGCAGAACATGAAAAAACATTACTTGAACTGTTTCAATGAGATTGGCGATTAACCATCAAGATGCTGTCAAACGAATTGGATAACCCTCGAGGAAACTGTTCGGAAAATCGTGACACAGGATTTGAGAAAATGCAAAGTTTGTTTGCAATTTGTTCCTCATCACTTAACAGAGGAATAAAAACAGCAACGAATGAAATGTTGTGGGGACTTCATCGACATGGAGGACGAAAATGCCCAGTTCGTGAAAACCTTCGTAACCGGCGAGTAAACCTGGTGTTTCCAGTATGATCCGGAGACAAAACGCCAAAGTATGGAGTGGTGAGGATGCAACTCCCGAAAACAGAAAAAATGTCATTTTGAAAAGTCAAGGGTAAAAAAGACACTGCTGATAACCGTTTTTGACTGTCAAGGCATAATTCACAATGAATTTCTTCCTGCAGGTCAAACTGTCAACGGTAAGTTTTACTGCGAGGTGCTCAAACGACTTTTGGCTCGTATTCGTTGTGTATGACCACATCTGAAGCAACCTGGCTCTTGGTTTCTCTTGCACGATAATGCACGGCTGCACACCTCTATGCTTGTAAAGCAGTATCTGGCTTAACATCTCTATTCTTGTAAAGCAGTATCTGGCTTAACATCGGGTTACTGAACTGTCAAACCACTATATTCCCCAGATCTGTCTCCACTGGACTTTGTCCTGTTTCCTAAACTTAAAGTGGCTCTAAAAGGGCAAAGATTTACAGACATTATGCACATTCAAGCTGCTGCGACACAGGAATTGAAAGCTGTACCAGTGGAGGAGTTTTCAAGAGCTTTCGACAATTTATACACATGTTGCTAGAGGTGCATAGTGTATGACGGGGGCAGTTCTGAAGGATTGAAAACAGTTTCCATGTCAGGTCTATTTAATGCTAGACTTATTTCATTATTCACCTTACTTGTTGGTCATACCTTGTACATTAAGATTTACATATGAATTAGATAACATTTAAATTATAACTCCCACCAATTCTCCATATATATAAATATATCCAGGGTTTCAGAGTGTTTGTTTATTGTAAACTGTTATATAAAAGATAATAGAGAGGTTGGAGGGGGAAAAATTGAAAAAATAATTAGTAGTTATTGTGTGATAAGGAATTTATGAACTTCATTTCTGAATTTGAACCGTGAAGTAATAAACTTAGTGTACTGTGGAAGAGAGTTCCACATGCATGTCCCATTCTTCTACAGACAAGACCAATTGTTGTTCAATGAGCTCTGTAATTGTGGTAGACGAGGTTGGATAGGAATGTTGTGGTAACTGAATATCGATGTGGAAGGATCCAGTGTTAGGTCTGAGATGTGTGAACATAATTAGATTAAATTTATAACTTAATAATTTGTTAATCGATAAGATATTGCATTTGTTCGTTGTTTCAGAGTTAGAAAGTCGCGATGTGAGTTCTAGTTTTATGAAGCCAATAGTTTTAAAGAAGATCATGTTGTGTGGTGTTGGATAAAATGTGTTTTGATATCTAATGACGGGGGGACTTGAGCCCCCCTTTCTCTGTGCCATTGATGTTAAGTACCACTGTAGTTAACTAAAGGTCTTGTAAAACTAGTAAGACAAAAAATTGTACTATGTTAAATTTATAACCCAAATATTATTACTGTGTCAGATTGGTAATTGAAAAGTTTCTGTCCCTTTATCAGACAAATAACTCGAAAAAAAATACTTTTTTGGTAGAAAAATACTTTAAGGATTGCCAGTTCATCAAATTAGAAAACCAAAGACTGATTTGTTGGACTAGGCACTCCAAGGCCAGTAATTTACTCGAACTTTGTAAATGGAGGTCCTTCAGTGATGTAGTTGTAACGTGTTCATCTAACATGTGGTTATCCGCGGTTTGATTCCCAACTATGCCTAAAACAAAAAGATGCTTATTGACTAACTGCTCTCCATAGTCCAGGGATTGGTTCCCTAGGCCTTAAGAGGTTTGCATCCGTCAGGAAAACTGCGAGGAAACTTGAATCAGCATGACCCATGTTGTTCTTGCACCGTAACATTCGCAGACAGAGACTTTGTAAATAGATCAGGAAAATTAGAATACGAGTTCCTTGTCCCAGAACTTACTACTAATTTTTTTTTTTATAATCGTATTTAATTTTCAGAACACTATATTGTGCAAAAGGGAACTACGAGTTTGGCATTTCACGTGTGATCAAAAGCTTAGAGCCTTACAGTAAGAAACTGGGTACAGATACTTGGTTTTACGCAAAACGATGCTTCATGTCCTTGTTGGAGAATATGGCAAAGCAAGTATTTACAATTCGAGATTCTGTACTGCATGACTGTCTGCAGTTTTTCACCCAGTGTGAAGGTAAGTTACAAAATTATTGCCAACTGTTTTTGCCGT
This sequence comes from Dysdera silvatica, assembly GCA_006491805.2. Classification (NCBI taxonomy): domain Eukaryota; kingdom Metazoa; phylum Arthropoda; class Arachnida; order Araneae; family Dysderidae; genus Dysdera; species Dysdera silvatica. The sequence continues at coordinate 146,696,899 of QLNU02014176.1, forward strand.
AATTGTCCTGACAATAAAACAGAGTGCAACTTAGCACTATGTGAGACTGATCAGCGCGGTAACCTCTTCCAAAAAATTATCTCATTCAGTGAGCACCATTATTCCTGGGTGGCGTAATTTCAGATTTGAAAAATTTTTCAAAAGCAATTTATTACTCAACGTTGAAATTATCCCTATTCAAAGTGAACCATTTCTGAGAGGGGTAATTTCGAATTTAAAAAATTCCTAAAACCAATTTTTTACTGAGATTTCCCTACCCAAGAACGATTCTTTTGAGTAGGACACTTGTCATATCACAACCTTACGACGAAAGTGTTACAACTCAAAATTCGGTGAAAATGACTTAATGTTACAACTAGATGTAGAAAACAGTGCTGCATCCTGCCGTGCAAAACGTTAGGTCATAAGTTATTCGGGTTGCCAGTAGTTGGCACATATCATTAGATGAACGCAACGTCACTCTATTTAGCCAGAATTTTTTGTTTTTTGAAGATTGGGATTTTTTGAGTTGTAACACTTTCGTTGCAAGGGTGCAATATAGTGTATGTTCCATGCCCTTTTCTTCCAAATAATTACTCGAAATGGTAATGTAAAAAATTGCTAAAGGCAATTAATGAGAATGTATGTGTCTGTTGTTTTAGCGCATGGGCGTAATGTAAAAGTCACTGCTGAACCACCACTTGAAAACGTCCACCTTCATCCTGGAAAAAATACAGTGACCTATGAAGCCAGGCTTTTAAAATCCATATTACTGGAACTGATGGAATAAAAGAGGATCGCTGCAAACTAACCTTTATCTCCATTGAATGGAACCTTATTCTTGAAAAACGAGAACAGGAACTAGATATCACAGATGTTAAAGACCATCGTATATGCAAATTATGTTGTTTTTTATTGCCAAATTTACGATTTCGTTTATCGTTGTAATGCAAAAAGTGCTATCTAGTCAAATAATTCACTGTAATAATTCTGTGTGATTGTAATCAGAGGTGCATAATGATTACTTTGCAAGAACGAGTCCGTCCTAACTCATATCTTGGCAAATGGTGCATAATATTTATTATAAACGTGTTTACATGCATCTCCAGTATTTACATTTGTTGAAAAAATTATGCAGATCGTTAATAAACTGTTCAAATGTCGTAAACTTTTCAATTCCTTGAATATAAAATTATTTTTTTAAGGAGATTTATAAATGCACTAGAACCAAATACAATTTGTAACGAAGCTATTTCATTTGGACGTAATATTATTTTTAACAACTTCATGCTAAATAAAATTACAGATTACGAATGTAGACAGCCAACAGGAAACTAAAAGTTATGCCACTGTCGCTTCAGTTCAGAGACAAAAAATGAAGAATTTTCGAAAGGCATTTCCAGGGGACAAATGCTTATTTCATTTTTTATTCTATTTTACTTTAGAATCATCTGCATTTGTATATATAATATACTTTAGCACTATTGTGTTTTCAGAGACTGTATCGCTTTAGAAAGTCTTGGACACAATATATAGCCAAAGTTCGAAAAGTGCAAAATTATCATTGTATACAGGTTCCCTTCAGACAAATTATTGTAATAAACAAGATTAATAAACATTGGTGATATAGAAAATATGCCAGGACCGCTATAAACATCGTTATAGGTAGTATTAATATATACAGATTTTATTGTAATGTACACTGTGTCCCAAAAGTTTAATCTAAAAAGTTATTTAGCCTTCAAGGAGAAGTTATAATATAAAAAAAATATTAAATACAGTAAAACCTCACTGAACGATAACTTTCTCACAAAATGGATTTCTTCCCCGATAGGCTGTTAAATTTACTACCATTCACAGACTATCAGAAACCATTCTCCCTTAGAAGTGGCTACATTTTCATGACTGAAAGGATTCCACTTCCTGCTTATCTTCTGACCTTGAACGGAGTAAGGAATTTAGCAATGACTTACCTATGAGAATAGATGAGCAAACAATTGCACAGCAATAAATTTAAATTCAGATTCACACAAGCATATTTTATTATAGGTTGGAACGACCACAATTGTTTCGATAAGGAGAAAATTGTAAACGTCATTCCAGCTCACAACTATGTTTGGGTGAATATAAATAAAATAACTTTCCTATTCGAGATTTTATCATTAAAGAAAAATGTTTTAATTTAAAATCGAATTTAAATTTTAGAATAATTTTTTTTGCCTTTTGAGCTCTCAATCCAATTTAGACGAAAAATTATCTGAATTCTCACAGAAAAAGCTCCCTGTCCTCCAGTCTCGGGAAACACTGAAGAAAATAAATTACTGGAAACTTCAGTATTTGTTGAAAAAAAGGAATTGTTTATGGAATTATCAGTAGAATGTTTTCTATAATATTTTTTGAACTTCAAACCTGTTTAGAAACAAAACTTGTAACACCAAAAATACCGCTTTTTTTTTTTTTAAATTACAAAATCCATAGTTTGCCTTTAATATTTCAAATTATTAAACCACATTTTTATATTTTGTATGCTAATGCAACACAAATTTGAATTTCAATCGTATTCTGTTTATCCCCCCCCCATCTCCCACTCGTCTAGATTTTGGCTAATAGACCTTTTTCTTCACGAAACCAAGGGTGGGCAGGGCAGCTTCGGGAAATTTTACTGTACATTCATTTTATTACATAACGCATACTGCTTACATATATAAATTTAAAATTGCTAATGTTTATTTCATGTATTATTTAGAATAAAAATGCCCATCTTAAATGTTTAGTGACAATTTCATTTTTGCACTTTTGAAAATATACATTGTAAATTTAAAAGGTGATAACCATTACTACAGACTTTGTAAACTTCATTGTTTATTTTGCAGAATTGCAGGTCACATTATATACCATGTTTTCTGCATGGATATCTTCAGTTAGTTTTGTGGAGAAATACTGCTTACCATAGGTAAAAATTATATGGCTCAATAGAGTGTAGGGCTACACACTTGCCAATTTAAAACTGCAATATTTGCTGGACCCACATTTTCACTGAATTCGATATATATATAGATAGGGGCACAATTTTGCTGAAAAAGCTCATTTTGAACCCCAAAAACACTCTTTATAGGGCACTACATTGTTTTTAGCACACATTAAAGGTGTTTTTCTTTATAAGTGCAAGTGATGTTCGACCATTAAATCCAAGTCTATTCCAGACTATAGATTTTTGTCCATCTACTGAAAAAAAAAACACAAAAAGCTGTGGCTTTTTTTTTATTTCAGATTATGCTAACACGATTCCTAAGTATGGAGCCCGTCAAGTTTCACAATTTGACGGCCATTTTTTTCATAAACTGACAGACATGTGTGCCCGTTGTATTATATTCATCCTATGTCACTTTCTGGTAAATTACTATACCCATTTTCTTAATATTTTGGAGAACCCTATCCTTTAAATTTGAAACTCAATTTCTCTTTCACCCCTTAACGATCGCATAATTTTCAAGAAAACAGTAAAAAAAAAAAAGTTCAAATTTTTTTTTATTCCAGAAAATTGTATAAAAGTAAGTGTACGAAAAATATATGTATTCATTTTTAATTTTTGGAATTCTTTTTAGCTTGAAATCTAAAATAAAAGTAAGTACATTATATAAATATATTTTCCGAGTATAAGAAATGGATTGTTTTTAATATTTTTGGTGTGTTACTTTTGAACACCCCAGGCACGGAAATATCATGGACACGAGAAATAGAGGGCGAAACCTCACCCCGTTATTTTGATGGGAGCAAGAAGGAAGGGGTTAAAGATGTTCTCTGGGAAGATGCTATTCCCACAATTCACACATAGTAGTTGAATACTATCTTCCACACAGTATTTTTGCCTTCCAATTATTGAAGCTTGTAACACTCTACAAATACCACGTTTCAATCTATTTAATTGTTCCATAGTTTCCAATACAGTCTTCCATTGGATTTTAATCTTCGCATTTAGCAGAGCTACCTCTTCGTTATTTAGTATTCTGAAGTAGTATCACAGAGGAAAACCCCAGCTTTATACCTGCTGTTCATGATGTCAGTTCCTTTACTCAAGCTCACATTTAATAAAGTTTTACACACTGTTTAATCAGTGATTAAGCTTTTGGAACAGATACTTTTATAATTTTTATTTTTAAAAATGCGTCAAGTAAATATTAACAGCTGTGAATTTATAGTGGGTATCCTATAAGTTTGTAAACATTTCAAAAATTCTTAAAAATTAAAGGAATTGGTATATTTGAATGCAGTTTGCAGTAAAATTATTCTCATGAATGTTTTTCTTATTTGGTAGAGCAAAAAATTCAGACAGTTCGACGTTTTTGTCGACAGGAAACGCTTCACACATTTTAATCATAGAATTCCGCGGAAAATTACGTTTATTTGCATTCAAGCAAATGCTTAGAAGCATACCATGGATATGAGGTTATGTATGAAGTCCCGAGTGTTCAGTAGTAGTCCATCATCTTAACAGAGATAAAGAATGCAATTCACCACAAAATCGACTGTACCTATACGGATATGCTACATGCTTCAGTTAATGTGTTCTCGCTCATTTATAAAGTGCAATTTTTTGTACTAGCAGACACATAGAACAATTAGTAATGTGATAGGCTTCTAAATATTTGTCTGAATACAAATAAGCATAATTTTTCACGGAATTCTGTGATTTAAATTATGTGAGGTGCCCTGCCTCTTTAGAAAAATTCGAACTCTATATATTTTTTCTATATCCCCCCCCAAAAAAAACCCCTTCATGGGAATAATTTTACCACATGCAAATATACCAATTCCTTCAATGTTCACAAACTTATGGGACACCTGGTATATACAAGAATGTGTTGCATAATAGAACGGATGTATTTAATATTTTGTTTACATTATACATTCACTTTAAACGAGAGTAGCTTTTTTGACACTAAATACATTTTGGACATACCTTATGTATATAAATAAATTTTATTTAATTCTCATTGAAAATAGGTGCTCTAGTTTAGTACACTTAAAATAGTGCTCTAGTTTGAAGCGTGGTTACTTTTTTTTTTTTCGGGATGTTAATCAGTTCCAAGCTAAAATTTTAACCCTTGAAATGTTCTTTTTTTTCATAAACAGGAGAATATAGCAAAAATTTATGAACCCTTTGACTTCCCATACATGTGGAAGACCTGTAGTAGTACTTTTTAAATGAACTTGGAAAAAGGACAACTATTTTGATGCTTAAAATAGTGTAATGTGTAAAAAGACATATGCATGTAAAGGTAAAAATAAATTTATTTCCCCAACACTTTGTTAAATTAAAACAAAAACGCAACCAACAAAATACATTACTTTCATGTTACAGCTGCTTTTACATTAAATATATTGCTTTACAAACAAAAAAAGAAATTACAGCAATTTTTTCATAATATATTTTCCTCTGAAAATTCACTGACATTTCATTATTGTGAATAAATTATAACTATATATATGATCACAATTTTTTGACTCACAAACTAGAATCCCATATTCACAAACATTATTTTTAATTCTGCACCGGAGATCCTCATTCTTAACATACAAAAATTGTAAAGTAGCATCGAAATAATATGGCCTTATAGTTCAAGAGGACGACCTTCTGACACTTGAGGCGTCAAATCCCAGATTATGCATCAATGGGGGAAGTGGGGAGTAAGTGCTTCTTACCACAAGAATTCTGACCTCTCCGTTTTTTTGTATCGTGGATAAATGTGAAACCTTTGCACTCGTTTACGTATTTGTAGAAAAAAGTGCTCACTACAAAAATTCCTGAGAACAAACCTACAATAAGTATATTTAAAAAATACAACCTGTGAAACAAAAACATACATGCACACACACAAAAACCAGCATTATAGTGGGTAACTATTATATATATATTTTTTTATATTGTATATATATAACATTTATTTAATAATGATTCCTTTATAAAAGTAAACAATCATGCTTTTGATATTGCCTCTGTTTCAAAGTAAAAATTATAAATTATCTTCCAAAATTTTTTCTAATACGTAACAAAACACACACAAAGAAATTTTTTAAATGGAATTTTAAATTACAGTGGGCTTATATAACGTATTACGAATAAAATATAAAAAGGACGCTAGCAACTGCATAGAGATTATAAATTGAATGTGAAAAAGTTATAGCAAAACACTTTATAATGTATATGTAGTAAATAACCATTATTAGCAAACAAAACTTAAGAAAAATATTGCCCGTATAAGCAGTTTTCATTTAGCCATTGAAATGTATACATAATTTTACACGATTTCCACTCACACTGCAGGAGAAAAAATCCCTGACCAATTTTGAATTAAACTTTGGTTTCGGAAAAAAATAGCTTCGCATTTGCATGAATTTTAGCTCTTCAGAAATAATGACCGTTTTCTCTGACTTTCCCAGGTTTGACCAAAAATTAATTTTCCCCCGGACTATTCGGGACAATTTCAAAATCCCTGACAATTCTAGATTGTGCGGGAACTATGATTTGATATATAATGTAATGTGCAGTTATAAAGATTGATAGAGGGAAGCAACTAACACTTTATAACAATATATTAAGCAAATAAAATTTGTGTCCGAATGATTCCTGCTTGCATGTTTGATCTAAGCTCAACATTTAAGAACCGATAAATTATCCAAAATGGGACCACAAACACATATTAACAGAACCTCAAATCACGCATAACTACACTTACTGTGATTCACACTAAAAAGGCTTTGGTTTTACCTAACGAGTAACAGGACATTATACTGATATAAATAGACAAACATGTAGTAGATTATAAAGTTACGATTTTAGAATAATAATAGAATAATAATGCACCAAGAAATATAATCTTTAAAATCAATATCAGCTTCCTCATACTGTCTTCCAAATTTATATCAAAATTTGCATTCGATTAATATTCAAAGTAAGTTTTCTGTATGGCAAGCATGTAGCTCCTGCCTTAAAAATGTTATGGATTATATTTCAACAAATTTTTAACCCTATCGTAATTAAAATTGTAACCACATTGACCTTAAAGGGGTCAACGCATGCTCAGCAGTTAATACGTCAGGGCACAAAGGTTGCAAGTAGTCCTGTTTATCAGGTATTATGTGGGATTAATAAATTTTCAAACGAAGGGGATGTGGGAAAACCCTTTTTTTTTCAATAGCAGACATGTTTTTGAAGGGGACTGCGTCATGAATGATTGATTAGTTGTATTTTTATGGCGAAAGGACAGCAAGTATCATTCTTCAACGAGTAAGGCGAGACTATACTTATGGTTTAAGTGTCACAAATAAAAGAGATAGTGAAGGAGAAGACAAGGTAGATTTTACCACGCACAAAAACATGGAAGTGCAAGGTATATGTGCGTCATTCGTAATTGTGTGTATTAACACACATTTCCAAGCATGTGACTGGTGGATATCTTTCTTTTTCTTTTAGGTTTTACGGCTCAAAGACTACAATGGTCATGCTGCGCCGGGACCTACTGTTTTCAGAGGAATCCGAACCTCGTAAGGCCTAGGGAACCAAACCCCGGACTACAGTGCGATCTTTATGAGATCTCTGAGTAAGCTTTCTTTTTGCACTGCTGGGAGTCGAACCCGGATTAGCGGCGCACTAGGAGAACGCGTTACCACACTGCGCCACCGCAGGGCGTATATCTGTCTACGGTAGCTCTTTGCAAAGAGGGCCATAGAGAGAGAGTTTGGTGTGCAGTTCTTTCAACAAGGGTTTGACAAAAACTTTTCGATGAGAGTGGGCTTAACTTGGCTTTTCTTCTTTCCCATAAGTTAAATTCTATCAATCAAGCAGTTTATTCCAGTTAAGTTATTGTAACATTGTGTCTGAATAAATATAGTGTTTGCGAACCATATTATTCTCATTAAGCGCCTAGTTACATTTTTATATGATCATAAATTATATACAGTAGGGTCTCGCTAACGCGGGCAGACCTAAAAAAAAAAAAGCAAGCGTGCATCAATTTTAAAACCTGCTGTATGTGTTCTTTAGTACCGTACAATCAATAAACGTTGAATTTCAATCAATAAGATGGGTTTTCTTTTAATAATAATCAATTCGTAGGTTAAAAAGGTGGGCCAACGTTCTAGTATTAAGACCGAAAAGGACATTTTTATGATAAAAACATCAATTTTAATAGTTTTACCCATCTAAAACTTGTTTTACAGACATTTTAAATCTTATTGCGTGTAACCTGAATTTCGGTATTCCAGATTGGGTCTGGTCCCATCAGTTTACTATGACAGCCCCAAACCCTTTGAAATTAAATCAATAAATCAAGCTTACCCCCACACCTCCTAAAGGTTAAGATTTCTGGTTACGCCTTTGCTGTAGAATGTATAATAAAATAAATTTACACAAAACGATTTGTGACTCATTTTTTGTTTGTACTAAGTCAACTGGGTTACATCAAATTACTTTTGTATCACAAGTTTTTAATACTTCAAACAGAAAAACAACAAACAGTACAAATATATGTTAAATCACTTGGAAAAACAAACGTAACAAAAGTGTTATTCATGCAAAACCAGACTTTGGACCTTGTTTCCAATATAAGACATGACCTTAAGCTTCTAGCTTACTGTAAGACGACTACATTAGTACCCATTCAATGGGAAACAACTTGGTGAGTTCATGCGTAAATCTTATTCCATAAAAAGTTAGGCTATGTGAAAATGACAAATGAAATCAACTAACCACCTTAGATTAACTAAAAAAAAATAAAATAAAAGCCCAAGAAAGGGACGACAAATTCAAAGGTCATTGGTGTAACTAGTCTTAAGTTCTAGGGAGGGCTATAGTCTCCAGCTCAATGCCCAATACATAGCAAATTTTTTTTTAAAGCGGGAAAGCTAAGCCCTCCCTAGTCCTGACCAAGTTATGCCAATGGTCAAACGTTATACAAGCACATTAATAGACATGAGTTCTGGGGGAAGTTTAATGTTATCCTGCATTGCAATTTGCTTCAGATTTTCAAACTTTCTACAAATGTCGTTAATTTCCTTATGAAGTTCCATGTTCTCGTTCTTTAGTCTGTTGATATCTTGGAGAACAGTGGATCGGGCATGCTCCAAATCATCTTTCTGCTCCAAGCGCTTGTTTCGACAACTGGCGGCATATCCTCGATTTTTCAGAGTTCGCCTCCGCTGCTTCATCCGAATCACTTCGGACCGACCCAGCCCAGAGTTTTTGAGAACGCGGTTCAGCTCTCTCACGGATAACGATACGAGTTCATCATCACTAATTCTGTGAGCGTATGGCACTGGCATGACCTAGAATGTCAATTAAATAATTACTGATAACAATACTGATGTCCAATTCGACAATCTATTAATAGCTTAGCAGTATGAAAATCACATTACTCATATTTTATGGTGGATGGACAGACAAGGTCGTGCTGCACCAAGACCTATTTTCCTAGGAAATAAAACCCCCACTTACTTAGGAAATTGAAGGACAGTATGTGTTGTTTTAATTCCTTATGGTTCAAGAACAGCAAAGGACATGCTTGTCAAAACAGAAGTCAATTCAGTATAAAGATATTAAAGCATGTACTCTTTAAGAGACCGTTGGAACAGAGTATTGTTTCTTGCATGTGCAACCGTCTTTACAAAGAGTAACAAAACAACATTGCACATACAACTAGTTCTTACATGTAGGTACAACAGTTTCAACAAACAGCAATACATGTAAAAAAAAATTGTATATGAAGCTGGTGGTTAGATTTTAGAATATGGTACTGGTTCCTCGCCAAATTGACAACTAAGAAAATAGTCACCAAGCAGTTTTCTACGTGACACGTCAAGGTCTGTTTTCCATGTGCTGTTCAGGTTTTTGGTGATTCATCATTATACTGATTCAGGAGAACTCGAAGGTTATCCAAAAGGGCAGCCAGCGAGGGCCTCCCCTACTTATCCTTCACTGATACAGGAAAATTACAGTGTCAAAATAATATCAGGGGATCACTAAAGTGAATGGTTATTTGGCAGTGGTACCTGTACAGCAACCCTATCAGTTATCAATGAGAGTTGCTAAAAATGGAGAAAACTCGCCAAATCACTTTATTGATGGTTGTACTGTGTTCTAATTTTTTACGAATCTGCTTACTGAAGGACTTTTTTTAATAAAGGCCATTAAATAAAAATAAAATTCAATGCAAAACAAATGATCCTTTACTGTTACGACTTTCACGAATAGTATTTATAAAAAAACTTTTGCATGTAAAACTGTTTCCTACAACGAGTGCAATACATTTTTACAAATAATCATGGTTAAGAAATAGTTACATATGCAACAAGGACTAGGTGCTCATTATAAATGCAACCAGTTTTGATAAAAAATAAGGATAGGACTCCACAAATCAAGGCAAATTCGACTCGCCAGACAGAAATGGCAACTGCTCACCTCAATAAAAAAAAACCGAGATGATTTTTACTCATCCATTGCAAAATCTAGTCGTCAATGGCGACCTGTACACCCCAAAGCAGAATGTGCTAAAAAGTGTTAGTAGTATATCGCAGAACAATTATAGTTTTTTTTTTTTAATAAATAAAAAAGATGTCTGAGAAATATTTTCTGCATTTCTATTAAAAAAGGAATTTATGTTTTATAGAATTTAAAAATGCATATAATACGAATATATATATACATACATGCATCTCCTGCAGAACATTTTTGATCAGCTGAAGGCTTGTTGCAGAACATTGCAAAACATTCTGCTTTGGGGCCTGTACATAAATATATATCATATTCATTAACCTGAGTGTTGAAGAATTTTCTTGTATATATGCTAAAAGTGCGGAATAAAATGCGTAGTTATTTTTTATTTATAGTTAGTTAATATTTCTTGTATATATGCTATACAACTGATATGAATACAATTGCTCTCAATTAATGTGAAAATTATAGTAACAAACAACAGCGTAATTCTACGCATTTTTGGCACACAAGAGAAGCGCGATAGCGCTTCGTCGCACTCAAACGGTTAAGCTAAAAGAAATTCTCAATACAGAAATAAATGCACTAAAAATCACTAATTTTGCTGATAATTTTTAAACCATTATTTCATGGGAAAAAGTTAAAAAAAAAAAAAAAATAATGTGCATTTGAATTTTTAAATGGTATTAATCCTGATTTAGTGACAATAGCTGTCTTTTATAGCTGGGAAGTTTCCATTTTCTTCTTACAAGGGAACCACTTTTGTGGAAGCTCGCACTTTGAGACAAGACATATCAGAAATCAGTTTTTTGTGAATAGCATATAAATTTTTTTTATGAAAAGTCAAAGTCCAAAAATCGCACTTTTTAGATGAAGTTTGATATTTTTTATTCGTATTGTATATGAAGATAAGAACTTTTTAATTCAATTCGAATAAAGAGGGTAATTGTATTTAACGGATAAAATTATGTGAAATATCATTCAAAAAATTACATAAAAACTGAGCTTTTTAACACAGATATTTGGCATGTTCAGCTGTGGCTTAGAACTGGCGATTTCGGCATGAAGCATTTATTATTAAATTACGCTCATATTGAAACCTTCATTGCCACTATTTTTAGGAAATATAATGGCATAATAAAAAGGAAAAAATTCTAAATTTTATGGCCGTAACATCAAAATATTTTATACGTAAATAATTTGTTTTAAAAAGCAGATAAGCATTTACCATACTGAATGTCTCCTATTCGTTGCGGAGTCACTTTGGCTCTCGTAAAAAATTTTACGCAGGAAGTTTGAATGTTGTAAATCAATCAAAGACTTTCAATATGAGAAAATTATAAAAATGTCTCAAAATATCGGATTCCGGAACTATTTTTATAAATTGTGATGATGATACTTTTCATAAAAGTATTTAAAGCACGATTGTTCTTAACAACGGCAGTACTTTAAAAAATGATGTAAATTACAGTCATTGTTACTGTAAATTGTATCGATTAAACGAAAAGACATTTTGTCAATATTTTTTAATTGAATAGTTTCATAAGTGTGAATACAGTTACACCAAGAATATTGCAACATAGGGCGACATTGTTCAGCACGTAATTGGTTATACACCAAAAACTGAATTTTTATAATTTCATTTTGATGTGTTACATCAATTTTGATTTCATCCAGAGCAATTGTTTGCAATTTTTTTGACGAAATGTTTATACTTCATGCCGATATCGCCAATTCTTCTAAACCATAGCCAAACGCGCCAAATATTGTTATTAAAAAGCTTAGTTTTATATAATTTTTTAAAATACTCTGAATGATCTTTCGTGTACTTTTATAATTTTATTCGTTAAATGCAACCACCTTCTTCATTCAAATTGAGTTCAAAAGTTATTATCTTCATATACAGTGCGAATAAAAAATATCAAACTTCACCTAAAAAGTGTGATTTTTGGACTTTGAATATTAATAAAAAGATTTATATGCTATTCACAAAAAACTGATTTCATATTCTTAATAAGAAATTTAGGGACTATCATTTGTGATAAGTCTTGTTTCAAAGTGCGAGCTTCCACAAAAGTGGTTCCCTTTTTACATGTTCGAAGACTATTTTAATGAAACTAACCCATTAATTTGGTAAGAAAATATCACCCCACGTTTGAAACCTTACACAAGTACAAAACCTAATGATTTTTCAAAACAAGTATTCACAGTTGTAGCAACAACTGAAAGGCTAGAGCGAATGTTTTCTACTTTGAATTTGTCTAGTCTAAAATCAGAAACAGATTGGACAATAAGAAAGAAGGAAAGCTGATGCTTTCCTTTTAATATTTCAACTAGTATTTTAAATTTGTCACTAAATTTCATATTTGTTTACATACTATGTTGACACTAGTAGCTTGGTGGCTGTATTGAAAATAGCAAAATACTTTTTTTTTTCACATTACAAAAAAAAAACCAAACCATGATTTGTGTATTTTATTAGATAATGTACATCATCCACTTCCATAAAACATTTGATTTACAGGGTACAATATTTTTAAAAGAAGCCAATCAAAATTTGATGTATCTCAATGGATGGGACATATATAAAAAAGTATCGAATATTTTTGAAAATACCAATATTTACAATCCCTGATTACACTTGAGTATAAAAGTATATATATATCATCATCATCATATTCAACCATTATCTATCCACTGCTGGATGAAGGTCTCTCCAAATGCTTTCCACACAAGTCTATCCTGGGCCATTCGTTTCCACGTCACCCCAACCTCTTTTCTTATTTCATCCACCCATCTAGTTTGAGGACGTTTTCTAGGTCTTCGGTGGTCTCTTGGAATCCAGTTGAGAATTTGCGTTGTCCATCGTTGATCAGTTCTTCTTGCGATATGCCCAGCCCATCGCCATTTCAGTCCTTTTACTTTAACAATGATGTCCTCTACTCTAGTTTGCTCTCTCACCCAAGTGTTTCTTTTTCGATCTCTCCTAGTTATTCCAAGCATGCACCTCTCCATGCTCCTTTGCGTTGTCTGTAACTTTCGTATTGCTCCAACTGTTAGACTCCATGTCTCTGATCCATAAGAGAGGACTGGCAATACACACTGGTTGAAGACCTTTCTTTTAAAACACAAAGGTAAATTTCTTTTCAGGATAAAACTGTTTGGTCCGAATACACTCCAGCCAAGTTTAATACGTCTGTTGAGTTCTTTCATAATGTTGCCTTCCATTGAAATCAGTTTTCCAAAGTAAATATATGAATCATCAATTTCTAGCTCAATGTTGTCAACTTGTATTTTTGTTTTCTCTACGAAATTATTGAACATGATTTTAGTTTTTTGAAGGTTCATCTTGAATCTAACTTCTTTACTTCTAGTTGAGAACTACTATACCATGTCTTGGAGTTCTGATGGGTCCGTTGAAAAAATAACAATGTCATCAGCAAACCGCAAATGATTTAAATATTCACCATTTATTTTTATTCCCTTGTTATTCCAATTTATCAGCTGAAAAATCATCTGTAAAGCAGAAGTAAAAAGTTTTGGAGAAATGGTATCTCCCTGCCTCACACCTCTACCAAGTTCGGTAGTTTTGGTATCTTTATGTAACCGAAATTTTGCACTAGCATTTTTATACGCACGTTTCAACATGTTAATGTACAATATTAATGCAACACATGATATTTACACACACATTACACAGAGCAAGTAAATATATATATATAGGTGCACGGATGGTATCAAGGGGTGGGGATGAACCGAGCATTCACCTTAAGTGGCAGATTTTTAGGAGAGGCAAAATGGGATTAAATCACGCAAATTTCCCTTTTCGGGCAGCAAAATATGTGTTTGCCCTGAGTGAATACCGAGTGCCGTCTCTGTATGGATCATATATACTAAAAAAAAGAAGAGATTAAAAACTAATATTTCCTGTTCCTAAATTATGTTTGTTTGGCTTTTTTATGGCGCAAGAGCATCTGGGCTATACTGCGCCAAACATGGTAAAATCAAAGACTGTAGTAAAAACCAGTACTTTTTAAAAATTTTAAAACGTGCGTATGGTCAGCATGGTCATTTAAAATGTCAGACAGTGATGAAGAGTTAAAAGTAAGAGTGCGGGCAAGTCTATAATAGGGGCATTGAGTTAAAATGTGTAAAACACTCATGGGTTCATTGCACACTTGGCAAATTGGTGCTGGTTTTCCTTCCAACAGATGTCTATGGGTGAGATCCTAAAGTAAGTAAGGGTGAGTTCCTAAAGTAACTTGATTAGTAAGGTATATTAAATCAAAAGAAAAAACACATGTTTTAAAGTTCAGGTTAGGTGTGCATTAACATATGTTAGTTTAATCTAGCAATTTAATAACTAACAAGTTTTTCTCTGACAGTATAATACAATTTTCTCAGAGATTAACAGGTCTTGAGAGTTCCATAATTCAAGTGGCATTAATGCATTGTATTCAAGGTCAGTGACATCAGTTAGTGCTTTAAAATTGAACCTACCAGAGACTTAACAAGTTTCATACGAGTAGAGTTATATGGGCCAGTGGGACCCGAGCCCCCCCCACTGTAGAAATGCACAAAATATATGCTTGATTCCCCCCTTCCCCCAATAATTTTGAAAACTCTAAGCTGATGACAAGTCTGGTACTACTGCCGAACACATTACCACTTTCTCGCTTTTGAAATAGCTCTAAATTTTAGTGTTCGACTTGTGATGTTACACTCTTTCTGACTTCATATACGTGTATACGATGCTATGATGAGCCATTTTGTGCTTGCTTCGTGTTTATGTAGGCTGTGTTTCGTTCATTGCAGCGAATATATCAGAGCTATTGACTTTTTTTTTTTTGGATCGCATTTGAGAAGTCAGGGAAGTGTAACTAAGTGGGTTATGAAACTGTTTTCATGCTTTTTGAGCACTATCAAGACTATTTTTCTCACACACAAAGCTCCACATGAATTCCACAAAATACAAGTCAAAATGGAGTCGCCGCAGCACACAACAGAAATATATCCTGTCTAATAACAAAATTGCTCTGGGGAAAATACACATAAAAGGGGTGGAACTACATTTAAAAAAAAAAAACCTTAACAGATGCCACCATCCGTAAAAATCACTGATTCAACATTTTAATTAGTCAGGAGTACTAGAAGACTATTCAAACGGGCTGCAAGGCCAAAGCGGGTGTTTCCGCCACCCACTATCCTTTCTCTGATACAGATAAGAGAATTTTGTACTCAATTACAGCAATTTTTCTGGCAACATTTAAAAAACAAGCGATGCTGTTCGGACGCTGTGATAAGCTCGTATGCATATCAAGTATGCAGAAATCTTGGACTACTTTAAGAGAAGGCTATAGCATAAGTTTTGGCAATGTTTGAATCATGTTGGATACAAGGAAGTAATATGCAATGTCGCCTGTTTTTTTTAAATAGTGGAGGAGGGATGGGGGGGGGACACCTCCCATAAGACACTCACTGATGAAAGAAAACTGTACTGGTCAAAAACCTTCAGAAACGACCCTTTCAGCATGGCAAAAGGCTATACGCCCGTTGTCATCAACTTATGGCACAGGTGAAAAAATTTGGCGATGGTAACATACTGTGCATTTCCACCACAAGTCTTTTCAGAAAAACAAACTCAAAACTCTGCAAATAAAGTGGTAATAAATTATTGTAGGTTATCCATTCCACTGGTGCCCATATGAGTAATTCTGGGAGGGGGGGGGCTGTGAAAAATCATACCTCCTTCAAGGCTGTCAAAGATTTTAGTAAATGTACAAGGTGCTAAAATAGGCTTACTACAAAAATAATTGATAATGTTTGATCATTAGTAATATGCTAAAAATACCTTACTTTAATTTAAGGTGCGACTGTGAAACTTTTGAAAGTAAATATATAGCAAAATTGGGCTAATCAAGTTTTTAAACAAAGCCTATGGGGGGCATCTGAAGGCTCCCTATATGGGCGCCCATTGTCGGCACTAATTAGTGCTTTACAATTAATCTACCACAGACTTTCAGAAACAAGCCTAAAGGGTTCTTGAATTCAGTGGTATTTACTTCATTAAGGTCATGCGTACTAATTAAAGACTGACAGTAATTAAAAAGAAATCAAACTGACATACGCTTCAAAAGACTGGAAAATTCTACTTCTATTTCACGGCACAATATACGTTTTATCGAATGGCGTTTTACTAGGAACTGTACCTTAACTACGTCGCGATGCGTTTCACCAGAAATTAAAACATGTCATGATGATGAGCAACTTTCTATAACACGGAGGCGAAAATCGCAAGCTCACCGTATGGTAAAAACAAATAAAAAGGAATGCTTACAAACTCTTCCTTGACCCTCGGTACAGGTTCCTCCATGTTTCCTCTTCCTATGATAGGCAAAATATCAATACCGCTGAGTCACTTGGCCCAGACCGCAAGCCAAGCTGAAGGAAAGACGCAATGGTCAGTCGTCGGTGGAGAAAGAATTAAAACATTAAATTAAAAATAAAATTATGTGTAGGGTATAATTACTGCTAATAAATAATTAGAAGTCCGGCTCTTTAATCTAATATGGCTTTGTTTGTAATATCTTACAGTGACGGTTAAGTGGCTGTGAAATATAAAAACATCTGAGGTACAGGTATTGCTCGCTTTCGTCAATCCTTCCGTTAGTCCGGGTTCGCATCCAATGGTTGAATTATTTTTATTCATCATACTCCAGGATTTGGTTCCCAAGGAAGTAAAGGTTCAGGTTCCTGAGAAAACTCTAGTTCTTGGTGCAGATTTTAGATGCCCCTGTGCCTTAAAACACAAACAAAAGAAATAATAAAATATTTAATAACAACAAATATTTTTGCATTGATGTAAAGTTTAAAAATACGAGGTTTTGGTAGATATATACTATCTTTATCAAGGGAAGAGAAAAGCAGCTTCATTTAATGATTCAAACGAATATTTGCTTGATAAATTACATTTGTCTGGATTCTATATTCTTTTATTAATTATCCAGACAAAAAGCGTGCTTTAAATAAAGTGTTGTTTAAATTTGCTGATCTTTAGAGCCATTAACCGGCAAATTAGCATTAATGATGTCAATACGTTTTATTTGTTTTCCAGTCTGCAGTTAATTGGCGTAATTACTTTTGACTTGTTTTCGACTTAATGGTTGTACTCTTAACCGCAAGCCATTACCACGCTAAGGTAAAGGTAAATAGGTGGGTTGTATGGCTTGGCACTTATAGTTTAATTACAAATTTTTAACCTGCTTCCTTTTTTGAAGTTCAAACTGATTATAAAAAGCGAAAAATTACAAAATAATTTTTATGTTTACGCGAATTTCCTTGCGTTGCAGCTGAATGTATGTCATCTTTAAAGAGATGTTTGTATAAAGACAATTATGTGACGTTATTGAATTAAGACTGGTTAAAAGTTATACTTATTTCATGTATTTTAGTACTTTTGTTTGTAAAGAAAAGTCTCGCTGATTTGTACCACGCCAATTTATCAAAGAATCAGTTGAAATTCGTTTGCAGATCAAAAATTATCCTGAAACATGAGTCCCGTATCAATCGATCATCCTACCGACGATGCGCAAACTCGAAATAAGGCTATTATATTTAACGCATCAAAAAACGAAGTATTTTCAATTGGTGAAGGGTATTCTTTACTGAATAGACAACTCAAAAATGAAGGTTTTAAAGTCTATAGCAATCAAGGCGAAATCAGCCAGGAATTATTATTAAAAGCAGGTGTTTTTATACTCGCAGGTCCGCGGGAAAAATTCACTGTCACAGAGATAAACCATCTTAGGGACTATGTCGAGAAAGGGGGAAATATTTTTACGATGATGAGTGAAGGTGGTGAGAAGAATTTACCGACAAATTTAAATTTTCTTCTAGAAGAATTCGGCATTATGGTTAACAATGATTCTGTCATACGCACTGTGCATTACAAGTACCATCATCCCAAAGAAACCTTAGTGTCAAATGGTGTTTTAAATCGTGCGATTAATCTGGCTGCGGGGAAAAAGATTCCTGGTCATAACATCGATGCTGGTTCAGACGCAACTGCAATGGAGGCATTAACCTTCTTGTATCCATTTGGTTCAACCCTAAACGTTGCCAAACCTGCTGTAGCAATTTTGTCGACTGGCAGTGTTGCTTTTCCATTAAACCGTCCGGTCTGTGCTTTTTATCAGCACCCTACATCGAAAGGAAAAGTTATCGTTTTAGGATCATTGCACATGTTTTCCGATTCATACATAAACTGCGAAGAAAATATGAAAATAATGCATGTTCTTTTCAATCATGCTACATGTTCAGGCCTTCAGTTAAATTCTATTGATGCAGATGATCCAGAAATTTGCGATTACAACATGATACCCTCTATTGCAAAGCTTGCTGACAAACCATTTGGCAGTCTCGAAGACAGCGATGATATACCGGTGGATTTATCCGTATTATTCAAAGTTGATTTGTTCCATTTGGATAATAAAATTCTCCCTAAAGTTCTAAATGCCTATAAGGAAATCGGCATGAAACACGAGTCATTGAAGCTTATCACGCCAAGGTTTGAAACACCTTTAGCTCCCCTTCAGCCAACTGTATTCCTACCATCGTTCCACGAGTTGCCGAAACCAGCACTTGAATTATTCGATCTT
>QLNU02014176.1:146716123-146731882 GCA_006491805.2 Dysdera silvatica
ACTTGAGGGTTAAATATAGCGTAAACCGGGAAAGGGATAAAAAAAAAAAAAACGACTAAAATTGGTTGGAAAAAATATGATTTCGCCTCTGTTCTAAAAAAAACTGGAGGTATGTGCTCCCTTGCCTTCGTAAGATTATGTCCATGCCTAATGCTCATATTCAAATTACACAAAAAACCATTGGAGATAATTTTTTATTTCAGATAATGGGATACGATTTTTGAAAAGTAGAAGCACAGAAGTGAACGATGCATGTCATGTAAACAACAGCTCTTTGACTTGTTTCATCGTGTCATCTGGGCTTGTAACTTTGTGACCATCGGTTTTAGAGTGCACGTAAATTTCATAATCATTTCCACCTTCATATGTCTTATCTCCAAAGAAGTGAATGACCTCAAAGTTTTCTTTCTCCATGTAGCGTAGACAAAACGTTTTATCCCAGCCTTTTGGGAAACAGTCAAAACTTATTTGGCCACCTACGATAAAAAAAGACACCATAAGCTTTTTTTCATCTCATACTAAATACAAGCAAGTGAAAGAAAATCGCCTAAGGTCGATATTTAAATTTAGCGGGTTTCAATTAACATTAATTTGCAACTCTAATTTGCAGCTATGTAATTCGCAACTCTCTAATGTGTGTCTCTAAATTGCAACTCTTTAATGTGTCTCTCTAATCCGCAACTCTCTAATTCGCAACTCTCTAATTCTCAAGTAACTCGGTAGGTTTTCAATGTTAACAATAGCCATCATTATTGCATTTATGGAAGACCTTTACTTTGAAGAAATATGTATTGATGATATGCAGGAATTCCATACAATTGAAATGATATTTATTAAGGTTTTAAATATTTAGCTTAATTTAATAATACACAATAAATAAATTAATTTGAATACATCGTTAAAAGAATTTAGTATGATTTTTGGCAGAACCTTCAGTGAGATGTGTGTACACTTTGACGTTAAGTTGAAGACTGATTTGATTTTAGAATTCGGAAAACAATTGCACAAACTGTTGCCAAATATAAAAAGTGAAATTATAATGATGCAATATATTTGTAGTCAGATATTGAAAGTAAAATTATACACATGTGCAAAACATCTTGTAAAAGGAAACAATTTGGCATTTTGCCAATTTTAGAAATTAAACTTATTACGTCTTTATCTTTCCTTGCATTTCTTACAGAAAACTGGCTTTTACAACAGTTTTTAATTTTATCAAGTTTGGCGCAGTATAGCCCAGATGTTCTTGCGCCATAAAAAAGCCAAACAAACTTTCCTTGTGTTTCTAAGTGGCAACTGTTAAGAAAGCCTGCGAAGTGAATATAGTGTTTCTATTGTGGGAGCCCACAACCTTACCCTTTTTATTGCATACAGACAGACAGACTGACAGAAAAAGCAATAGCGGGTTCAATATCTATTGAAACCCGCTAATAACGTTTTGCTTGAAATTTTTTAGTATTAGATAAATTATTAAAAATTTAAAAGTTTATCAGCAATTTACTAACAAATACTTTTCCTTATAACAAAAGTTGGGTACCCGTTGTTAAAAGAAAGTTCTGGAAGAATTAGAACAATTCATTTTATTATACCCGGTTTTGAGTTCAACCAAAATAATTTCATTTATAAGAAGTCAAAGTGTTTATGCCTACGTTAAATTCGAATCAGTGACTTTAGGGTTGCTGAAGCTACACTTAAGCTATTCATACAGTGCGTTTGGTATTTTAGTGGACACCTGATATTTTTACGTAAATGCTAAAAAAAATACAAAAACTGCGAATTGGCTTTTGAAGAATGCCGAGACACCATAATGTCTTGTAGAAAAATAAATTTTATATAAATATATCGTCACATAAATGGGGAAAATGCAAATTTATATAACAAATGTTGTTTGTTAATTTAAGGGACACTATCATTCCTGACTAACAGATGGCAGTGCAGGCGCTAAAAAATTTGCATATTGTATTCTTTCGATGCGTAGGTTCGTATAAATACCCGTGTGAACAGGTTTATGCGAAAACAGCGTTTGTAGTCATGTCAGAAAGGAAAATACTTACGGATTTCGAGAAAGAGGAAATTGTGGCTTTTAAATGAAATGGAAAATCCATTTTCAAAATTTGTCAGCTTATTCAGCGTCCAAGGAGTACTATAGGGGCCTTTTCAAAAAGAAACCCCAAAAGGATCCACCCAAAAAGCGGGGAGCGAAGCCAAAACTGAGTAAAAGAGATAAGCGGAACATTAATAGAGAGGCCAGTAACACAGGAAAGTCTGCTGCAAAAGTCCGAAACGACCTTAGTTAGCTCCTAGTTAAACGTTGGATAGTATGGAATGTGCTCTCTAATTCCAAAAATTTATCTTTTCGGAAAAAAAAAGGCAAACCACTTCTCACCCAAGTTCACAAACAGGAACACTTAAACTAGGCTCGACGACTCATGAAGTGGAACGATAAATGGTTGCAGGTACTTTTCACGGAGGAAAAGAAATTCAACTTAGATGGTCCGGATGCTTTTCAACATTATTGGCACGATTTGCGGAAAGCGCCGCAATACTTTTCTTGTAGAGTTCAAGGAGGAGGGTTGATGACCATTTGTAGTGTCTTTGGCTACAACGGTACTACGCCTGGAGCTTTCATCGGCAGTCGTATGAATTCCACCTGCTATCAAGAACTTTTGAATGAATATGCCCTCCCATATGCCTCATAAATATGTGGGGAAAACTGGATTTTGCAACAGGACAACGCACCGTGCCATGCATCTATCTCCACCAAAAGATGGATAAATTCAAAAAAGTTTAAAAGTATGATTTGGTCGACACGTAGTCCTGATTTAAATCCTATCGAAAACGTATGGGATTATATTGTTCGTCAAATATATGCAAATGGGAAGCAATTCACGTCGGTTAATGCCTTAAAGGACGCTATTGTGGAAACTTGGTATCAAATCGATCCTAAGTATTTACAAACATTGATAGAATCAATGGATTCACGTGTCTTTAAAGTTATACGCAAAAACGGAGGATATCTCGCGTATTAATGTACATAAAACACTCCAATTTCAGTAAGTGTCCATTAAATTTTCAAACAAGATTGAAAGCCTCATCTTGATTTTGTTACATTTATGAATGATTTAATAAAGATTATTAATCTTCCACTTTGCAGAATACTGTTTTATTGTAGTATCTTTATTTTCATTTTCAAATTTGGCATTATTTCTCACGATAGTGCACTGTTATCAAGTGTCCACTAAAATACCAAACGCACTGTATATACCAAGTTAATTTGTAAAAAAAAAAGTGCCCTTTGAATAGGGGTAGGTCATGGGTTACTAACCTCAGGCCAGTCAACAGTTTTTGAAGAACCATCCAGTGGATAACAACACAGATGGACAGTTTGTTTTATGATATAAAGACTGCTAAAATCATGTTATGCTAGGACATAACCTGTACGTGGAGGTCTGAACTTCCGTCTTCCTAAGAAATCCAATCCAATGCTGTATAAGCAAATAGCAAGGTAGCTATCCCTACTGGAATCAAACAAAGATTATTTGCATGGTGGTTAAATATATTACTGCTATCCCTTCTCCTTCATCGTGGAACTTACATCAGGGCATTTTTTTTTTTTATTTTCCAGATTCGTTCCCATCCATTTACCCAATGTCAGTCTTCAGTGAACGGCTAAAAGTCAAAGAAATCCCAGTGTTTAGAATCGGTATAAAATATAAATACTGTTACATATTTAGAAAGATAAAATTATAGAGGGAACTGCATCCAAAGTAAGTTTTATATTCATCATTACCATCAGTTGACAATCATGATTGTGATTCACAATAGAGTTGAGTATTGTGATTCACAATAGAGTACCAATGCCACCTAAGACTTTGCTGCATGCACCAAATGATCAGATTTTAATGATTAAACAGTAAATATATGCATAATGAAGCACAATAAACATTTAACTAATCATTCATTAACATTATTAAAAAAGCTAATTGTAAATTATTATATAAAATACTATGTTAATTGTAAATAAGGTCACCAGAGACACTACCTATAACATAGACAAGACCCAGATCTGGAAATTGTTCTTTCAAAGCCAAGACAAATTTTTCGCGAACTTTGTGTTCCTATAAAAATTCAATTAACAATAATTAAGGCATTATTATGAAGAAAGTACAACTTACAAACTTTAAATAAAATTTGCTCATTAAAAAAATTGGGTCTTAAAATTTAAATACAGGAATTTGGTCAGAAAGTGACATATATTATTAAATGTACCTCAGAACAGTTATTTGAAGAAATGGAATCTGTTTAAAAAATGTAAGTAGTCAGTGTAACGTTAGCTGTTACCTTATCATATTTTTCGAAATACTCCCGTTCCTCTTGGCTACAGCTTCTTCCAACGGGTGATACGTTAATAAGACCACAGCGAAATTCAATAAAATTGCCCCTGCAAATAAAACCATCTTAAAGCTACTTAGCGTTCATAATCAAAATGTACGAGCACAGTACATTACATTACAGCTAAAATGCAAGTGAAATTTAATAATAAAATATTATCCCCTCCTTCATTACTATGTTCACTCAAAATTTTCTCAATTATAGCATTCCTAGCTACTTATTAGGTGGAAGTAGAAATCCAAATACTAGTGGAAAAAAAAATATTGCTTTCACAAGGAGTGAGTCGTCTGTTTACTGGGTACAATATTCTTTTTTTTTTTACACAGTATCTCAATATATTCAACCATTGTCTAGTCACTGCTGGGTCTAAGGGGGGGGGGATTGCCCCCCCTTTGAGTCAGGATTATATCATATACATAAAATGAAAAATACTGGACACTTGGTTAAAAATAAGAACCGAAAACAAATCCCTCTCCCCATCCCTTAAAAGATTTCTGGATCCACCATGTCCTACATATGGGTCTATTCTGAAAAATTTGTTCTCATGTTACCCAAACCTGTTTTCTTATTTCATCCATCCGTCTTGTCAGAGGACATTTGCTTAGCCTTTTTTGGAATCCAGTAGATAATTTTAGCTATCCATCATTACTCAGTTCTTCCTACGATATGCTTAGTCCATTGTTATTTGAGCTTTTTCACTTTAATCAAGATGTCCCCCATGCTCGTTTGCTTTCTTGCTCAAGCCTTTCATTTTCTCTCTCTCCTAATTATTCCAAGTATGCGCTTATCCATGTGCTTTTGGGTTGTTTTCAATTTCTGCATTTCATTTTTTATTAGACACTATGTCTGTGATCCATAAGAGAAAATAAGAAGTGCATATATAGTGTTTCATCTAGAAAAAAAATTAGGGCAGGGCGCATGGCCTGAAAAAAAGGTGGTTTTTTTTTTTGCGCTCTAAATACACAGATACCCATGAACATCTGCGGTTACGTCAGCTTTACTGCTATTAACTCCTTTAAACAATGTCTTCATTGACTTAGTTCTTATTGCTGCTTTCTTTAAAACTTTTTTTTCAGTTTTCGTTTGTTGCAGGTAAGTATTTTTTGGAGGATTTTTTTTTTGTTGTTCCCAGAGTATATGCGAAAGATGAGGGGAAAGTGCATGTAATTGTGATCTAACAGATCTGTTGCCAGATGGCAAGATTAAAAAATCCCAACTTCATACAAAATAATAATTAAATTAATATAACTATAATTTAGTTAAACAATATCCTATACTATATGACAAGTAAGAGTAATAAAATAATTGTAAAACATGCTAATTCAGAGCTAAAAGATAGACCAATTGATTTACAAAAAAACACTGATTCGAAAAATACAAGGAACTGTGGTCGTTTATCGCAGTAGTCCGTGGTTGAAAATCTACAAACCTAGCAACAGTGCTTTGTTTACAAATATTCGTCAGCAATCTCGTTTTGCCAAAACAACCAGTGTTATTACAGAAATGAAATGCTGGACTACAGAATTTTTATAAATCAACAAATTTCATCACGCGTTTTGGATTCTAACGTGGGAATTTGAATTATCATCGGGGAAGGATGGTGCGTTATTTTCCGAGGGCTGGGTGGGACATATGGGCACAAGGGCGGACAAGTTGAAGGGCAGGGTGCTAATAGATTCGGCAGGGCGTTGCGCCCTTCTATTTCGCTTTAGATGAAACATTATATATATATATAATCTAATTCAATGCCAACAATATATATTGTATATTTTCTTCTTTTCCAAGATTGTACTATAGACCACCTAGAATGGGACTGGTGGTTAAGCGTGACCTCCAAACAATAATGTGACCAAACTGAGAGATGAACATAACCCAGTAAGTCTGAAGGCAATGCCAACAATCACTACACCAAGAGGTGTTAAGAAGCAAATATCTTTAATACTCTTTTGTTTTTCATAAGTGAACGGGTCATGCTGAAAATACCAATATTTGTCTGATTACTGTAATTAAAATATTGCTATGCATAGGTGCAATCTTCTAGAAGTGAAACATCTGTAATCTGTTGTCTGCCCCGCTAAACAAGTGATATATCTTTACAAATGCTGGTAACTTGGCTGCTGGTGACTGTACGGTCAAAAAGTAAAGATTAATGGTAGGTATAGGCAGTGATGAGTTGCCAAAAATTTAACATAAAAAAACAAAAAGGAAAAGTTAAACAACTTGGTGCATGGAAAAGTCTGATTGCTCCCTTTAACATATAGCAAAAATATTAACAACCAGTCTTTCTCATTTTCAATAATATTTTAACGACTACTTCGCAAACTAGTTCTAACTCGCTACAGGAAAAAGTTTTGGTTGGCTTTTTTTTACATAATATTTTAGGTTGGTTGGTTGGATTTTTGTGGTGTGAAGACAGCAAGAGTCACTTTACATCAAACAAGTTGAAGCGGTATTTATTGTTAAATTAAAAGACAACATTCTAGAACATCATGAAAATTGCAATAATGTGAGTTTTTCTTAAAAATGTAAACTATATCAAGCTGCTGACAGCAATTTGTGTTTTACCTCTTGTGTGGTAGGGTTATTCCTGACATATACTTCATGCAAAAATTGATGAACATCTGGAGTTTTTCTTCGCCCATATGACTCAAAATACTCTGAAGAATAAGAATAAGAAGTACATATTATTTGGTGGCAAATATTGCGTCTTTTACATGGCTACATAATAATATTGCGGCAAAAGGATTGTATTAATTATACTGCATTAATATAGAAATTATCGTGGTATACCTCTTTTCCAATTAAAGTACCATTTTTATAAGCAACCAGTCCATTTTCAGCGAAAACATAATCATAGGTTGAAACGACTAAAATTAAACATGACCAATATTCAAAATTACTTTATTTTTAAAATAAATTATTTCAACAGGCACAAAGAAAATAAAAACTAAAATTTTTTAAAACAAAATCTTCATGTTTTGAATCTTTAATATCACTTGAAATTTATCATATACAGCAGAAACTGCTTAAAGTAAACACCTTTGAGACTAGATTAAAACGGTCATCATAGACAGGTGGTTACTATACAAAGACTTTGGTATAATCATGACTAAATCCCTACTAGCTCTCTCTTATACAAAGTGGTCACTGTATTTAGATGGTCACTTTACCAGGTTTCATTATACTTTATATAAAATTTATTATAATTTTTTATTAAAGTCATTATATAATTTTTATATTTTATATGGGTTTTTGTTTTCTTTTTTCTCTTCCTCTATTGCTCTGATGGTAGTCGGAGTTATACAATTGTTTTTTCCTCAGCCCTTGCTGATCTTAGGAAATACTGTTAGGTCATGACTCTCCATCCCCTTTCAGCCTTTCCCGCTCCTTGTTAACTTGTGCTTTCTCTTCTTGCTTCTCAATTCCCTTTTCCAGTTCTTTGAAGCAGATCATCATCTTCTTTTCTCAAGACATGCGGCAACTAACTTTTTTTTTTTCCTTAACAATAGGGTTCCTTCTCCACTTGTGTTTTCATTTTTAATTATGTCTTTGTTACATTTTATATCTTTTACATTTACTCACATGTATACAGGTTGTGTAAGTATACCTAATACAAAATAAACACTTGAGGGTCAATGATTGATTGGTTGCATTTTTATGGCACAAGGACAGCAAGGGTCATTCTGCACCAAATAAGGTGAGATGATTGTACATGCGGTTTCAAGAGGAAAACAAATTAAAACTATAATGACAACAGATGCATTAAAAGTTCATTAAAAGGAAATGATGCACGAAAATCAGATGAGACTTAAAAAGACAATATTAAATAAAAAATTAAAAACGATTTCATAATCAAAAGAGTCACATAAAATGTCATGAAGGGTAAAATTATTTTGGTTAAAAGATGATGTACATTGCTGGTTAAAATTTATGCAAATGGTTAAAATATGTAAAACATCGAATGGTTTAACACATGTAGCACACACACTGGGGCGTCTTCTCCCTCTACAAGACATTGATAGGAGAAAAATTTGTGGCTGATGAGAAGTCTAGCCAGAGCCTTTTTGCGATGGTCATTTCTTTGAAGGGTTGAGAATGTTCCAGATTTTGGAATGCCTAATATAGCCCCTGAACTCATATGCATTTGACTTTTATTTGAAGCCATTCCAGTATAATAGCTTCATTCATATAATAGCACACCGTATAATGGCATTTCAAAATATGGTTCTCTTCATTTCTTATAACATTTTTCTATCATCCAAGTCTACTTCCTGCAATATATTTACGATTACATTTGATGTTTTCATTTTTTTTTTGTATGTTTGTGTTGTGCTCTTTGTCTTTCACAGTTACCTCTTGGGACATTGTTCATATGCACATTTGCATGTTGTGTATTTTCTCCTTTCATACTACTAATGCCTAGTCACACCTGTACATTATATAAGGCCTGATGACTTGCTTATATATATTCGTGTCCACATACAAAGGACTTACACATGGAAAATACAATACGTATTTCGCATAATGCAGTACAATACATATGTGCACAATGAAATATGATATATATTTGCACAATGTGATACAGTACATATTTGCATAATGCAATTCCATAGTTACACATAATTGCAAAATCACATTATGGTGTAATATACAAAATGACGTAGTAAAATATGATTGAATTATACTAGTACATGAAACGATATGATACAATTGTTACATCCTATCATTACTTCGACTCCCAACAGTGTACAAAGAACGCTTACTCAGAGATCTCATAAAAAGATCGCACTGCTCACTGTAGTCCGGGGTTTGGTTCCCTAGGCCATAAGAGGTTCGGATTCCTCGGAAAACAGTAGGTCCCGGCGCAGCATGACCATTGTAGTCTTTGAGCCGTAAAACCACAAAACAAACCTATCATTACTCCAAGTGTAGCTAGCTGTAAGAGCCATAAAAAACGTAAAAAATACATTACCATCACTGCCCATCTGTTCCGAAATTTTTCCTAAATCCGAACCTCCAATAATTCCAACACTAACTTTTTTCTGCAATTCTCGTAAAAACATCTTCATCTCATTTGTGATAACCTAAAAATAAATAAAAATAGCTAAAACTAAAGCATTCTCAAATTTAACATTAAAAGAAAAACTGTCACCTAGTGGTCTTAGTTTACAACAGTCCCCCTCCCCACCGGAAATCACACGAACTGTTTGCACTTTCACTCCCACTAGGATCGGAAAAAATAATTAAAACATAATGTATGAACTATGTATATTAGTAACGTATTTAAAAAAAAGCGGAAAAATAGAAAGTGTAGGCAATGGTAATAGAGAATCAAGGGGGAAAAAAATGGATAAATACTTCACACGAATTTGCATTTAAGCAAGGGTGCAGCCAGAAATTTTGCCTGAGGAGGGAGGGGGGGCTAATATTGATTCAAAAGTTCAGTTTCAGAAAATTGGAGATTAAAAACTTTTTAAAATGGTTCATAAAGCTTTTTTTAGGAAGAATCTATGATTCTCACAATCATAGGCGTACGCAGAAAGTTCATAAGAGGGCATACAGAGCTATAATTCATATACTCCTATGTTGAATATACAAATTTCCATTGCAATGGGATGAGGTTACAACCCCCATAACCACCCCCTGGCTACACCTATGCTTACAATCCCCTCCTGGCTACGTACTTGTCAGTGATGTAGAAAAGGGATTTTTAAACACTTTATTAATTTATTTTTAAGCACTTTATTAATTAATTTTTAAGCACTTTATTTTTTAAAAGCACTCGAGCCTCATAATTTCACTTAAGATCTCCATAATTTTTGGATTGCTACGTTACTAACATGTGTATATACAGTAAAATTTTTATATAGCAAAAATCTCTACTTATTAAAGTTTTTGAAAATTCTTGTGGGTATTACACAGAAAACTGATTTTCTATGTCTCAATATAAAAAATTTATATATCAGGTTTTTTAAGACAAATCAGGATTTCTTGTTCATTGAATGTTCCAAAACGTCAAGATTTTCAATTTGCTGAAAATATTCTTGACATTGTACTTCACTAACTTAGTAAGCGTAAACATTTTTATGTTGCATCGTCAAAACATTGTGCAGCAAGATATTGGAAAGTTTATTACACAAATATAAATGCATATGCATTTTAACACATTTTTCATCGTTAATTTGTATTTTTCATTATTTATACAAACGTAACTTGTACATAATGTAATTCATATTCACTATTCCTAAAAAAATAATGAAGTGATTCAGAAATGTCCCTCTCTCTAATACATAATATATATGTATAAAAAAGATCACTTGTATTAGGGTCGGCACTAGGTATTATGCCATTTGGGACAAACACATATTCTGCCGCCCCAAAATGATTTCATTTTTTATAATAATACCGTTTTGCTGTTCCTAAAAATCTGCCGTTCAGGGCGGATGCCTGGTTAGCCGCTTCTTATCACCGACCCTTGCTATTCAAAGTGAACATTCACTCTGTGAGCCACAATACCCAGCATTGTACTGCTGTTCCAAAATGACTTCATTTCTTATAATAATCCCATTTTGCTACTTCTAAAAAATCTACTACTCAGGGTAAATGTACAGTTTGCACCACCCCTTATTCTTATATAAGAAGCCTTTATATATCAATTTTTTTTATGAAACTTCCACATACGAAGGCTTCACTGGATTTTCTACTGTGGAGAACGAGGACTAATTATAGATAGTTTCTAGGTCCAGATAATGATTAACAAATGTTTATACTGGCGAAAGCATAAAAAACCATTATACAGCTTAAGCAGTCTACTACTATTCGATATTGCCACATTATTTTAATTACGACTATTGCAGTTTATTATTATATGTGCGAGGATGCTAAAATAAAGAAATAATAGGAGGTGCCCTCACTTCCCTAATTTTGTTTGAAAATTTGGCACTACTCCAGATTATGATAACTCGACAAGTACTTGCTGTTTTGGTGCAATAAGGAATAGGCATGTTTCCTCCTAAATACAATTTGGTTACATTTTACAGAAACAGGAAAACATTAGAAATAATAAAAAAATTTATATATCTTGTTTTTTATTCTCAACTATACGTTCTGCATTTATTTATTGTCCATAATCGTTTTTCATGGGGTAGGGGGGGGTGAAAGAACCTGGGTCCCATAGTATTAATACCCATGAATATGGGCATGTCAACATATACAGTGAAATCTGTTCATAACAATATTCAGAAGACCAGGAAAAAATATCATTATTGATAATTTAGTATTATAGAGAGGATTGAACGTAATCAGTGGCAGATACACACGGAAGGATTAGAGAAATCCCCCCAAATCCATAAAAATGTCGTGAAAATCGGTTAGAAAGAGCACAGATTAAAACCAACTGCATATAATAACAGAATTTTCATAAAAAGTTTGATTTCTTATTTTTTTTTTTAAATGTTCCTCAAATCGGGGGTCTAAAAAAGACTTGTTCATTAAAAGCAGAACAAAAATTATAAATGAATACTATGTGCTACGTATAAGGTTGGGTGTTACCACTGCACTCACTCCACCTAGATCTAGAGAATGGTTAAGCCAATGATTGTATTCGAAGTACAATTTATTTAATTAGCTAACATAATTTTAAACGAATTTTTAAAATTTAATTATTATAGATATTTCGCACTATACTTGCTAAATGGGTAATGACCACATATACCTGCCGAGGTTTGGTTAAAGTACCATCAACATCAAATAAATATAGAAGTTTTTGCTTCATAACGCCAAGATTAAAAGAAAATGAAGCAAATTTCTGCAAAAACGACCTCACGATAATATGTTTCGGCGAAATACGTTGTTTAAAAATGTCGTTGTAGTCCTTATTTATAACTGTTATCGTTTAAACGTCTTGTTGTATCATATTATGTTGCAAAAATGACGTCCGCACAATCCACGAAACAACGTATAAAGAAGAAGCAGACGATTACGCTGAACTTTGAATTTTCTCTTTACCCTGCTTTTCGGAAGTAAATATTGATATCATTTAAATATATTGGAATAAATATGTATTTCAGATTTGTGGTTTCAATATTTATGCTATTTTAATAAATGCTTACATTCGATTATAGTTAAATAACTTAGGATACTCATCGGTTCAGTAGTGAACAATACTTTATAGAGATAAGAAATAAAATTCAAAGAAAATTATCGTTTTTAGAATTAATTGCGTAGGCAACTTAATAACCATATATTTATCCAAACGTATTATATGACAACGCAGTTACTTTATGACGTGTGTAAAAAATTTTGTAGTTGAAAATGGGAGGACAAAATTGAGGAATAATTAAAAATAAAAATAAAAAACATTTTCACTAATTCAAGTTCTCCAGGACAAGCCATTAAATGAGATAAGTCCACTTGTTGACAGGAGGTTGAGGAAACTAAAATTGGTTAAGGTGCGTTTGTTTGGTAAATATTTGCTGAAAAATTCTTTGAATATATATACGTACGTGTTTTATATACACACGCTTGTACGTATTATTTACGCACCATTATATACGTATATATACTATAATATACGTAATATATAAGATTCTTTTATTTTGTTAGTAGTTTTACAATGATTATTTTATAACAACTAAAATGAACAGGATTTATTTATTAAATAAGTAAACTGGTTTTATTTGGAGCAAGATGTACGGCTTGAGGCATCCGTGTGTCCCTGGGAGGGGTTATGCATCTCCATATCTTGACCCCCCCCCGTTAAATATAGATGTATTATACTAGAACTCCGGTTTCCAGAACTCCCCACCCCCATAATCGAAATGGCCCGATGTCTTTATTACCGGTATATGTATTTTAAATGGACACTTGTTCAGTTTTTCAGACAAAAACGCTCATATTTGTTTTTGGCTCAAATACTTGGTTCGTTACCCCCCTAAAACTAGCGCAATTTTAGCAGAATCTAGTGCAGTGTTTCCAAGAACTCAAAACCTGGTAATTGGCAAACAGTGACTAGCTGCCATTGCTTTCTACGGCAGGAGAGTACTACTC
This sequence comes from Dysdera silvatica, assembly GCA_006491805.2. NCBI lineage: Eukaryota > Metazoa > Arthropoda > Arachnida > Araneae > Dysderidae > Dysdera > Dysdera silvatica. The sequence continues at coordinate 146,729,564 of QLNU02014176.1, forward strand.
CGTGCTTTACTGATGTTATTTTGCTTGAGGGCACACTAACTTTCACTGATACAGGAAAAATACTGATTTGCAAAAAATCCCCTTGCATCCGAAAAAAACATAAGCACGCTTGCTCACAGCTTATTTGGGCTTCGTACACGCCTACGTGACGTCACACTCTCACATGATATGGCAATCTAGCGGAGTTTTCAAGGGAATAGAGTGAGTTTTGGGTAACGAACTAAGTATTGTCACCTTCTTTTCTAATGTGTAAGACAGCAGGCAGTACCAAGGTAGATATCGGACATATGCAAAGATATTAGACTGTTTTTAATGCAGTTAATATCTTAACATATACTTTGTGATGTTTTTCATTATTAACCTGTACTTTATAGCTTTTGCTATTATTAAAAAAAATCCAATTTATGTTTATGCAAGCTTCTTGGATTAAACCAGCATGATTCTTCTCCCTATCGGTAACTTTTTGAATTATTTTGTTTTCCATGAAATCTTTTTTCTTATGTCATATGGACTGCTTACCAAATTTATTGACATTCTGGTTGAAAGTTCCCACCACAGAAGGTTCTGCATGAGAGAAATTTTGTTACGATTATTCTGTGTATCACAGAGAAAAGTACATATTGCATATAAATATACAGTATACTTATAAATGCAAAAATAATGTGTACACATTCACATTTAAGAGTACATGTACTCTTAAATTATTACGCTGTACAAGAGAAATACTGGATTGGGAGGGTTGTTATTTTTAATTACCTGCAAAGGTATAAGGCTCAAAGGATACAGTTAGCTAGGGTATGTACTCAGGGAGGAACAAAACAATATTATCATACAAACACTAAAATGGAATCCTAAAGGAAACAGGAGAGAAGAGGCAGACCAAAAACTTTGTGGAGAAGAACATTATAAAACAAACCTAAAGAGGAAGGGAGGGAGATATGGAAAGGAATTGGGAAACTCATAAAAAATGAAGGGTAGAGATCTTTTGTCCAATATATATATAGAGAGAGACGAAACAGCTCATGAAAAGGCGAAGAGATATGAAGGTGGACAATCAAAATACCAGTTGCAAGATCGAGTATGTAGAACTTTGTAAAACTCTGCGCAAAAACATGAAAGAAGATATAAGAAAATTCAATTGTGAGTTAGTAAGGAAGGCCATTGAAAATAACAAGAGCCTTAGGGTTGTTAAAGGAAGTTTATCTGTTGGGAAGAAACACATCATTGCATTAAAAGGAGAGGATGGCACCGTAACAAGAAATAGGGAAGAAATACTTAGAAGAGTTGAAGAATTCTACAAAAATCTATACGAAAGTAACAGTGAATTAAACGAAGACATTGAAATAGTCGAAGGAACAGCTCCTAAAATCTTAAAAGAAGAAGTTTCATTTGCAATAAAAAATATGAAGAAAGGAAGAGCCCCTGGTGATGATGGTATTACATTAGATATCCTAAAAGAAGCTGGAGAATATGTAGAAGACATACTTGCAAAATTCTTTACCAAATGTCTTAACAGCGGTAACATACCAAACCAATGGGATTCTGCAACAGTAATTCTTTTGCATAAAAAAGGTGATAAAGAGGATTTGAAAAATTACCGACCAATTAGCTTGTTACCTGCTATTTATAAAATCTTCACAAAAGTTCTAACACATCGCCTGCAGAAAAAATTAGATGCAGCTCAACCAAGAGAACAAGCTGGATTTCGAAGTGGATTCAGTACAGTGGACCATATTCAAGTATTAAGAGAATTAATTGAAAGAACACATGAATATGAACTTCCATTGTGTGTGGCATTTATTGACTATGAGAAGGCCTTTGACTCTATTAAAACGTCAGCAGTCGTCAACCCTTTAAGAACAGCAGACATCGAGGATATGTACATTGACATGGTGAAATGTGTGTGCAAAAATGCAAGGGCAAAATTTCGGTTACATAAAGATACCAAAACTATCAAAATTGGTAAATGTGTCAGGAAGGGAGATACCATTTCTCCAAAACTTTTTACTTCAGTTTTACAGATGATTTTTCATCAAATAAATTGGAATAACAGGGGAATAAAAATAAATGGTGAATATTTAAATCATTTGCGGTTTGCTGATGACATTGTTATTTTTTCAACGAACCCATCAGAACTCCAAGACATGGTACAGGAGCTCTCAACTAGAAGTAAAGAAGTTGGACTCAAGATGAACCTACGAAAAACTAAGCTCATGTTCAATGATTTCGAAGAGGAAACAAAAATACAAGTTGACAACACTGAGCTAGAAATTACTGATTCATATATTTACCTTGGCCAGCTGATTTTAATGGATGGCA
>QLNU02014176.1:146747275-146776199 GCA_006491805.2 Dysdera silvatica
AGCAGAACTATGCATTACCTGATAAACAGCTAGTTGGACCTAGTTTCTTAATTATAACTTAATAAATTATTAACAAAAAACCCTTAATTTTAGTTTAGATGCACTGGAGAAGTAGGAGGCAAACTTTCAGCATGGGCGATGCTTTTCTTCTTGTTGGATCTTTTGTTGTGATCGTCACGTGACGCCACTCACTAGAATTTAGCCAGTTGTGAAAATTTCAATACTTTAGTAGTACCGTATATTTTGAGTAAAAACACAGCATTTCCATAAAATTGCAATATTTTTGTATTATACAATGTGTTTCAAAATGAATTTGATTTTTTTTTTTATAAAGAGTAATTTCGCGGAGGCCATTTTCTTTAAAAATAGGTCATATGAAAAAGGAAGGTGTGTGTGTGTATATACTATACTATACAGGGTGTTTGGAAAATATCTGGCAAAACTTTAAGGGGTGATAGGGGACACCAAATAAGGCATGTTTGACCATATCCCCGTGTCCGCAAAGGGGCCGGTTTGGCTGTAGAGCGTAACTACTGTTTACGTCCACCACGTTGCTACGTAGCCAATTGCATGAATTAAATGCAATTTTTGATACATAATTTAAGTAAATGAGCTAATAATACAGCAGAGACAAAGAAATCCGGAATTCCGTTTTCTGATTTTGATCTGTGTTACTGTTTAGTGAAAATAAGCCTAAAACTGCCTTTTTTAACACACTGGAAAAGAGTTGGGAACTGCCAAGTATGTGTAACAGGTGAAGAACATCAAAAGAAACATTTTTTATTCAGTGAATTAGCCGTTCAGGCACTACAGTGAATTTAGTATTTGCATCCACCACATTCAAGGTTTTCACAAATGGCTACAATGCACCATTTTAAAAATTTTTCAAATTATTTAGTGTCAACAGATGTCGGGCTCTCTCCAGCGATTTTTTAAAATCAGTTAAATTCGCCAGAATTGTATGTGTAGAATTCGCCGCTTCAGGTGCGATTGTATGAGGTTGTAGCAATTCTGTGACAAGTCATTTTGCTATATATGAGACATAGGCAGCAACCCTATTTTTAAGCCTAAGCTATTTTAACTTTCTTGGCTTTACACATTCTTTTAGATAAGAGCTGTTTATGTTACTACAGAGGTGCCGCTGGCAAGTAATTATTTAAAAACATCTTTCGCGTATCATTTGTTTGGATTTTCGTTTTCAGTCTCTTTGCTTTTGGGCCAATCTCATCCCTAATAAACACAATAAATTTCCAGAACAAATGCATAGTTTGAAGGTTTCAGAAATTTTAATCATTTTATTATTCGTATATTGGAAAAATGTCCTGACAACTCTAAAGCTAAACTTCCTCTTACTCCTTATCTAATCAGAAAGGCAATGGAATTTGTGAAAGTACACAATTATGTCCTTGGGCACCGAAAATGCAGCCATATCTGATTTTTAGCCTTATTAGATAAATTATAGTCCTTATTAGAGAAATTATAGTCCTCCTTATAGAAATCATAGTCCTTATTAGAGAAACTGAAGATTTAATTCTATTTTGCTAGACTGGCAGTTGACTCAGCGTCAGATTAAAACAATTATTTACACTAGTGAAATTTCACATCGTTATTTATCAGTGATAGACATGGGTTATATTCTATTATGGATAGACCATCTATAAAACAATCCACAAAATATTATAAATGCTATCCAATAACTTCTATAGCTCAGAAAAGGATCTTTTTGACTATAAAAGTGCTATTTTAGATAGCTGCTCGGAATATCAAGCAACACATTGTGATAATCTGCAGCATAAATTGTGCTGTATTAAGCATATCAACATATCAAATATTTCTATGCAGTAGTTAATAATAAAGCTATTGGTTTTAAAATGCAGAGCATGTACTTTTTAAGTAGTTCAAAAATTATTGAAATGCATAGATGTTTATTTTAGGTGTACGTTTATTAATTTACGTGCATATATATTGATATAACTGAGTGTGAGTAGGAGGGAACTCCCGATAAAAGGGAAAATCTGAACAATTTGCAGATTTACCTTGTTTCTTTCGTAATTTTTAGAATCCACAAGTAGTAAGTAATCTACATTTTAATTAATTAATGACAAAATTAATTTTATTTAATTAATTAATGACACATCGGTTTAATTTTTGTGTTTAGGAACTTTCTTAGGAAACTGCGATAGAGACAGGCAAGATATGAAGCTGGCGAAACAGACTGTATCACTGTGGTCAGTTATTTTACTATTGACATTAATTCTGCATCTGAAAAAACAGCTTATTATATAACTAATATCATGCAACAAACCAGCATTGTGTAATAAACTATTTATTACAATTACCATTATGTGTAATGAAATGTTCATTATATAATGGTTGTTAAATAAGCGATGGCCATCTTATTTGTAATTTGTTATACAGTTAACGTTTGTTTTTCAGCAATTTGTTGTATAGCACTTTATTATATATTATTATTATTATATAGTATAATTCAGTTTAGAATATAATCCTGTTTAGAGTTTAGAAGGGTAAGTTGTTTTAGAACAGTGCTTCCTAAATTCACCTCCAAGTGCTCCATAAAGGTAGTTGAAAAAAAAAAACATATGTGACAAGATCTTGATAGGAAAAGTGAAGGTTAGATCAAACTTTAAGCTATTTAGAAATCGGAAAATGCCACTGGGGAACGAAATTTTTGTTGCATTGATACCAGCATTCGTTCTTACCCAATTTGAGGGCTCTGAATTCAGATCTAGTGTTCTATTTTCTCTATATGCTATAGATTTTACACAGTTCAACAATTTCAGTTTTCATGACATTTTAATTCCTGTCATATGATATGATCTCTCTAAATAATTCATGGTTATGCAGTCTTAAAATTAAGCTTAAACAACCATCTTGCCACAGATTCCTTATTTATTCACAAAAAGTTTTAGATGCATCAGAATACGTAGTAAAGTTTGAAAAAGTTCAAAAATATCACTTGCGCCATGTGTTGCTTTTTACTTTAAATTGACATACACACATCAATATCAAAAGGAATGATTGTGAACAACTGATAAGGATAAATGCATAATAATTTAAATAAATCCTATTTAAGTAAGAATTTGTGCTTGTAAGTATGGTGTTTGTGGGCTTTTTCAGGGCAATATCGTTTGATAGTCCAGCAGTAATTTGCCTTCATAATTTTGTCTCATAGCCCTTGATAGCACTCTTCCATAGTCACGAGGTCTTGATGGAAGTGCTGTCCCTGCTCATCACCAACATCCCAAGGTACTTGGGGAATTTATCAAGGTGGCTATCCATTTAATGAAGCTCGATATATTGCATCCAAGATCATGAAAAGTCATAATCACAAAATCATAAATCAAAGTGTAATAATTATATATTAGCTGAATAACATCTTAATATTATCACAATGAAAATACAATGTATGTAATTAAAGGCCGTTACAATTCTAATAGATATTTATGGACATGATTTTCAAATAGAGAAATAGAATTAAGTGTATGTAATCTGTAACCATTAGCAAAGCAGAGCACACAAGCTTTCAGATAGATCAACAGCAATTTTTGATCACTTGTGATAAGGGACTGACATTGACACGTTAAAAACACGTGTGGTCCATTTTGCTGTTTTTCTTTTTATCAGTGTTTTACATTCAAAATGGATTAAATACTGGCAAAATAGCAAAGTATCCAAACTCTCCTATGTGTCAACAGCAATCCTTCATCACATCTAGTGGAGAATCACTGTTAATTCATCCTAAAACTTGAGTACTCCATTTTGTTATTTTACTAATATTTAATCTATTTTTCATGTAAATTTCTTTATGGTACTTTTGGGTTTTATTCCAAGTATAAGCTAATTTTTTGATCACCTTGCCGTGAATTGAATACTTTTCAGGTCTATGATCAACCGGGCTGATACTCTGTTGACCTACCTCAACCCAATGTATGAACCGAACAACAAAGTGATTTGGCCTTCTGTGGCTCCTCAAAGCATTAACCTCTGGTCAGGAATGTATTTGCGCTGGGTTGTGGATCAAAAACCACAGTTGGAGGCATGGAAGACCATCGCAGAGATCAAGCAGAAGGACAAGGAATTACAGTCTAAAGCTTCCAGGTTAAGAAGGTACAGCATGTGTTTTCTCTTGAACCTTTTCAGTGGTTAACCTAAGTGTAGCTTTTCTACATACAAAAGGCTGTAATGGTCAAAAACGAACCTCACCTGTATAGAAGTAATTCATTTTCACGGTGTGTATCTTTCTGCAAAGTTGCCATTGCTGAGCTTGCCATCTTTGAAGGTTAAGCCATCAATTGGGTACAATTTGAAAGTATTTTAAAATACCAAAACTTCATACAATTTTTTGAATGCATGATTGTTATGGTACAACAACTCGTAGAGAATTTTTGGAAACCTGGTGGGGTACGATTCCACATCTTTTCTTTGCGGGAGAAATGCTCTAACCGCTAAGCTACAGGTGACCTGTCATTCCTCTTCCTGCTAGGAGGTATAAAGCGTATTCCCTATGAGTTGGTTATTCTCGAAAAATGGGAAGTGAATTGACTGCCATTTGGTCAAGTATTTTCTTTTAACCATGACTCTCACCGGCCAGTACTTTTTTTTTTAAATTGTATTATTCATTGAACATTATGTCAAGCTATTTCACTGAGGGCTTCAATAGCACAACATCCGTAATAAATGCCAATAATTGGTTTTTGTTTGTTTGTTTGGCTTTTTTATGGCGCAAGAGCATCTGGTCAATAATTGGTAAATAACTCACTAAAAAAATGAGCTAAAATGAAAAATAGAAATCATGGATGGACAATGAAAATGAAAAAAGGGAAAAAAAGTAAATAAAATAAATAAATAAAAATAAATATGTGTATGGAAGAAGTGTTTCATAGGTAAATACTTTTTTACAATTACACACATTCGAACAACTTCTTTTTCTGTTCAACGTCTTTTCCTTCCATCCTTTGGAAGATGGTAATGGGAGAAATTCTATTTTTATAATCTATTTTTATATTCTTGTATAAGCAGATGAGTTGTTCGATGTTTTTTATTGCTATATACATTTATATATATACATTTCTGTGATTTTTAGAATTTTGAGCGACTTGCAAAAGGAAGCAGCCGAAGCTGGCATTTTGAGTCCAATTGGATCCGATGACCTACCTCCATTCTGATCCGTTGAAGAGGACTAATTATAAATATTCCTCATATATATATATGCGTAATAAATTTACGTAAATTATTTTTGTTTCCTATCGATGTATATTAAATTAAAGAAATCGTATTTATTGGAAAAAATAAAGATTAATTTCATTGTTGTGGTGTTGCATACTATCTAAATTTAGTCTTGTTGAATTTGAACTATTTGCCAATTTTGCGGAATTTTCAAATTTTAAACCAAGTTGGTAGATTTAGCCAAGATCGGCGAATATTGCTAATTTTGGACTTCGCGCCATAAAAATATAACCCACCAACTAATTTTGGTGTAGATAGGTGTGTTGGCTATTAACAATCTTTATATATAAAAAAAAAAAAATTATCGAAATCTTGGACAAAAATTTCTTTCTAAGCTTACGGCAATGCTAAGCTTTATAGAATCACATAGCTGACTACTGCCATGTATAAACCGGGAAATTCCCGGTTTATACAAGGAACTTGGTAGCTATGGAATCACTTTTCTAGCCAAGAAAATATTAGTGGATGGAAACATTGAGAGGAATTTTTGCCAAGTCCATGCGCAGAAGACGGCACCCTAGCCGCTTGTCAAGGCGCGTGCTTGCGCCGAATTGAAGGCGGCTGAACTACGTTCCGCGGCTGAACTACGTTCCATCATTTGTTGTCTGTTTTTTCCCGTCAAGTTCATGGCAGACAGGTTTTGAGTACCAGCTGCGCCGGACTGCGAGACAGACCATCTGCTTCTACCTATCCTTAGTCTAGTTAGTATCAAACCGGCTTGACGAATTCGGCCTTTGGACAGACGAATTCGGCCTTTGGACAGATGGATTGGTTATGTATAGCTAGTTAACAACGTAACAAAGAACCTCCACACCGCTGCGCAAACAGTATGTACTTCAACAAAGACTGCTACACAGGGGCGTAGCAATTAAAAAATTATGGGGGGTAGTGAGCAGCTTTAAAAAAAGTCATTTGCTCAAAAGTGATTCTGCATTTAAGAAGAATAATGTAAGTAAGATATTACCCTTCACAGGGATAACACAATTGCCAAATAATGGTCAACACAGAAAAGCCTCCGGGGCGAAATTTTTGTGAGTTTTTCATGGGGGAATTTAATACTAATAAATTCCTCCATAAAAATCACGCCCTAGAGGCTTTTCTGTGTTGACCATTATTTAGCAATTGTGTTATCCCTGTGAAGGGTAATAATATCTTACATCCTAATATACGGAGAAAAATGCGTTTGTTCTTGTCCTCGTTCGTCTAGTAGGTCAAGACACCGCGGGCTCAATGCGGGGACCCTGGTTCGAATCCAGGATGAGGACCGCGCCTTTTTTTCTCCAAATATAAAAAAAGCTCTAGTTTGAGCTACATACACGTGTATGGCAAAAAAAAAAAAAAATATATATATATAAGAATAAAAAATATAAGAATAATGCGTTATAATGAGGCTGGTTCCAGCTTGAATTCCTCACCACCTGAGTACCCCTTACGCAACTTGCTACAGGTAATGCAACGAGATCGCGATGTACATGTGCAGTTGGCAATACATCTGGGGAATTCTGTTTGTGGGTAAGGGGACATTGCCCCGCCACCCTATGGATATCAAGATATTTCCTCTTTAAAGTCACATCACTCATGTTTGTGTGATCTTTAGAGCTACATATCCCTGTATTGTTTTAATTTCTGTGCACTGGGCGTTGGGGGTCTAACTTTGTGTATAATCCAGTTCTCGTTTTGATTTACGTCTTCAGAGCTGTCTTCGTTCATCTAGCGGTCAAGATACTCCGGGCTCAGTGGAAGGACCCTGGTTCGAATCCAGGATGGGGACGGCGTCCCCCTTTTTTTGTTCCTAAAACGAAAAAACTCTAGCTTGAGCTACTTATACGTGGGTGCCGAACATTATTGTATATTAAATCAGTTCTTGAGAATCAGGTTTGTACATATAGAATTTTATAAAAAAAAACCCAAGTTATCACAAATTGAGCTATAAGCCACAATATGACCTTGTAATTCAGCCGAAATTGTGTCTATAATATAATAAAACGTCCCCACCTCAAAGCGTTTTTCACTTGAGAGGTTTGCAAATAGTTCGTTAATTTTTCCATCGGGATATTTATTAACCTGTTAACCGGGGAATAAAATTTTGTGAAACTCGTTTCACACTGGGGACTTTTTTTTCGCAGTGGTAAGTAATGTCATTAAACCATTACGCTAGGATTAAATATATAAGAACTACATAAAACGTAATGTGTTCAACATAATACGGTTAATTTCAATGATGATAAAATGTCGTCATTCGCATTTTGGTAGTCTTCCGGGCATGACGAAAAATGTCGTCATTCGCATTTTGGTAGTCTTCCGGGCATGACGAAAAATGTCGTCATACCCAGTTAACAGGTTGATCATTTTTCTTAGGTGGGCCCCCTTCCACCAACACAAAATCTAGTGGCCCGGGACTGCAGCGCCCTTCATGCGGCCCTGTTTGAGGAAGATATTCTTCACGGAATGTTTCATAATTTTAAGTTAAGACCAAATGATGTGAGGGTGTTTTCCCGAGGAAGACGGATCGACGGAATTCTACAGTGGAGATGGACTAGGGTTCAGACTGCAATTAAAAAGAAAAGGAAACTGAACATGTCTCCACCTTTTTAAAATGCTTCGCCTCTGAAAATTTGGTGCCTATTTATAAACTTGGGTCTTTATTTTCCCCGACAGCGTGGATAGTGATGTTTCGTTGAGTTCCAAGCTCACCTGTTCTGAATTAAGTCAAGGATTAACATGGTCCGCTAGAGGACAAAGGCAGAACTTTCGTAGAGGAAAGAAAAGTAGCGGCATTTTGTCTAACTTTTTTAAAAATCATCCCATTTCCGGACATTCTGCAACTCGTTTCATACGGTTTGCGGCAGTGATGGATTTCGTCGTTAAAAAAGAGATTCAATTTTGTGACAGTGCTGCTCAAATGGCATATTTTGGAACTGTTTGCTTTATATGGTTTAGTGACGAAGATGCAATATTTTTGACCGATTATCGTATCTCGAATGGGAGGAACAAAAAAAAAGAGTTCAGAGATCCCTTTTACGGAACTTTGCCAATTTTTTTAAAACCCGCCCACTTCAAATTCTACCGCTGGGATTGTGCTGTCTGCGACGTTTGATTTCGTCGATCGAGGGAAAGTTATAATTTAAAATACTATACAGAAATATATCTCAATAACGACCTTCTAATTAGAGCAACTTAACAGTTAGCAGTAGTATTTTGAGGTCCTGACACATGTTTCACAGTGCAAACGTATTTCTGCTTAACGACTCCATTTTTTTACCGACGTTTAGCTTTGTGCCTCGTTTTTCGCCAAGATGTTTTAGCAACGGAATGAAGAAGTTTGGATCAAAGTTAGACGAGACAATAAATGGAAAAGTGGCTGTGTAACATCTCGTTTTTCGCCCACAACCTTTTGCTTCCCTCACTTTGGGATCTCCAGAAAACCGGATGCAGCTATAACTCTGTTTTAAACCTTTCTCAGTAATAGCCATTTATTGAACTAACACCCCGCACTTGAACAAGTACAAGCCGATTTTCCAAGAAAAGCAGTATAGGACTAAATTTATGGATGCAACAAGCATGCACTTCACACTCTTTAAACCACTGGAAGTCAAAAGGTCCCTTGTGACTCCACCACGAACGATGTGTGAAAAACATCAAGCAGACATTTTATACCACAGATGTGAACATTCTTTCCGGTACTTCATTTTAGTTTACGTTTTTTTTTCTTCCCTGAAAACGGAAATTGCAATAGTCAACCAGAGTACTGACCATCCTGGTAAAGACAGGACACTTGTTTCATAGAGTACTCTCCAGACGAACTGAATATCTATAAAATTTTAATAAATGTTTTGTCGTGTTTTAAAATATTAGCTGGTCTATTTTGTCTACGCCTTCGTTACGCTACCTTATTTAGTTATAGACTTAAGGCGCTACAGTTGTTTAAAATGAACATATATTGGATTATGAAACAGCGAACATACAACCCCCGCCCCCCCACTCAATGTGTGATGATTTAAATATCCTTCGTAGGTGCATTACCTCATTTAGGGGCGGACTGGACCGCCGGACAACCGGTCCCCGGGCATGTGCGCCCTCATGGGCTATAAGAATCGCACCCTCCGATAATCCAAGGTGTATGCGCCCTTTGAGAGAACCCTTTCCGACCCTGATCTCATTGACCAGAAATCAATCCGTTTCAATTTCTTGAAAAAACAGAAGAAAATATTCTATAAACGCGTCTGAAATCAAGGTAATGGTATCATTTGGATTTTTTCCCTAAATGGGGGAATCTGTAAGTCATCGCTTCATAACTATAATATACTATAACTTTATTAATTGCAGGTGTCTTTTTAAATACAAATACAGTCGAACCTCGTTAAGACCAACACGCTTAAGACGAATTACTTTTAATACGAACCGTTTTCTGAAGTTCCGTCAGATTGTATAGCATACTATGCTTTCTGGATAAGACGAATTACTGTTAATAGGAACAGATTTTCTGTTCCCCTTGGTGTTCGTCTTAACGAGGTTCGACTGTATAATAATTGGCATAGAGTTATATGAGGCAAAAGCCCCCCTAATAATAGTTAGAAATATATCGCAATTTTACATATATTGTAATATATAAATGTTCATAGTATGTGCTTGGCCCCCTCAATAATTTTGGAAGCTCTATGTTAATGGTAATGATTTCTAAACATACCAACGCATTTATCAATGTATTGACATTATTAAGTCTGAGATGGTGAAAGGAGATCAAACAAAAAAAAAAAAGTCAGTCCTTACGTCATACGAACTTTTTTTAACGAACTTTTTCTCGGGCTGTTGAGATTCGTTAATGGGGAAAGTTCACTAATGTATTAATTATAATTTATTAAAGATTTGAAACCCACGAACTTTAATTTCCAACTTTATTCAATTTCCATAATCTTATTTAAAGCTAACTACTTGACGAAACTTTTTAGGTAATTACTGTGTTTGTTGTGGGGAATTATCCTTTTGTTTCATATTTATGTTAGGATGTATTAATTAAACATGAGCTAAGAACTAACTTATTTTTAATATAGTATTTTAAGTATAAAACCGGTGTGATGGAAATTACCTCTGAGTCGTCCGATTCCCGTTTGCTGAGGGTCCTTAAATTTCATGTAAAGGAAGGTGTATCGTAGGATACACGAATATACAGTAGAACCTGCCTGAAGTGACCACCTTTGGGACTGGACTGCAGTGGTCACCATAGACAGGTGGCCACTATACATGACAGACTTTGGCATAGGCATGGCTAAGTCCCTACCAGTTCTCTCTTATAAAAAGTGGTCAATTTCTTCATGTGGTTAATGTACCAAGGTCGTCATTTTACAAGGTTCCACTGTATTTAATTAAATACAACAGTTTCTATGTATATAAATTAATAATTCGAATGCATTACTGACATTAACTTAAGATATTGAAATTTAATTGGGCATGTGATCTGTGTGGGTTCAATGTTGAAGCATTCTCGTGATCCACTTTATGCGTAAAATTGGACATTGTGATCTAGTTTATGCATTATATAGTATTACGCAGTGCATAATAACGATCATACCATACTGAAAACTATGTATGGCTTTTCAGGTTGTTTAATTTATATACTAGTATATAAAAATGTTTCATTATGCTGTGAATTATATATGGTTTTGCAGAGGCCTAGCTCACACGCCAGTGAATTGAAAGCGTCTACACTGTCGAAAGCACGCTTTAGATCAAATGAAAAGGAAACAACAAAGCATTTCAATTGAATAATTTTATTTAATACTGACAATATCCCATAACTTTCATTTTTGGTCATATACAATCATTTACACACCAGCATTCACACGTTTAACTAATGATTTTTTTACATGAAAAATGATCGGTCAAACGTTAAAAAGAAAGATTTTCCTACGTCAATCTCAGTTTCCTCAGAAAATCCACATCAAGTTTTGAGACTGACAAACACCTAGTTTCAAGAAATGCCATTTCACTTCGAACAGGTGTCAAGTAGTCTGGTCAGAAACGGCAAAAAAAAAAAGCAAGTTGGGGAATTTGAGGTTAAAAACTGAAATTCCTGTAATTTCTGAAAATGTAATCTGCTTAAAAAGTTAACGTTCAAATTTCTATAAAACTGATCTGCGGAAAGGAGTTATGCTTTGGCTGGAACACGCCTTCTACCTAGAAAGGAGCGGGATTAGGTCTTCCAGAAAATGGGTAACAGAAGAACACATAACCACGCTAAGATTGTTCTTTGTTTCACGCGTAAATACGTACAGTTCCCCGAGGAGTCCGAACCTCTGCTGTCAAGAGAACAAAATCCAAGACTACACTGGGCAGAGAAAAGAAAAATAGTTTACGAAGCTATTAGGAGTCGAAACCGGGATGATGACACCACAAACGAATGTGTTACTGCTGCGCGCTGGCAGGACCACATTCTTATTATGTTATTCGAATTATTTAAAACACAATACATTCTACGAAAATAACACTGTATTTGAGCAGATAGTTGAAATGGGTTTTATACAGTGGAACCAAAACTACGTTGGTCAGCTAAAGAGACATTGATATTCAATGACTGGTGAAAGCAGTAGACATCTGCTTGATATGAAACTGGCATTTCTTGGGTCACGAGCGATTTTTGAGCGAGGACTCAAGCACGTAGATTATATACAGGACGTTTTTTAATAATAATAAAAAAGTTGACGAAATAAACTTTTTGTTGAATTGACGTTCAAGAAAACGTTAACACAGTTCAACCAAATCATATAAAATTCAACTTTTATTTGAACAAAATTGTTGAAGTGTGTTCAATTTTCAGTATTTCTGAACTAGAGAACTAATTTAGCATGCGTCCAATGAATCCTTAGAACAAATATTACTACATCATAATTCTTTCCATGGTAATTCTTTGGCGAGTATATTTTCTAGGGAAGTTCTTACAAGAATCGATATTTGAAGAATTCTAACGGCAAAGAACAGTTCCTCAGAAGGATAGTCGGCGAAGAATTACCCTCAAATTCTTTTCATGTGTTATCAAAATTTCTTTACACGGGCTTAGCTATCACGACTGTAGATAAATTAACAAACGAAATTGAAATACAATTAATAATTTAAACTAAACCGATATTTTTAGTTTAATATAAAATTAACACACGACTATATAGTGAAATCTGTTTATAACGATAAACTGTCTACAATACCAGTCTCCCCTCCCCCGTCCCCATATATATATATAGACTACCTTGTTCAATCTTGTCTATAATAACCTGTTTATAACCGATATATTTTACCGGTTTCTAGAGTATTGTTATATACACACTTCACTGTAAAATTATACAAAAATGTAATTCCAAACTATGCAAATTGCAAATAAATATTTTAAATGTAAAATGGTGATAACGCACTCCATGTAATCTATTAAAAAAGTATAACTTTACATTAATATTTAATTTTCATAATTAATAAAAAAATAAATTCAATGAATTCATCAATCTATTAAATTCCTACAAATCGAAATGTAACAATAAAACACCTATAAAATATACTACTATTTAAGTTCATAACGTTTTTTAATGAATAAATTATTTAAGATTTTAAAAAGTTCTTTGATAACATTCAGCCTTAAAATCCGTGTCTCATATTTTATAAGTCCGAATAATTATTTTTATTATACTTTATATGTAACTATTTTGCTATATCTCGTAGAAATAAAATAACGTATAAATTATTAAGTAAGCCATTTCCATTTTCGAAAGATAAGCAACGTTTTATTGAACAGCAGACGGAGTGTGAAGCGGCTGGCATACATTGGGCAAAAGTATATGACGACGTCACTTTTGTACGTTACGTCATCAGTATTTTGTGACGTAATAACTGTTTTGATTTGCACAAAATTTAACTCGATGTTTTAGTGATGGGACAATTTTATGTGAAATAGGCAAAGATCTAATTGTGGAGAACGAAAATTTTTCTTTAATCACGATTCCATAATTATGCTGTCTCTTCTTCGTCCACTTGAAGCCATTAATTAAATTATTATATTATTCAACCAAAAGATACAAAAAAGAATCTATTTTGCTTAGCAATCCTTTACGCGATATAAAATTTCCTCGAATATGGGATGTCTTAAATTGCAAATACAGAAGGTACACAAATTGAATGTCGAGTATTAGTACCAATTTGATGGGTGAATCAATTGTGCCTGGGTCTATGGCATCGACATATCTTTAATGGGAAGATTGCAAGCTATGAGTATCGAACACATAAGTGTTGGAAATATATCTATTATTGAAAATCTCTCACATCGGGAAAATTCTTAAGTAGGCCTTGCCTCTGGCATATATCTGATATGCACATAATATAGCAAATTAGTGCATATAGTACGGATACCAGCGTACAGCGAAACTCCTTCCAATGGGCACATTGTCTCCGGAGGTATTTGCTTTCTTCTTTTCTTATTTTAAGACGAGAATGCGATCTTTTAGGTGTCTGCAAGTTGCTTTATACTGTAAGAAATATTTCCAATGATAAAGGTTTCAGAAGTTCTCTCAAATGTAGGTTGTACTTAGAGCTCAAACAGACGGGTGCTTTGCAGATGTGCACAATAAGGATTGGCTAAGCGTTGTTGTTGTTGATCATGCCAAAAGCATTGGAAAGTTGTCTACTTCTGCTGCACTATTTTCCACAGCAGAGGGCTGTTTCAAGCACAGACAGAGAGAGAGAGAGAGATTACTCAAGTAACTGTAGACACAAAATCCTGAAATGGGGTCAAGGCTCTTGATTTCACCGAGTTCAGGAGTGGAAAGTTGACCCGATTGAAGAACGGAGTATAGAGTTGCGGCGACGGCGTGGGACATTAAAGAATGGCGAAGGAAGGAAGAATGCAAAGGCGCAGATGAGAAAGGTGGCCGTCGATCTAGAGCTGTGATCTTAGAAAGAAAGCTCAGTGTAAACGAGCCGCCAGACGCAGGTTGGGGATTGGAGGAAAAAGGCTAAGTGATTCTCTGCTATTTAAGGTTGAGACTAATAGCTCGAAAGCCTTTCACATTCAATATGTTTTAGGGCATTCTTTGCGAGTTTGTGCTTCCGAAGCCTTCTGTGGCCCTAGTAAAGCGCTCATCTGTCCGCTTCTTTGGAAAGAACTTCCTTTTTTCAGGGTGGAGAAAGCACGTGTCGAAAGCGGGTTGTGTCACGAAACTGTCCGTCTGTCCAAGCTCTTAGTAACAGTATCGGTCTGTGATCTTTAGTGACAATACGCCAAACGAAACACGACATATAACGTCACTTCTGTAAAAGGGCTATACGTATACAGTTCTGTGAAAAATGGCCGTTTCAAGGGGCGGCCACTATTACAAGTTCTGTTGCAGTTTATTTTAATCAATATACATATTCTGCCCAATGCTTACCTACTGCTTCACCTCGAATGTAATGAACAACTGATCTTGGCTGACTGATAAATCAACTGATAAACTGAGGGGCATATCAGTCACTTAGATATTGGGAAAAATATTTTATATAGGCCTACAATTACACTAGACTGTGCGCTTCTCCCGATATTATTTGAACACCAGAATTTAGTAGGCAGGTAAGACTCAAACGTCACACTACACCAGTGTCGCCATTAATGAAATGCACTGCTCAGGGACAAACTGTTAAGCGTTAAGCCAAGTACACTACCATAAAATGTTAAGCTACATTACAGCACGTTTCTATATGAACAGTAATGAACTGATATACAACACAATAAACAGCAGTTAATCACCATTTTGGAGTTCATTCGAGTCCATGTCGACTTATTGGTAATCTCTGACGTATAGATCTTTTGTCGAAGGTCAGAAGTAAACAATTGCTTGACAACGTCCAAAACAATCGCATGAGTTAAGCTTGTTATTAGTGGTAGTAATGGCACTCTGAGTATAAAGCACCTGTAATATCTTTGGCCACATGACCAGCTGAGCAAAGCACCCAATAATACCTATTATCCGGCGTAATTTAGACCACAAGCGAACGCCGGATAATTTGAGAAATGGATGGATACTCGGTTGGGTAGGAGTGTGGGAAGGAGGGGCTAGTGGATCTTTACGGAAAATAAATACAGCAAAATTTCAGTTATCCGGATAGGATGGGATCTGAGGAGCTCTTTATATTGCCTGCGAAGACTTCACAAGGATTCAAGTGATCTAGAGGAAGGATTGAGGTCGGATAAATGGAATTTTATTGCATTTAACAATTAAGTGTGTGTTAAGGTAAGCGATTAAAAATTTTATGGATGGGATGCATTTAGCACATCGTTTTCGAAATCTTAGATGATTTATATGAAGTTATAGTTATGGAATTTTAGAAGAAACTATATTTATGGCGTTTTAGATGAAATTATATTTATGGAATTTCATGCGAAATTAAATTTATATTCCACTGTATTAAAAAAAAACTTTTTTCTAAAATTGGTTAGAGTATTTCATAGCCTCTGTTAATTAAACGTTATGGGCGAGTGATTTTGTTTGAGATTTTACTGAAAACGCGAAAACAACAAAATTTCTGAATACCTACTGCAGACGCTAAATTGCAAAAACCCTGTAGTAGTAAAAAAAGATTTTAGTGCATTCATAGCTTTCAAGAAAATTTAAAAATATTTTAATTTAAGAATTAGATATACATATTTTTTTTAAACTTTGAAGATCTGCAAAAATGAATAAGTTAATAAAATGTATACTAAAACTACATAAAAAACGTTTAGAATAGGACCAGCCAAACGTACGGGCGCTTAATGGGGGTGGTACCCCCAATGTTGGTGTTAGGGTTCCATATCTCCATTCAATTTCAAACAAAATGCCTTCTACTGGCATTACTAATATTTTTATGTCTTCGGCGCCAATGGCCAAACGTGACATTCGAGTAACCATAAATCGAGTAATACATAAAAATGAATTGACAAGGGCAACGAAGTCAAACAGACCCATATACATATAGGTAAACCCCCTTTTTTCACACGGTTGGGCGTCAAGCCGGAATATCCGAGTAATCTAGGTAGGAGTGGAGGACCATATCTAGGAGTGCAAGTCAGCACTACGCCACCCCAAAGACTATTTTGTAGGTGGCGCAAACATCGAACGCTTCCTAGGGTTGTAGGGCATAAAAATGGCTGTTCTATAGCGATTATTTTCAAACGAATATCAGACCCGATGTTGAGTCATCTTCGATGTCCTGTCAATTTAATAATTTAGAAATTATATATATAATGATATAAGAGTTCAAATAATTAAAATTTGTTTGTTTTTAAATTTTTAGAGAGTTTGTAATCGTTTACCGAGTAGGTTATTGTTCGTATACGTTGTGCACAAAGTGTAAAAAATACATACGGTGAATCATAGAATCGTTATTCCGAATTATGTTTCAGCAGTTTGAATCCTAATTTACTTTAATAATGAATTTATGCAAGAAAGCTATGTGATTTAAGTTTTAGGAAATGTACTTTGGGTGGGCTTATACGTTTTAAGATTTTTTTTTGATTAGAAGGTAAAAATGCTGAGGTGCTTGTATAGTGCTGAAGGGGATGGACTTCACATTTACACTTTTAAGTGAAAACCATGTACATGATACTTTTGTTGCATTAACAGTTTATACAACATACAAGTGAAATTAAATACTAAAATTCATGGAAAATACAGACATCCAACGTACTATTACTTGTATAAACTACACCATCGAAAATAGCGTACAAAACCATGCTTGTATTATTGTATTCTCTCTCTCTCCAAAGCACCCAATAATGACATTCAGTATATATAGTATATATATATGTATTAGGTCTATCGAGTCGGAAGGCATCTAGACGAAGGGCGTGGTCATGGTATGAGCGCATGCGCGGGAATGAGTGACACCCCTCTCATCCAATCGCGCGCCGCGAACTAGCTACAGCAAGCTTTGTGCTAAATAGCATGGGCTAACCACATGGTTATATTGTGCAAAATGAAAAACTCTCTCTCTCTTACAAAGCTTATCAAAAGTATCAAAGTTTTAAATTCATAGCTAGAAAATCTTTGCTTGAATGATGTTTGCAAGCGTACAAAAGCACGAGAAGAGGGAAGAGAACGGAACGACTGAAAAACACAAATTTAATAATAATAATAAATGAGAGAACCAACCTGTAAAAGCTATTCCAAACTATCGGTTGAATACAAACTAGGTATGGAACACTATTTGCTAAATACATGCGCATCTCTGCAGAATATACGAAATGGCGTCATTCGCCATTTTGATGCTTACACAAAAGCACATTAGACAGCAAGCTAAATTAATATATATATATAGCGAGTTAATGTTCTGACTCGATAGACTGATTCTTGAACTCTATTGGTTTATCAACATTACTAGGGAAATAAAAATAGGAAAATGGCGCAACATCTATATTTCGGTGTTTCTAGAAACTTGCTTGTACTTTGGCGTCGGGTGTTGCCCCATGCATTTGTGTTGTTAGGTTTATTGCACTAGGACACAGCTAACGAAAACACTCATGTCTGAAAAGTTGTTCGTTCGTCACAGACCAGCTGCGAATGAGTTCGAATCTGCCGCACATAGTCACTTTGGTGTCCAATGGTTCGTTACATCTCTGAAAGACCGTTACTTGTGTCCTCCAGAGCAGTAAATTGAGCGTTTTGTCCATCCTGCTTATGACATCATCGAGAGTCTTCTTGAAAGAAATAACTAGCAACTACGGTTGTTGTTTGTTCCCTAATATTTAATCCAGTTGCTAGTTACTAAAACTTGATGGCACATGTAAAGTAACGTGCTATATCAGCGTCGCCCTTCTTTGTTAAACGTGGTATCTAGTACTATGGATACAACAAAGATCGATTGAGATTCTCAGCGAGCCAGTTTAAGGCTTTCGTCTGCCGAATACAAAATAACATTGCGTATGACTGTCCGCTGTTGTGTACAAAACGATATAATACTCTTTTCGACACCCACTTTTACGAGATTTCAATACGAAACAAATACCCATTCACACAAAATTAAAATCACATGGTAAGGAATTTATGAAAGACGATATGGCAACGAGCGTATATATATATATATACATATACATATATATGTATATATATATAGGGAAACCAATACACTACTGAAATAATTTCCAATTTTGTTCCCACCTGATATAATACCCTTAGGCACAAATATTTCCACACGTTTACACTTCACAAACATGTTTCTTTTTAAGTCCATTTGCGACACCTAAAAATTTTCTTTAGGAATTGAAAATGCGCACCAAAATGATTATTTTCTACAAGGACTCGATTTTCAAAGTTTTTAGATTTTTTTTTGTTCACGTGTTTTTGTACGAACAATTCAAATTGAAGTAAAAGTCGCAGTGTTTTCACAAGTTTTGTTGAGATATTTTCAATTTGAAAATAACGTTTGTGGATTATAGGAAGATGTATCTAAGGTGGAACTATAGCACTGCTGTGATTGGCTCAAATTTCGGCTCCCACGTGACTTTTCAAGCCGCCATGTCATAATGGTGGACTTCTGCTGTCTCTTGGATGCTGAGGCCAGCCGATCGTTTGCGGTCCATCGTAGCCTTAAAAATAAATAAATAAATAAATAAAATTACAATAGAGCTTTCAGTACAACAATATTAATATTCGTTTCATTACTGATGACGATGATGAATTGTGCATAAGGATGTTAATGGGGAAAGATGATCACAGAAGGCGGCACTGTAATCCTAGAGGCATTTCATTACTGATTGTTGTTGTTGTTGTTGATTGTACAAATCACTAGGAAAAGTAACAGTAGGCGACTCTGTACTCCCATAAGAAATTTCATTACTGGCGTTGTTGTTTTGTGCACAATTGCAAATTGTTCGGAAAAGTTGTCTGCAATAGCGGCGCTGTATTTCCAGAAAAGGCTAGGACTAGGCCTGTAACTAAGACGGGGCGTGGCCACAGTTGCCCCACGGAGCTGTTTATATATATATAGAACAACCCCAGGATGCCCTGTGCCCCATACGCTCCTTGCCTTGCCCCTTCATCCTATCTACAGGCCTGACTAGGACAAAATCCAGTAGTTATAAACAACAGGTCAGAGTTCGGTGTGAAGATTGAAACACTCTTGGTATGTGGTTGTAGAACACATACCAAGAGTGCTTGGTATGTAGTTGTAGAACACATACCAAGAGTGCTTGGTATGTGGTTGTAGAACCAAGAGTCAGGTTCATCTTAGAACGTGTATCGTGTTTTGACCAATCCTCAAGTCTCAGCGACCATAAGACACATTCAAAACCGTGGAAAGGGAAAAAGTTATGGACATAGCGATGCCCTCCCATGAACTCGCTGATTGCCTCATTGATAATTTGATACGGATATTACATATTTGATACAGATAAGTAGAGATAAGGTTTGGCAAGGTGTAAAACAATAACGTTCTGGAAGTTTGGGGACACATACATAATTTTATTACTGCTATTATTAGGCACAGAAATCGTATTTCGGGAAAAAATAGGCGTGATTATGCCAAAAATAGGATTATTAAAAAAAACAAAACGAAAACAGGAAGTGTAATACAATAAAAAGGAAAATTTTGAAATTAAGCTAGAATGCAAGATTTATAATAGAAGTTACAACATTAAATATCATACCTAATGAAACCATGTATAAAAAAATATACATAGAATACAGCTAAAGTAATAAGTTTTTAGACAGTTGACCCCCTCCTCCAAATCAGGTAATCGAATTTATTATGGAATTGATAAATGGATTAAATTACCAGACCATATAAAAAATTGTGAAAGAAAAAGCGAAGTTAAAAGGAAATTAAGAATTTACTTAGTAGAAAAACAAAAATATAATGGTCATACTGGCCATAGAATAACAACACTTGTTTTTGTTTTGCTATGCTTCCTCCGTGCACTGAAATGTAAATTTAGCATGTAAATAAAATTTGTATTGTATTGTATTGAATACCTTGCTTGCAAAAATAAAATCTGTTCGAATCAAAATTATTTTTATACGATCAATGTCAAATTTTTGCGCTTCAGTGACTAATCTTTACAGCCGTCCTTGGATAATTAAATAAAAACTGAACAATTCTAAAGGAAAATTTTTCCATAGATACTGCAGAAATAACTGCAACATTATTTAAAAATAAATAAAATTGACTTATTCCAGAAAACTTTTAAAAAAAACTACGTAATACTTAACATGAAACACAATATACAATAACAATAGTACATAAGACAGCTATTGAGTCAGTTCTTGTATTTTATGCATTACTTCATCTAGAATTATTTATATCATGTGCATATTGGCAAAATAATGTTTTATAGCAGTTCGTATCCTACTATTCACTTTGGCTAAACAGTTGTCTGTAAAAGTTACTTCTTCTTTTGCAACATTCATATGTTAATGTAAATTTTATTTATGCTTCACTTTGCTTAGATTTTTTTTGTCAGATGCATTTAGGTTGTTCTGTTTCTTTACATGCTCCTTTCACTTTTTGCTCTCGATTTCGAATTTTGCTCTTGATGGATGATGATTTTTGCTCGTCATGAATCCATTTTTAGATTCTTTAGAAGAAGCATATGCTTGCTGATTATCATTTTTTAACGATTTTCAAGTAACTGGAATTAAAAGAAATCTACGAATTTTTCGACGTCTTTCGCATGTTATATATTAACAACGGTAAATTGAAAAGTTTCAGAACCAATGGTATATACATATGAATATAAGGAGGGTTGCAGTTCCACAACCTCTCCTTCCTTAGTTTGTCGTATTAGAGTACGCAGAAAGGTCATAAACTATATAAACGAAAATATTTTAAAATAACGAAAATTGAAAACTGAGATAACGTAATAGTTAAGATAACTAGAAGCTGTCCAACTTCACTTGCAACCATGGGGGCCCCATGATAGTATCCACTAAATAAGACAGCACTGCTTGTTTAAGTTCTGGATCCTAGTTTAATTTTAATTGTAATAAAATTAATTTACAATAAAATTATAATTAATTTAATTAAGACTGATTTAGGGTAATCTGAGATGGAATGGATTAGTTATTTGACAGAGCTATGTATAATTACATATTATACAAATCATGCCATCGTATTATACAACCCTATCATCACCGGCATATGCAGGGGTGTTGATGGGGGCTGTAACCCCCCCCCATTGAGCCTATAATCCCCCCCTTTATGAACTTTCTGTGTACGGCTATGCCTACTATAAAGCTTGTGCTATTAGTTTAGATATTAAGAAGATATCACCCCCACCAACACAAAAAGGATGTGCATGTTTGCACTGGATAAAATTGAATTTTCATCAGTATTTACAATTCATTGAAATTTCCTAATGATTAATGATTTACTATTTCCTTTCCCAATAAAAATTCTCGATCGGCCATTGACAGAGCTTACCTGATGAAGTATGCCGTTTCTACTAAAAATAACTGCGTGAAGGTCTTCTTTCGAGAGTCGTCTATCTGTCGTATTACCGCATCGTAATGGCATGGTGGCGTATGGTAGTGGGTAACCTTCGGGGGGAGGCTGAGGGGGCAAAGGTATTCCAGGCCCCCTCAGTAAGGGTCTCGCCTTCTCGATATCCATATACCGCTTGCTGCCGGGATGAGGCAAGGTAGAGCTTCCGCTATAGGAATAGTGACGGTCTGGCCCGCCTGGAAACGGAACTACATTTTGATATTCAAACTTCGATATAAAACTCTTATTTTTTTCTCAAACATCGATACAAAAACAGGTTGATTCAAAATATCAATATAAAAACAGGTTGATTCAAAATATCAATATGAAAACAGGTTGATTTAAAATATCAATATAAAAACAGTTCGATTCAAAATGTCAATATTAAAACAGGTTGGGCAAATGTATCGATATGAAATCGATCGATTAAAAGTATCGATATGAAATAAATGATTAAAATCATCGATATGAAAGCAATCGGTTAAAAACATCGATATAAAAATCGTTCTGTTAAAAACATCGATATAAAAATCATTCTGTTAAAAACATCAATATAAAAATCATTCTATCGGTTAAAACGTCAATATAAAAATCGTAATATCGATTAAAACGTCAATATAAAAATCGTTCTATCGATTAAAACGTCAATATAAGAATCGTTCTATCGATTAAAATGTCAATAAAAGAAATCGATGGATTAAAAGTATCGATATAAAAATACGACAGCCCAAAAGCTCTAAATTTTAAGAAAAATTTGTAAGACATACAGGTAGCACGTATGATGCGTTTGTGCTTTACATCTTACAATGAAGCTAATAGTTTATTGTTAAGCTTCAAAATTAACATTGGTTACAAGTGGAGGTAGCTGACTATAAAAATTGGCAAATGCATTGGTATCAAAATTCTATAGGCACATGAATATTGACAACTGCTTACCAATAGGCATTACATTTCCATAAGCGCCTGAATATTGACATATAAAGACATAAATGCACCATATTGATATAAAAAAATTGGCAATTACATAAAAAAGGATATCAATATACAATAAATGTGAAATTAAAATCGATAAATTAAAAAAGCCCATAAACGTAAAGATATCAATACCAATAAATATCTAACCATGGGTATCCATGTTTCAACAATGGTTAAAAATAAGATTCAATCCACAGACGTGTTTTTGCTTATTTTAACTGCAGAAGGACCTTTTATTTACAGAGCAATAGCAAACATAACTGTCAGACGTTAATTAATAGCAACTCCTTTGGTGGCAACACAAACCCATGTCTTTATCAAACAATTAGGATGGAGCAAGAGGCATGGAGTTAAATAATAGTCTAATACTAAACTGCGACAGAGTCTGCCAGATGTTCAGAAATTGTTGGTTTACTTCGCTCACATTCCATGACCATCCAAGCATCTTCCCAGTATATCTCAGAAATGCTTGACTGGTGAGAGGATTAGAAATGGGCGGATGCAAACTTCATGGAGGTGTTGGGAAGAGTGTCGTTACGTGGGGTCTAGCATTACCACACTGGTCACTAGCTCTGGGGAAAGTATGACATCATAAGCAACATAATGAATTACAGACAAGTGCCAACGTACAGGTCTGCTGTTTCACAGTCCCTTGCAGTACGATTTGGGGAGATCGACTGTCAAGAAGATGGCTCTCTAAGCTGAAACCTAAAGTGTGGTGAGCATGTGCTGTTCAATCACTGCAGACGACTTGAAGCAATGGCTATGCTTATACAGATATGGTTATCCTCTGCACCAATGGACGTGATCTTGGAGATGCGCATTATTTTCTGCGCTGCGCAGTACGCGATAACCTAATTAAGAAAGGGCAAAAAATTATTTGTCCATATCTAAAAACAAAGGACAAAAGAATGACTCAACGATCACGTGGTACATCAAATACTTAACATTAGCACCCATCTTGGAAAGCAACAAGGATGGAATAATTGGCTTATGGCGCAAGGACAGTTAAGGCTAAGGTGGGCCAGGATCTCCAGATTTTCGGGAGATCCGGACCTCCGTCGCTCAGGAGTTAAAGGCCGGGATTAGGAGCAATAGAAAACGGAAGTACAATACGACTGGAAGTCAAATTCGAGATTTTGGAGCGGTGGAAACCAATATTTCCATTAGGCCATTATGAATGAAGAAACAAAGCCTCCTGACATGACATAGTCAGGACCGCAATCAGGATTTACGGCCCCCCTTGGGCATTTGTCACCTTTGCCTCTTCCTCTCTCAGGACACCTTATCATTAAATTCTACATTCCCTTAATTGGACCTAAATCTTCATTACATTATTACTGCAGTGCTGTTTCTTAGTGCAATTAGTAATTTATGAAAGGCAAATTCTTGGGGATATTTTTTGCTGAAAGAAATATGCGGGAAAATTAAAAAATAAATAAATAAAGGGAGCATGTACCTGCAGACCCTGCCTTGTACCTCTTTTCTTCTTTTCTGACGTAAAAACAGGCTCCGATTAATACTACGAAAATGATACCGACGGAAGTACCTAACGGTACCAAAACGGATAACTTTAAATATATAGGTAGTTCTTCCCCTTTCTCTACAATAGGGTGAGACGACATGTCCGAAAGAGCTAAAAGAAAGCATGCGCAAAAGTAAAATACACAGAATCAAAAATACAGAACTATAATACACAGAATCAAAAATACAGAACTATAATGCACGGAATCAAAAATGCAAAGTTACGAAAAATGCAAAAATACGAAGAATCAAAAATACAGAATTAAGATACACAGAATTAAAAA
Source organism: Dysdera silvatica (assembly GCA_006491805.2). Lineage (NCBI taxonomy): Eukaryota > Metazoa > Arthropoda > Arachnida > Araneae > Dysderidae > Dysdera > Dysdera silvatica. The sequence continues at coordinate 146,771,770 of QLNU02014176.1, forward strand.
TACAGAAATAAAACGCAGAATTATAATTCGGAATCTATTATATTCCTACTGCTGAATTCAAAATGGAGGTCATTTGGGACGAAACTTATCCCTTGAATTGTCTTTCGAGTCATTGCACACAACAAGCATTTGAACAAAGTTACGAAAAATGCAAAAATACGAAGAATCAAAAATACAGAATTAAGATACACAGAATTAAAAATACAGAAATAAAACGCAGAATTATAATTCGGAATCTATTATATTCCTACGGCTGAATTCAAAATGGAGGTCATTTGGGACGAAACTTATCCCTTGAATTGTCTTTCGAGTCATTGCACACAACAAGTGTTTGAACGAAGAGTTACATACAGAAGTCGAGTCTGCATACAACAAAGTGTCTATACAAAGAGTTGCACACAAAAGTCGAGTCTTCACACAACAGTGTCTGACCAAAGAGCTGCACACAAAAGTCGAGTCTGCATACAACAGTGTCTGACCAAAGAGCTGCATACAAAAGTCGAGTTTGCACACAACAAGACTCATTGGAAATCGAATATAGATCAGCGAGTACAAACGTCGTAGTCGCTGGATCACCAATTCGAAATTGAATTTATGTAAGCAATGGTTTAACCTTTTTCTTTTTAGGAAAATTATAATTCAAATAATTTCTTTGGCGCAGTATAGCCCAGATGCTCTTGCGCCATAAAAAAGCCAAACAATCAATCAAACAATTTCTATTGTTTGTGTTCTTATGCCGTGAGGGCGGAAAAAGACTACGCTAAGTCTGGACCTAGTTTTCCAAGGAGTCATTCTCTGTTGCCAAGGGAATAAAATCCCGGAATACGGCTGGTAGAGAAATGATGCGCGTCTTGCAATACCGTTGGCAGTCGAGTCCGAATTAGGTTGGTTGTAGTTTTATGGCGCAAGGACAGCGAGGATCATTCTGCGCCAAACAATTCCAACCCGGAGTAAGGTCATGATACGTAAAAGTGTTGTGAATGTAGAGCAGTGGGCTTACATTTCCACTTGGAATCAAATACCCTTAAACCCTAGGGCACCAATCTCCAGACTAAAGTGAGCAGTTAGCGGATAAGCATTTATTTTGGCACCGTTGGGGAAATCGAACCCCGATCGACGGCAAGCTGGGTGAGCGCATTACCACTCTGCTGCCGCAGGGCCCATGGCTAATTTAACTATATTCTACTATATATATTAGTCGCTATTTCTCATACCTCCCCCTTCTGTTCTGACGGTGAGTATGTCACTAGGATCGCTATCGCCAACTTCCGAGGAGGCTCGCAGATACATCTGGTACCTAGTACCTTCTCGCAGACCGGTCAGTGTGTAGAACTTTTCCGAAGATTTAGGAACGGTGAGTTCACTCCAAGGCCCGTATTCATCCTTGTAGAACAATGTGTAGTCTAAAAGTACATTAAAAAAAATAGTACATATTCCACGTAATTATGTAGCGCACAATATACACTCTTTTGCAAAAAGAAAGGAGCAGCCCTAAAAAATTATCCGATCATCTCAAAATTTCGCATGCAAATTCTTTTAGACCAAGTATGCAAATGATTAAATTTTCAAAGCCAATGAGTGTTAACTTCGATCATAGCGCGCATTTCTACTGCGCAACTGGCATCGTATAAAAGAGGTAAAAATTGCGAACGGTTTATTTTTTTTCGTTATCAGCGTTGCAGTTCCCTGGAGACGCAACCAGTAATGACGTTGGGACGTTGTCAAAGACCTTATAGCCAATTGTACGATTTCAAACGTGGTCGCATAGTCGGGATGCGTGAAGCTGGCTGGTCCTACCGAGCAATAGGCCGCCACCTGCACCGTACGGACACTGCTGTGCAAAGGTGTTGGCAGCAATGGTTTCTGCGAGGAACTCATCGGCGTAATAAAAGCTCTGGAAGGCCAAGGTGCACGAATTCGAGGCAAGGTCGGTTGGTTGTGCGAGAGGTTCGAGCTGACACAACAGCATCATTGTCCGCCATCCAACGTACTATATATACAGTCTCTTCCATTCTACCCATGGCTTCTTCCATCATCTTACGACGTTTGGCTGAGGTGGGGTTACGCTCACAGAGGTCTTTAGCACGTTTGATTTTAACCCCACCTCATCGGCAGAGTCGTTTGCAGTAGTGTCGTAGTCGATCATCATGGCTGATTTCATCGCATAGTGTTCAGCGATGAATCCCGCTTCAGTCTTGGAGCAGATGACCATCGGATAAATGTGTGGAGGTGCCAGGGCCAGCGGTTCCAACCACCCTTTGTTTTACAGAGGCTTTACTTTACTTTTTTTTTTTTTACAGAGGCTTTGTTTTACAAGAGTTTTACAGCCATTACCCATAGTGTGTGATGGGTGGGGTGCTATCTCATACGACAGCAGACCCCTATTTATCCTATACACAATTGGCTAAACGATATGTTGATGACATCCTGCGGCCGTTTGCGTTACCCTTCATGACACGACAGTTTGGAGTCATTTTCCAACAAGATAATGCCAGGCCCCATACTGCTTGCATATATATGAGCTGCCCAGGCCTGTAGCCAGGATGAAGGGGCAAGGCAAAGGGCATATGGGGCACAAGGCACCTGGGATTGTTCTGTATATATATATATATATGTAAATAATTCGATGGGTCAACTGGGGCTACGCCCTTGCTTGAACCGGCTTGGCTACAGGTCTTGAGCTGTCTCGTGCTGTTGATACTCTTCCTTGGCAAGATACGTCACCAGACCTTTCGCCAATCGAACATGTATGGGACATGGTAGGCCGCTGGATTTGGGCACCGCAAAATGTCGCAGAGCTGGTGCAACAAGTAAGGACTGCCCGGAAGAATATGTCGCAGGATGACATTAGGAACCGTTATCACTCCTTACCCAGACGTATAGAAGTATGCATCGCCGCCAGGGGGGAGTTCACCAGTTATTGATTTGAACATTCAATGTACAATTCCTAGCCATTGATGGGTCCTACGGCCCTGAATATTTTTATCATTTCCTTACCTGCGTATGTGCTGGATATATATTTAATTTTAATAAAAACAGATAATTCATTCATGGTGCTGCTGCTTTTTTTTTTTCAAATATATGCTGCATATATTTAACCCTATGAACACGTTTTCAACATGTTAAAAATATTTAGCGTTATGCTTTAGAATGCTGATTGTTTTTGCTCTGTAACGCGAAGATTCAAACTATCATACTATTACCATAGAAAATGCTTATTACTAAATAGACAAGGCAGTTGATGTAGTCATAAAAGCAAAAACACTTAAGGATACGATCTAATAATATAGAAATAACTCAAGAGTGAAAATTTTCACTGTTAGTGTAGGAAAAATATTTTATTCTTGTTTATACCTGTACATGAGGTATTATTATTCAATTGTACTATTCCTTATATTGTTTCTAACCTTTCTTATTGCCACTTAATATCCAAACATTACAAAACGTATTCTTAAACATAACAAAACTAAAACATTGGGCATGACAAGTTTTGAAATAACGAGTATACACATAACATCTACCGATCAACATATTACTAAATTACAAACTTGCATTAATCATGTTCTCACATGATTAATGATCTCTTTAATGACAAAGTCATTTGCGGGTTTTTTGCTTCTATTGATTAGTGTATTGCCATTAAACCAATTAATAATTTCATATTAAGTTTGCAGTCAATTACTATGTTACTTCATCTCCCGTTCGCTCGAAAATGGTAGAAATTATGCTTTGTATAATCTACAAATGTGATTATAATGTGAATTAGAAATGAATGGGAAAAGCTATATACATACGAATAGGCTGCGCAATAGGAGCTGCTGTGCTTTTCTCCTGGCTCTCCTCTTCCTCATCCTCCTCCTCTGCTATTGGACTAGTGTGTTTCCACTTGAGACCAATGGTGGATCGCGATTGGAAGTCCACCCACAAAAAAGGCGCCTGAGGCGGATCTGTGGGAATGTAAATTTGAATGAGATAATTCAGAAAATTTGTGGGATTATACGTAAAATCGTAAGAGATTAAAACCTGTAAATCCAACGGAATTTTTTTTAAAGATGGTGAGTATAATGGATATATTTGTGCAAGTTGAGTTTATGTTCGTAGCAGGTTAAATTAATATAACGTTCATACTATATACAAGCCTAAATGACCGTTTCATACATCTGCCAACATGACGTGGTCATTCATAACAACCATACTGCCTAAGATACAAGAATTTTGAAGATCAGGTACCACGAAACTTCTTAACATGGATTCATAGCTAACAACGTTTACGGAGCGTGTGATGGGTCCCTCTACAGATTGCTCTTCAAAGAAGAATGGTCCAATTGTAATACTGGGGTGTTCATAAAGACCAAACACTTGGTCCTGATTACAGAATAAAGTGCCATTACCCCAGGGTGGTGACTTATTGAACTATTTGTTTCAGGATA
>QLNU02014176.1:146776299-146801133 GCA_006491805.2 Dysdera silvatica
CTATGAGAAGGCCTTTGACTCCATAAAACATCAGCAGTCATCAACTCTTTAAGATCAACAGACATTGAGGATGTGTACATTGACATGGTGAAATGTGTGTATAAAAATGCAAGTGCAAAATTTCGGTTACATAAAGATACCAAAACTATCAAACTTGGCAAAGGGGTGAGGCAGGGAGATACCATTTCTCCAAAACTTTTTACTTCTGCTTTACAGATGATTTTTCAGCTGATAAATTGGAATAACAAGGGAATAAAAATAAATGGTGAATATTTAAATCATCTGCGGTTTGCTGATGACATTGTTATTTTTTCAACGGACCCATTAGAACTCCAAGACATGGTACAAGAGCTCTCAACTAGAAGTGAAGAAGTTGGACTCAAGATGAACCTACAAAAAACTAAGATCATGTTCAATAATTTTGTAGAGGAAACAAAAATACAAGTTGACAACACTGAGCTAGAAATTGCTGATTCATATATTTACCTTGGCCAGCTGATTTCAATGGATGGCAACATTATGAAAGAACTCAACAGACGTATTAAACTTGGCTGGAGTGCATTTGGAAGAAACAGTTTTATCCTGAAGGGGAAATTGCCTTTGTGTCTAAAAAGAAAGGTCTTCAACCAGTGTGTATTGCCAGTCCTCTCTTATGGATCAGAGACATGGAGTCTAACAGTTGGAGCAATACGAAAGTTACAGACAACGCAAAGGAGCATGGAGAGGTGCATGCTTGGAATAACTAGGAGAGATCGAAAAAGAAACACTTGGGTGAGAGAGCAAACTAGAGTAGAGGACATCATTGTTAAAGTAAAAGGGCTGAAATGGCGATGGGCTGGGCATATTGCAAGAAGAACTGATCAACGATGGACAACAGAAATTCTGAACTGGATTCCAAGAGACCACCGAAGACCTAGAAAACGTCCTCAAACTAGATGGGTGGATGAAATAAGAAAACAGGTTGGGGTGACGTGGAAGCGAATTGCTCAGGATAGACTTGTGTGGAAAGCATTTGGAGAGACCTTCATCCAGCAGTGGATAGATAATGGTTGAATATGATGATGATGATGATATATATATATATATAATTACATCGAAATGAGGAGGTTACAACCCATACAAACCGCCCCCTGAGTATGCCAGTGGATTAATATTAGTATTACTCAACGAGATCGTAAGTATCTATAATTGTAAAGGAAATGGCACAAAGTTTATGTCATTATTAAGAAAGTAAAAAGTTTGGAACAGAAAGACAATATATCTAAAAGAACTGATAGCAGATGGATTGGAAGGGCCCCGGAATGAATTACACTAGAGATTAAATACCCAAAGATGCGAAGGATCGAAGAAATTATCCACGATATTGGATGAAATTAGCAACCAAAAAATCCAATCTTAACTTGCTTGGAAACACTATGAAGATATCGCTATCCTGTAGCGGATTAGCAACTGGTGATGGTCAGTTGGCTAAATTTTTATGGCGCAAAGACAACAAAGGTGCTGCGCCAAATAAAGTGAGCAAGTGATACCGAATTGTTTCCCCCAAAATAAGCCCTACCCCAATAATAAGCCTCGGTTAAGATCGTCAGTCAGACGGACGTATTTGTTACATCTGTTGCTACAAATGACGGAAGTATTGAATGATAAAATAACATGAATATATAATTAAATACTATTGTTATTGCAGTTTATTCCAAATATATATGTGCAAGTTCCCAGATACATATCTGCAATCAATTGCTCATATATGTATGTGCATCTTTCATGTAATATTTATCAGTTTTATTGTTGTTAGACATAAAATTATATATTTACATATTTTTAATTGCACATATATATTTAGGCAGTTGCACATATACAGGGTGGTTATAATTAGCCTTACAATTAAAGTTTAGAGCTTTCTGTAGCCTGAACTAATAAGAAATATGACACCAAAGTTTGTACATACGCTACTCAAGAGATAGAAAGAGGGATTGAAAAACTAATTCCAAAATTCACCAATTGGGGAAAATGTGGCGCTCTAAAAGTGAGAAAAGAACAACCAAAACAAACTTAAAATTATATTTTTATTTAAGTTAACTCATTGCAAAATTTAAAGGAATTTGCATAAATTGTCACGGGAAAGTATTTCAACGGAGAAAGTGTTTCATGTAAATTTCTGCACTGACGTAGGTGTTTTATTTTCATTTTATTTTAAAATAAAAATTTTGGGCAAATTTTTTTTAGTTTTTGCAAAGAGTTATCTTAAAAAATTAAAATATGTTTTTAGATTTATCTTATTCATTTATTTTTTTAGCTTTTCCCACGTTTTTCCTAATTTAGTGTCAGTCCTCAATTATTAGTTCGGTCTACAGAGAGTTCTAAATACAGAGAATTTATAACCACCCTGTATATCTGAAAAATTAACAACTAATACTTAAAATAAATGTGAGGAGTAAAGGTATCAACTGTTAGTAACTAAACGTGCAAATCGATGGTAGTTATTTTGTACAAGAATAAATGAAAAAATGTGGATTGCTGTTCTAGTAAAAATAAGACATCTCCTGAAAATAGGCTCCAGCGCGTCTTTTGGAGAAAAAATTAATACAAGATTTATATATTAATTAATATATTTATTAATACAAAATTTATATATTAATACCCGGTCAGACCTTCGGCGAAACAAGGGTTGGGAACAGCTACTCAAGATACAATGGTGAATGTGGTTTCGATTTGGAAATGGTTACGAAAAGCACGCCTTATTAGCATTAAGCAGAACGGCGTCAGGTATCTCATTGGAACGAATTTGTTTACGGCGCAGGGAAAGCAAGGGTCATGCTGCGTCAGGACCTATAGGTTCCCGAGGAACCCGAACCTCTTGCGTCCGGGGGAACCAACCCCCCGACTACAGTTGGCAGTTAATCCTCAACCATTCTTTTTTTTGGCACCGTCGGGAATCAAACAGGGAATAACGGCGCTCCAAACGAATGCGTTAGGACTGCAGGGTCCGTATCTCGTTGGAAAACATGGCTCATATAGTACTAGGAAATTGCAACCAATCCAGTTACCATCAAAAACAAATACCACGAATGGAAAATAGTGAAATTTATAAATAACTTACTTTCCACTTCACTAGCAGCGTTCCAGCGCCTCTAGATTCGACGGTGACGTCAGTAGGGGGCGCTGACGGCTCTAAAAGGATAAACAACAATTAGTTGGACAGTATAGCTTTCCCTGTTCCAGGGGTACGCGAACGAGTTTGCACTTTGCTCCTTTTTATGATTTGAAGTTCATAGCCCCTTCTGTTCTTTTTTCAAAATAGAAAGGGGCAATTTGCTTTCTAAATTCGTTCCCTTCGTCTCACTCCTTCCATACTGTCTTTTGCTGTTCCCATCGACTTAAAGTTGCGAACAAAGATTTCCAAACAACGTGTATGCTCAAAACTGGCAACTGAAAATGATATGCATATGACTCTCTCTCAGAAACGGTTCCCAGAATTGATTTACTTATTGAAAAGAGCCAAGCTCATCCATCTCATTAAACGTATAACTACCCATTGACTAAAAGTATGAAGAAATACTATTTGTTTATCATCCATTCCATAGCATCCATTCATTTTATAGCATATTCTCCTCAGGAGGTACGTCAACGCACTCGGGCAGGACGAAAGGGTACCCGCGAGAAAACGTTTGAGAACTTCCGTCATATTCAATACTCTTCTTCATAGAATATTTTAGTCATAGTTGAATCAGAGGTCTGCCTCGTGTGCAGAAAACAGGAAAAGCTAATTATGTACGCTACATTGCTCTAGAAACGGATGACAAAACTCATATTTTATTTATTATTGTCCGAAACAATACTTTTGCTACGCTTGACCGACGAAGCAGACAATGTTTTGGACTCATTGTTTTTGTACATAGCAATTTCTTAAGCACACATTTCATTCTATTCTTCAAATTACAATATTTAAGGGAAGTCGGGTGTCCACAAGCGATGGACAGAAATTTAAGTAAATGTAATAATGTTCCCGAAATATATTTTCGTCATGAGATTTGCTTATTTTTGCTAACAACGGGGAGAAGGGAGTCTTAACTATGCTTACGTAAGTCATAGAAATTAATAAAAACTAACACACAGTCACAAAGTGATAATTGCCCTAACAAAATTGTAATACTTGGATGCATGACACATGACACACTACCCGCAGTGTGTCATGCATCCAAGTGTGTAATACTTGGATGCATGACGCACTGCGGGTAGAAGATATAAAATATAAAATAAACGTAATCGCAATTGAATGTTTAATTATTTGAACCAATGTCTCTTTCAATCTTTTTTCGCCCGGGGGCTACCTGCTAGGCCCCCCCTGTGGCCCCACTAATATTTTTGAATTACCATAATTATATTACTTTTATACAACACACACTATTTATACAACATAAGGAATATCAACAATAATAATGTAAAAAAATACTTCATTATGACGCCAAAATCAAGGCTGTAGCCACGATTTAATTTCGGAGCTTCAAAAATTTTTACGAAGTTAAATTTTTACGAATGTTTAGTAAAGATGTGTTTATTATCTTTATTGTAAAGAAAAAATATAAACACTTCATACAAAAATAAATTAAAAAAATGAAAATTTTTGCCTTCAGACATCATAGTAAATTTTCGCTCGTCGCTTTGCCATCAAAATTTATTTTTTTATGTCACCCTTTTAAAGGAAATGGCTTCTATATTTTTTTTTTCTTTAAAGTATTCTCAAATTGCTAGTTTACAAAAAGAACTTGAAGTCATCTGGTAACCAATATATTAACCTTTTAGCTGACCGTTCCCCTGGTCACGTGGGGGAGTCTGAAAGTAACACACATAGATCAATCAATCAATCTAAATCCATCCATCCATCCATCTCTATATATATCAACCATTTTTAATCCACTGCAGGATGGAGGTTCCTCCGTCATCACATGTACGTGTAGCATGGTGAAAGAAATGCAAAGGAGCCAGCCTTAAGTTTATCACGCTAGTCTTACGTATTGGCTTGGCGGTATAGCCCAGATGCTGTTGCGCCATAAGAAAGCCAAACAATCAATCAATCAATCTTACGTATTGGCAAGTTGAATTTATAGTTTAACGAGGGCTCTGAATCTCTCGGCCATTATATACATGTAAACAGGGGCGGACTTGGGTAATATAGTGACCTATACGAGGCCAAAATTTGTTCCTCGTCCTCCAAAGATCATTTACTTTAGGAACATTTCGTTTTGCAGTGTTGTGTTTAGAGATCTTTTCAACAGAGGATTTGTGGGGCAAATTTTGATAATTATTTAAGGTTTGAGAGGTTTCCCTCCTCCTTTTTTTTACAAGTTTTGCAAATAAATACATATGTGCATTTTTTCGGTCCAATTACAAATTCAGTTTCGGGTGGGGGGTCCGGGTAAAACCAAAATAGCAATTAACAGCGCATTAAAACTCTAAATGCGATAATTTGTTGTGATTACACTATTTATAAATAAGCATTTAATATTATAACAAACTTACTAATAAGTGCTCAATATTACAATAAAAATGTAAATAAGTATTATAATTTGCATCACACGTTGCATTCTTATTTCAAAAACTTGCACCAAACAATTAGAGAACCAAAACCTTATGCAAGTATAAAGGGGCGAGGGAACAGGCATTTGCTTATTTTTTCTTACAAGGGGGGTATAAAATGCTTAGAAATGTAAAATATTGTACGTAATACTTGAACGGCCTCTTATAGCTTACGTCAGGTTTACATTGACATATAATAGGACAGACGCGCTTATACTGACTTGCATGTCCCTACATGGCTGTGCATAATAATTTGTTCTTTCAATGTATACACCCAGGGCCGTGTTTACGGTGTTAGCGGCCCTGGGCAAAGCAGATTTTAGCGGCCCTTAGAAAAGCTTTGACATAACACAACGAAAAACGATTGAACAGAGTTTAACATTACAAAATGAAGTTCTTCACTGGTCAAAACGCTGAAGGTAAAGATAAAGAGAATATAATGAAGTTAAATTAAAAATAGGAGATAAAAATTAATTAAAATAGGCGCGAATCATTATAATATAGTATTATTATAACATGGATCATACCCTTTTTGGAGAATTAAAATCAAGCACCTTGAAGCACCTACGACGCGTGTCGATCACATGAAAGGCGGGAACTTTAAGTTGAATCCGAGGACATTTACATTTATATATGCACATGATTTTGTTATACTTTATGCACACACACATGTGTGTGTGTTTCATGCTTACCAGCTTATTATGAATAACCACTTTTATAGCATAAAATCACTGTCTAGAAATTAAGGTCCATGCCCTAAACATCTACTCACATTAGTATTCACAATAAAAGTTTTATGGTGGTGGATCAGCACCCTTGAATTTCCATTCAATTCAGTGTTTTGAAACCAGTTTTTGCCCTCAGAGCAAAGTTAGCCTAGCACTAAAAGCTTGCAAATGTGAGACAATAGTATGCGCTTAAGTTCTCTATGTGTGTTTATACGTATTATATCATACATTATACTATGCGTATTTATACATATACGGTATATGTATAAACAGATATAGGGAACTTTAGATGCATATTGTGATCTCACACTTGCAAGCTTTTAGTGCTAGGGCAACTGTTCTGATGGCAAAAATTGGTTCCAAAACACTGCATTGAATGGAAATTCAATGGGAACTGGTCGACCACCATAAAACTTTTATTGTGAATATTAATGTGAGTAGATGTTTGGAGTATGGAGCTTAATTTCTAGACAGTGGTTTTAGGCTATAAAAGTTAATCATAATAAGCTAGTAAGCATGAAATGCATATACACACATATTTATGTGTGTGCGCGTAAAGTACGTATAACAAAAATATGGGTATATATAAATATGAATGCCCTTGGGTTCAATTTAAAAATCCCATCCGTCCCATGTGACTATCACGCATCATGAGTGCTTAATTTTAATTCTTCAGAAAGAATATGAACCATGTTATGAACACGTTTCAGAAAATGCTCGTGAAAGAATAATTCCCCATCAAACCCTTTTTACAATTTAAAAATTAAGCATTTTAATCCAAATTCATAAACAATTAAGCATTTTTCAGGGTCCTTAAAAATATTTTAGCTAAATTAAGCACCCATATGAACCCTGTATAAACATTATAATTATAACGAATTAATGAAAAGCTCTCAATGAACAAAGCCGCTTTTATTATACTATTAGAACTTACAAAGTAATTTTTCTAGATTTATGTATAGCCAAGTGTCTGAAATTAGGAGTCTTTGCAGTGGCCATACGGCTAGCACAATAAACATGACAACGTACATAGGATTAATGATGCTAATACATTTGACTAATAACATACGTATTTATTTTGACCACCATTTAGAAGTTGCATTATGGGAAGTATGACGTCACACGTAAAAGGTGAATTAACCAAATACTTTGTTGAAAGTACAAGGGGCCGTTGAAACTGATTATTTGGTACTTACACTACACTTTTTCGGCAGCCCTAAATTTTAGCGGCCACCCAGCTCGCACCCTCCAAAGCACGGCCCTGTATAATACCTTATAATAATTGGTTAATTATGAGTGTGACCTAAATACATTTAACTTTTTACCTGCTTCTTTTGTAAGGAACTGCTGCGACTCTGAGGGGTTTCCTCTTCCGACGTCGTTTTCAGCGAGTACCCGTATCATGTGTGAAGAACCCGGCTGCAGATCTTTGAGCATGGTGAAGGTTTGTGTGGCGGGTACAGTTACTTCTTCCAAACGATGGGGAGCACCTACGAGAAAAGAATAATCAGCGAAGAATTTTCGCTATCGCATGGTATTAAAACGATCTAGTGTTTCTAGAACATATAAATACTTTTGTATATTCATGCCAATGTTGTTCAGACGTAAAATTGTTATAAATTATAAAACTATTATACACAGGGTTCGACAAATCGTGGCCTGCAGTGGATTGAAAATGGACTATAGAATTTACACTCTACTTCACAAAATATCAGAACGTTTAGGGGAGTTAACATTCTGGTTTCTCCACATCCAGGGCTGGAGACAGGATTTACAGGAGCCTAGAGAGTTTATCAGATTCCCCCCCCCACAGCCAATTATATTTAATAATAAATTACCTTTCTGATAACTTATAAAAGTTCCACGCCGACGCAATGGACGTTTGCCGCTCTGTCTCCGGCCCTATCCAGGACATTCCTCCAACCCACTCACAATTTTAAATTCCAAAGACAAAGAAATGTGCTCTTTTGTTTAAAACTTTAATAAACAAACTGAAATTCAAATCTTATAAAAACCCACCAGCATCTCTCCAGTATTGCACAACATAGGAAGTAATGGGGCTATTGCCCCCATAAGGGTTGTTCCATCGTACACTAGCACTTTGACTCCACGATTGCTCCACTCTGACGTCACTCGGGGGGCCAGGAACCTCTAGAAAACACATGTACAACTTTTTAGTATCCGTTTGCAAATGTAAAGTCAGTGTAGCACCACTCAAATATTAGGGGGACCGGAAAGTAATGTCGTTTCTGCACATGTAAATTAATGTAGAAAAACGACATTACTTTCCGGTCCCCCTAATATATTAAATCTTAATATCAACCTTACAGAGGTCAGTTGCTGACGTCGAGTAGAATGTATCGATGTATTTTGTTTATAGTTGACATTAACTGACATTGAAAGTGACTATGAAAACAAGATAGTGTGGGTTACGCTTATGTTGGACTGTGGAGAAATCATTGTCCATTCCTTGCTAAAAACTTCAAATTTTTAATGATGGATTGAAATGCGAGAAAAATAAAATTTGATATATGTTGTATGGCCATGGGAGTGGCTAAAATCGTTCACTAGCCGCTTTACTGACCTGCAATTCAGTCCACCTCTAGAAAACGACCTTAATACAAACCTCCATCATCTCCACTGATTACTCACATATTTAGAAAGAAAATATGGATGATTTTTTAGAGTGCTCCAACTCACATACAAACGACATTCTTCAAGTCGTTTGACGCCAATTGCTCTCTCTTAAACCGTTCTTAGTCATAAACTAGATTCCCAAAAGAGCTCGTCATGAAACCCAAGTCAAAATCCCTTCGGAACTTTCTAAAATCGAAGTCTCTCGATTTCGATTTTAGAAAGTTCCGAATTTTGATTTAAAGATTTTGACGAGTTTTGATTTAAAGATTTTAGTATTGAGACTTTTCGGTACTTAATATGTAGCCAATCCTCTACTTTTATTGGTCGCACGTTAAGAAATATATAGCCAATTATGTGTAAAGGAAAGAACACGCGTGATCTTCCATTTTTTACAAAGGGACTTTCCTGATAACCATGCAGTGGATCAGAGGTTAAGTTATTTGGCTCGAAAATGCCAACTTCCAGGTAATGTTTGGCGCGAGTTGCCAAATAATGTTTCTGAGTGAGCTTTAATGGTTTACGGACTACACGGGCACAACTATTAACGCTTGTTGATATTATGGTATGATATAGATATAAAAGTCATAAACAAAATGAAAATTTTTTAATTTTACGTCTTATCCCCTTTTGTGAAAATAAAAATTAAGTTTCAGTAACTCTATTTGCAGGCTTGGGACGGCGCATGAGGTGGTCTCAAGACTTTGGGTGATTGTGACGGAGCCCTCAAACAATAACATGTCTAAAAATAGCTATTTTAAGCAGGACGCGGAAAAAGGCCAGGAATTTCGACATTGACATCAACGTTGAGTTTTTAAAATTATTGTGGGGCTCAAGCACATGTTATGTATACTTATACACTGAAATTCTAAATTGTTGGGGGCTCGACCCATATAACTACTATACGCCTATAGACATTACCTCACAAGAGTGGCAACAAACAAATGTCCGGAAATCAATCTAGAATTGAAGGGTGCAAGCACGTAAAGGGGCAGTTTTTTTCGCTCCCCCAGTCTAGTCTCGGAGGAAGGGCAAAAGGCATATTTCGACCCCCCCCACACACTATTGAGGAATACTATTAAAATTTTAATTTCAAGAATAACATTAAACATTGCCACTAATGTAGCAAAGCTGAAAGAAACTTAGATTTTAATTTCATTTTCTGTCAATAAATGTCAGCACCATATCGTCAATAATATTGCTTTGACAGTGCCCCTGGCGTATCCATTGTTAAAAAAATTAGCGTCACTTAACCTGTACATTTTCATTCAGTCTTTGTGAAACTATCGATCTTAAAGCTTGGTGCTCTGCGAAATCAGTAAAATTGAAATCGTTCAAGTGGTTGTTGTTTTGTAATTCAGTTTATTTTAACTATTTAATTAACTAATTAACATCTAATTAACAATTAATTTAACTAATTAACATTTTATAATAACTGTTGGGGATTTGTGGCAATAAATGGCGCTACAAATTTGTGGCCGTAAAAGATCCCCATCCCCCACCCTCCAAAACGTTAGCACATCCTTGGAAGGGTGGTACCGAAATTTACATAAAAAATGACATTAAGACAGTGAATGTGAATAGTGATTCATATTGTAAGTAAAAATTGATCAGTTTCAAAACTATTCGCACATGAAAAGCACGTCAATTACACTTATTATCAGATTTGGACCAGGAGAACGTTAAACCGGAGATTGGACGTGGTTAACAGCAAAAAAATGAATATCTGAGGATCAGTTGCCACGCCTAATAGCTTCTCAGAATCGTAATTGATTTTATAAATATTACAGCAGATGCAGAGGAAAAAACGCTGGCTTTGGGAAATGCATAATTTGTCTGATCAAGAATTCATAGGCTACGTTTACCCGGCAATAATGGATTAAAGCTTGCATGCGGAGAACACGCGAAAAATCTTTTTTCTCCTCTAGAAAAATTATTAGATGTACTTGGGAAATAAAAAAATTATGTTTCTAGTTTACAGAAAAGAGCACAAGTTGAAGAATGGCTTCTGTAAACGCAAGTTGGAAAATGTTTCAGTAAATAAAAGAATTTAGGAGAGAGGGAGGGAGAGTAAAGTTAAAGATCAGCCAGAGGAATTGGTCAATTTTTCACAAACTAAAAGTGGTCTGAGGTGAACCGCTGGCTTGAAGTGATCTTTAATACGTGTGCATTCATGAACGATTACTCAAATCCGAGTTCATTTGCTGTAAAACTTGTCATTCTCTTAATGTAATTGATTAATTTAAGTTAATCTGCAACGGTGCAAGGACAGGAAAGATCACGATGTGTTGGGATGTAATTTTCCGAGGAATCTGAACCTTTTAAGTCTTAGTGTAGACTATAGTGTGCAGTTATTCAATAAGCCATTTCTTTTGGTACTGCTAGAAGTTAAACTCGGGTTTATGGTATGCTTAGCAAAAGCGTTACTACTATACCACCACAGAGCCGTTAATCTTATCGAGTTAATTCAATTGACTAATAAATTTTAATTCATCAATTCCACTAATTATAAATACATATATAAATCGATTATAGTTAAATTTAATCATTGGAGCATAAACTACAAATGCCATTTGTTTAGTTTATGTACTTCTTCTATTAAAGTTCGAACATTTCAAAACGTCTACACAGAGATGGAAAGAAATATTTCGAGTACATAATGAGAACTTAAAGATATACAATGTGAAGGAAAGAATAGAGGATACATAGAGTGAATACAAACGAAGAACAGACTGAAATAGAGCAAATATAAAAATCTAAACAAAAAAATGTGGTTGATAATTACAGAAATTTATATAGCAAAACCAGAGGTGTAGCTGTTCAAAAGCTATGGGGGATATATATATAAAAAAAAGTTACAAATATTAAAAAACTTTAAGTTTATAGTGCAAAGTCGAGCCATCTTTTCTTCCTTTGAAAACTTGTCAATCACTTTATTTACATCAATATGAATGTCTCTGTGGGTGTGCATTAAAAGTCTCTTCTGTCATCCGCGTTCGAAGCCAAGTTTGACGGCGCTTCGAGGATAAAAAACTACGTTCTGCTGAAGCAAGACTTACTGAAAACGTAGTTTGAAAGGCAAGTAGCTTATAGATTCGTGGAAAAACGTCTTGATCGCATTTCTCCAAGACTTAGAGACTTTGGACGCCTGTGTAAGACTTTTATTTATTACAGTCGTAACAAATAACATAAGATATTCTTCATCGTCTTTATTTTCCTATTTAACCCTGAGGGGGGCAATCGCCCCCTCCACCCCTCGCTGGATCCGCACTTGGTCCACTACAGTTCAGTTACAATCGTCTTACTCGAGGTCTGAACCACTGCTCCATGGCGAAAGACTGCAGATTGCAACTACAAGGTACCATATAACACCACTTTCTTGGAGCATGCGCAAAAAGAATCGGAAAAATTGTCTCTCAATCAACTAGCAACGTCATTATGATTATATAAGAACCATTGTTTTGGGCAGAAGGAAGAGGAAAATGGTCACAGAAAAGAGATCATTTTCAGATCATTTTTCGAAGACAGATAATCGAAACAAAATTATCAAACACAGTGTAGCAGTCTCGCGTTTTTACGAGCTAAACATTTATACGAACCGTCGCATTGGTCTCGGAAAGTATCCGGGAGAACTCACGTTAATTCCTATAACTTTCGATTTTACGAATTTTTTAGAGTTGGTACAAATTCGTAAACTCGAGAAGTTCGCTATAGTACTTCCATGGTATTGTTTGCAACTTATACTCACCCAAAACCACAAGTTTAACCGATCTTTCATCTTTTCCAAATGCGTTTTTGGCTATGCACACATAGATTCCATTGTCTTCTCTGTCCGATACTTGGATGTGTAATTCGGACACTGTGCTCTTTTCCGTCAGGCTCCCAAAGACCTCGTACCTGGAAAATAGAATCAAGCACATCAAATCCAAAATTATGATTTACACGAGATGCGGACTTCTAAACACGGCACGACTCCGCCAGGAGGTAACTTTACGCGTAAAACAGGCGAAAGCCGCCAAAAGGAAGCTATACGCGCCAAGACACAGGTGAAAGCCACCAAAATCTTTAGAAACTTTAAAAATAAATAACACTGAAAATGTTGTTAATAATGCAAATTTGAATCCCAGTGTCAATAAATACTGAGATGTGGATAAAAGTAAAAAAAGTTTTACGAAAAGTTTTCTTCAAAACGATTGTAGTTTATTTGTACGTTTTGTGTCGCAAGGATAACAATGGCCGTGCTACGCTAGGCTCTACAATTTTCCGAGGAATCTGAACCTCTGAAGATCCAAGAACAGAAACTCACGGACTACAGTGAGTAGTTGCTCTGAGACTTTTGTTTATTATTGTGGGGAGCTGGGTTGGGAGTTCAACCCGGGAAAATGGCATTCTCTCTCCGTTGGTTGGTTGCTGTTTTTTTGGCGTAAGGACAGCAAGGGTCATTCTGCGCCAATCAGGGTGACATTGTACGTAAAAATATTGATCCCAAAGGTGGATCCCGATTTTTGGTCATAAATCCTTAAGTTTTGCTTTTAAAACATTATTCATTTCACTAAAAGAATGCTATAATTGTTAATCTCTCGGGGATTGACAACCTGACCAAAAGCAACTCAAAGGCTTAGTGCAAACAATTATTTTGCAGGCTTTTGGATAAAGGCATTATTGTTTGGGCGTATTCCATGCATCGGTTCCCATGATTCACATAAAAAAAGTCCACCTTCTGTCGCCAGGTGAATCATATACAGCATGAGGTAATATGCCATCACGAGTCGACTGTATGGAAATCAATACACGGAAGTTGCCATTGCACCATACAACCAGGGGCGGATTTAGGTATTACGGCACCCTGTGTGAAGCCAAACTTGCCTTCGTCCCTTAAATATGACTTTTATATATTCTATAATAATTATTTTTGGTACATTCTATAATAATAAATAATAATAAATGATATATTCTATAATAATTATTTCTGGTATAACTGCTCTTTTCGTGATCTTTTCAGTAGTTTAATTGGTTATTCTTCTTCTTATTATTATTATTAAAAAGGTACGATGAAAAAATCACCACGAAAATAACAAAAGAAAACATTTATCTTTTCAGTGATTAAAGAGTAAATGATCAGAGATGTGATTTTGACCTGTTCCCAGTCTGGGTTATTAGTGTCCCGTATTTATTATAGTATTTAGCGCTATGTATGAGGGAACAGCATGTACAGCTCTAAACCAAGCGCTGTATACAACAGTATAAGATATAAGTATATAACAGTATAAGATGGCCTTAATTTGTTTCTTAAATATGTAAAATGCAGTCACATTTTAAACAGTCGTCTTCTTTCACTTTGCCATTTTCCCACGTTTATATGGGGTCGACGTTATGCTCTTTTAATCTTCCCTTCCACAATCTTCTATCCAATGCCTCTTCTCTACTCCATCCATACTCTTCCAGATCTTCCGTCACTTTATCCTTCCATCTCAGCAATGGTCTTCCCCTCTTCCTCTTACCCATTACCTTTCCCACATATTCCTCATTTCACCGCTCCATATGCCCAAGCCATCTTAACCTATGTTCTTGTATCTTTCTTCCTATGGGTCCAACCTTGACCGTACCTCTAATTAGGTTATTCCTTATTTTATCCCTCCTTGTAACACCATTCATCCACCTCAACATTCTCATCTCAGCCACTTCCATCTTCCTTTCATGCGCTCTTGTAATTGGCCAAGTCTCCGCCCCGCATAACATTGCAGGTCTCACCACAGTTTTATACAATTTTCCTTTAAACAGTAGTAGTAATAAATGAGGAAGGAACAGAAGTTATGGTAAGAAAAAATTAGATCTACGATAAGCATTAGATCTTGTACAGCATTTAAACACACTTTCACAAACAAATCTTTTACGATTTTTCAAATACAAAATCTCACCTCGTATTTCCCTTCTCTGCTATGGGTATTCTGTCTTTGGTCCACGTGATAGAGATCGGGTTATCGCCAAACGCCTCACACTGTAATATAGCCGTTTCACTCCACCGCACAGTCTCTTTGCCAAATTTTACAGCGAACCTAGCGGGAACTAAAATATTAAGAAATTAAAAAAAAAAATCTGAACTTAAAAAGGAAAGAAAAAAATAATCACTTTGTGCTCCTAGTAATGTTTGGAAGCAGATTGAGAGATTGTTACGAATAATATCTTAAAATGCCTATGATTTACGAATTTTGTACAAGTTTAAGCAAAACATCGTAAGCATATGCGATTAAGTTTCGATACTTAAGTTACTTAATTCTTAAGCAGCTTCCATTTTGGTTATTAGTATCATCTAATTAAAACGTAAAGCCCTACAATCACACGAAGTTATTTAACGCCAGTGAAATATCGCATTATTTGTAAGGTATTATTACCCTTCACAGGGATAACACAATTGCCAAATATTGGTCAACACACAAATCCATCGGGGCGAGATTTTTGTGAGTTTTTCGTGGGGGATTTTTTATTACAAATAAATTTGACACCCACGTATTAGTAGCTCAAACTAGAGCTATTTTTGTTTATGAGAAAAAGAGATGCCGGCTGTCATCGTCCTGGATCCGAACCAGGGTTTCCGCGTTGAACGTTCAAATTTATTTGTAATAAAAAATCCCCCATGAAAAACTCAAAAAAATCTCGCCCCAGTGGTTTTGTGTGTTGAATAATATTTGG
This sequence comes from Dysdera silvatica, assembly GCA_006491805.2. Taxonomy (NCBI): domain Eukaryota; kingdom Metazoa; phylum Arthropoda; class Arachnida; order Araneae; family Dysderidae; genus Dysdera; species Dysdera silvatica. The sequence continues at coordinate 146,791,929 of QLNU02014176.1, forward strand.
AAATTGTGTTATCCCTGTGAAGGGTAATAATATCTTACAACTTAATATATGGAGAAAAGAGCGTTTGTTCTTGTTCTCATTCGTCTAGTAGGTCAAGACACCGCGGGCTCAACGCGGGGACCCTGGTTCGAATCCGAGATGAGGACGGCGTCTCTTTTTCTCCTAAACAAAAATAGCTCTAGTTTGAGCTACTAATACGTGGGTGTCAAATTTATTTGTAATCGTATTATTTATGATGCATTAGAAGATACTACCCAATCACATGCCACTAGTATCGAGATACCAAGTATCTCTGTGCAATGTCCTCACAGATCCTTTCCGTTAATCCTGTGGCCATCGAGGAACAAAAGACGCTTGATCTGTTTGCAAGGGCGATTTTAGTATCTGTACCATATCATACCAAGCTATTTTGCTGTCGAACTGGTGATGTCGCTTACACACTAGATACTGAAGATGAACGGATTTTAACATTTTCTGCCCGTAACTGCGGCCCATACTTTAGTAGCTACTTCAGTTATATTTGTTTAGTAGCAGAGAGTAAGCTTGTGAAAAAGCTTTGCGATTCCGCGCCGTAAGAGCCATGATAACCATGGATATACGAAATTTTCAAGTTTAAAATGCTTGTTTGGCTTCATGTATGCAAAACACAGCGAATTTAAATTTTATAAAGCTCTATAATTTCATTTTACCGAAAGAATATTAAAAATTATGGATTTCTAATCAGTGGATATTAGTAAAATAAATGATTTTCAACGGTTAACCTTTTGCATATTTGAAAATAAACTGTTAGTTGCCGACTGTGTAAAAATGTTTCCAAAACTAATACAGCAGAAAGTAGGCGTGTGGCCATATTTTAAACTAGTAAAATACACAGTTTAAACTAGGCAAAGTATCAGAGGAAAAGAATGTGTTTTATATGTTGGAGGGAGATATTTATGTTTGTAGAATATTTTTTTTCAAGTTTCTAAACAAGAAAAAAAAATCCCGTTTTGGCTAGATTTTACACCGTAGCACAATCGCCGAACGGAAAAGCAATTTCCGCAGGACCACAACGCCAGATACCTAATCAGAAAATTTAATTATGGTAGAAGCCAAACTGCCGTAAAAATGCACCTAAAAATTTACGGAACCTACATGCAGGACGTGAGGAAAAATGCCTTTAATAAATGTTTTTCCTGTACACGAGTTTTTTTTAGGGGACGCAGATAGCAGACGATGAAATTCCGCCAAAAGTAAAATCAGTTCTTTTCTGAAATCTTTGTCACTTTTTTTTTTTTTGTAATCGAATGAAGATATAGGTCCCGAATTCTGCGCACCTTTGATCAAGAAATGGAGAACGGGAGCCATTGATTGTAAAATGACGTCATCTGACCCCCCATCCTCTCAGAACATTCCATTCTGAGCTTGAAGCGGGAGGGCGGAAGAAGAGGGGGTGAAAGTTATGCGCGCGTGAGTAGTATATCGACCACTATGGAACCAGAAGTCTATGTTCGGGGGTCGTCCACAAATACAAAATCTATAATTCACCCTTTTATCCCAAAAAAGTCCAAAAATCGTGGGGCACAGAGTTGGCTGGTTAATTTAATCATTGAAAATTCGATTTTTTTTTTCACATTGTAAAGAAATGGAAAATTTAGAATTCAATGGCATCACAGTTTCTAGTGCACCTATTAATACATTAATTTTAGGTCACTGGTCTTGTTCGTATCTGCTAAAATTTAAGACTTGTAAATATTAAAAAAAAATATTGAAGAAGCCCAAGTCATACATATTTTATTTTTTCATTCCTATTTTTAATATTTATATAGTTACTTAATATTTAGGGTAAATTAAGTCTTCAATGCAATACAGTGAAATCTGTCTATAGATCTATATTTCCCCTCTGTCTCCATAGACATTGATTAAATTATGTTCAACCTTGCTAATAAGGACACCCTTTCCTTGAGCATTGTTGCAAACAGCCTTCACCATATATCTATTGCACTAATGTCATTTACGTACGCACTGGTATAGGCGCTAGAGTTATGTGTGCTCCTGGGGAACGAAATTTCCCAATAATTTGAAACAAACTGAAATTTTACATATATTGTAATAAATCAATGTATATATTATATGCGTTTTGTCCTCCTTCCCCCCCTTAATTTTGAAAATTTTACGTAAATGTGCACCAACGTCAAGTACAGAAGAGATCTGATTGATCAACGTTTATGAAACTTCGGTCATTCATGGATCGCTTCAAGCGTTGGTTGCTCACGTATCTTTTCAAGCTTTAGTGGCTCACTGACTTTTTCAAGCTTTAGTTACTTGCGAACTCCTTCAAGCATTTCTTTGTTTATTTTGGATCACTAGGAGAGGGACGAAGGCGTCTGGAGACCTTCTCTGTGAGAAAATGCATTGTCCGAAACGCAGGTTGCCCGCATCAGTTAATAAAATTAGGCCCTTCTGATCATTATAGCCAGGTAAATATTTAGGTTCAGCTCATTATTATTATTATTATTAAGGCATTGAAAGTCGTCAATATCAGGTTTTCCACCCTAATATAGCTTCTTTAAATAACTCAGATGTCTATTAGATGCATTAGTCTACACAGAGAGTTCGTAAGGAGTGGGTGGGGTTACATAGCTATAACTCTATATAGTCACGTGAGTGTGTATATGTACAGGGTATGCCAAAAGTTCGTTCGGATTTTAAAAAATCATAAAAAATGAAGAAATTGGTGTATCGGGGTGCGGTTTGCACCTTTAGACTTGTCAATATGTCGGGTTTTTTTTTGACACAAGCAAAAATAGTTAAAATTGTCGCCGGTAGGTGGCGCTGAAAGGTATATTTTCCTGAAAATATGCAAATTTTATCGGTTTAAAAGAGGATTGTAACCGACAACTAACTTCTAATCCACTTCTGCCTTTGTAATAGTGTGTGAGGATTGAATTAGTGCTTTGGTGAATTATTGCAACTCATTGAATTACTGCAATGCTGACATTGGTAGAAGAGGCATTTTTAGTAAAGTTTTTTTTATGTCAACATGAATCAGTAACGCAAGCATTACGGAAATTTAGGACAGTAAAGAAAATTAAGGGACACCGAGGTCCAATTACAGAAACTGGGCTCAAAGATAATGCAGCGATTCGAAGAAACTGATCGCATAGAAGATCGACCTTGCAGTGGCAGGCCAAAGTTGTCAGTGGAGTGTGTCAGTGGAGTGTATCAGCAGGGTAGCAACAGAAATGGATGCCCTTGCAGCACAGTCACCTAGCATCATATGCAGGGTACAGGTCGTTTCAAGAACCAAGAGTTTACCACAAACCAGTGTGTTCTGAGTGGTGCATGAAGTTTTAAAGTTATACCCGTACAAATTAAAACTTTACAGGAGCTGCAGCCGAATGACATTGAAAAGCCAAAGGAATTCGCTGAGTGGGCTTTGCAAAAGATCGACGATCATCCAGAATGGCTTTTGAATATCTTTTGGACAGATGAGGCCCATTTTTTTTTACACGGATCCGTTAATGCGCATAACCGCCGGATCTGGGCTCAAGATGATCCACATGCATAGGTAAAAACGCCGATGCATGCACCGAGACTCACTGTGTGGTGTGGGTTCAGTGCATCAGTAATTCTTGGTCCTTATTTCTTCCAGGAACCATGCAGAACCGGTGGCTGGAAGACGTGAACCGTAACTGGAGACCGTTATTTAAAAATGCTGCCAGATTACCTTGTGCCATCCCTGCATAAAAAGTAGCTCCTAGAAACCATTACATTTATGCAGGATGGAGCACCTCCCCATATCACAACGCGTGTAAGGCAGTTTTTGGGCAGTACGTTTGGTCATGAGCGAATAATAAGCCGTTTCTTCAATAATGCATGGCCTCCAAGGTCTCCGGATTTAACTTCTGCGGATTTTTGGTTATGGGGGGTATGTAAAATTTCGGGTGTACGTTCGAAGTCCATCTACCTTATCTGAGTTGAAGGATGTCATACGCCGCGAGATCTCTCCTATCGACACTGACATGCTGAACGCAAGTGTAGTTTTCCCACCCGATTATAGACTATTCTTACATGTGAGGGTGAACACATTGAACATTTTTAATTTTTTTTTTTATTTTCAAGTAGAAACGAATACCTTCTGTATAATCTAGATATTTTACATGTATTTTGTTAACTGAGTGCCAAATAGCGCCACCTACTGGCGATAATTTAAACTATTTTTTTCTTGTGTCAAAAAAATCCAACACTTGGACAAGTCTAAAGGTGCAAACCGCACCCCGATACAAAAATTTCTGCATTTTTTTTTTATGATTTTTTAAAATCTAAATGAACTTTCGACACACCCTGTATATATATACATAAAATTGCACCGAACTAGAGGGTTATGAGCCCCACGAATCACCCCCTGCATACGCCAGTGACTAGATCTTCCCTTTCAAAATTTTATTGTCCGTATTAAATATTTATCCATCACGGACTGGCATTTTTTCCAGCTGTGATGTGACGTATTATTTTTTGCAAATTTCTGAAGGCTTTGTGAATCACTTAATAGGTCACTACAGACTGTATATTTGCGAACACTGTATTTGATTTTCGTTTTGTAGATTTCGCTTTATTGGATCATAGTTTTGACATCATAATAGAGCGGATTTAAGGGATTTAGTGGACATTAAAATTGACCAAATGTGCCTGTATTTCATATTATAGAGGGTCTTAATTTGTCAGTATCTTTGTTAAACGTGTCTCTGATTTCCGATACATTAATTGTGGGTACGCAGGCAAGTATAAAAATTAAATTATAATGAATCTGTATACTTACATATATATTTTTTCCCGATAAAGTAGCAAGTCAAATTAAACATATCCTACACTTTTTTAGTTTTTCTCTTGCTATTTCTTGCTAAGCATTTTCGGATGCTGCAGAATTATTGTTAAATACTTTTTTGCAATTGCTGAAATAATTTAATTTTAGCCACGTGTTAGTCCAGGAGGGATTTGCCGAAATGGCATATAATTCTCAAAGGAACGGGGTCGTTTCCTGATCGACAATAAATTTGTGAAAATTTGGAGACGGGCCCCACGTTAGCCCTAGCTCAGCATCCAGGGAGGGCATCCCAATCAATAAGCTCTAGTTCTGACGTACTCCCGCGAAATCCTCAACAAAAGAGGATTTGGGATGAGATCTCCGGGATCAAAATTCCTACAAATAAGGTGAAGAGACCCAGAAATAGAAACCAAAGAATAGTTAATCAAAAGCGATGCTAAAATAAGGAAAGTTTTCTTTTTTTTTTTGGCATCGCCAAGATAAAATGCCGCCATGAATGTAATTCGGTGAAAATGGGGAATGAATCACCTTTTGAAAATAAGCTCAAACAATGTTGCAAAATTTGTTTTTATGACCCACGGTAGGTGGCGCTCGGAATTTGGATATTTCAGATATCAACAGATGGCGTGCTATATTCCTTTAATGCTACGAAACGCAATCCGGCTTCGGGATGCTAAATCGAAAGCAGGATATAACATGGCTTTCAATCAGGCCCGGACTGGCCCGGTGGGCTAATGGGCGATTGCCCACTGCGCCCTCCCTCTCCTGGCCCTTGGCGCTCCATTGGCTCAAGGTTTTTTAATTTTTTAATGGCGTCAGAAACATGAATGACGGAAAAGTAAATCAAATATATATTATTATAATTATTTGCAGTTATTATAACTATTACAGAGAATTATGAATACACGGCCAGAGCCGATCCGACGTAGTTTTCGTGGGGGGGTTGTACGAGTGAATATTGCTGACTGAAAATCGAAATTTTTCAATTCATTTTGCTAATTATTAGTATTAAACTAATTATAATAAACTAATATATAAAAAATAGGAAAAATTTATTATATCCTCAATTTCGTTAAAAGAAAGGACACGAGCGATAGGCACGATGTTTGTCTCTCTCGCAAATTTTGGCTCATTCATTTCTGGCAATGGCAGCCGACAGTTCTTTAAAAGGAAGGGCCCAACGTTCGATTTTGTTCCCCAGAGAGCTAATGTTATTTTACAATATAAAAGGATGGCACCCTGGGCTACCACCATAAACCCCCGCCTAATTTCTGGTTACAATTTTATACTGAACAGAGAAAAAATTATCTTGAAAATTAAAGGTACAGGAAGGAGCAGGTTCATTGTTAAACTCATATTTTGAATCTTGCGATGACGGATGCGACTGAATCATGTAAGACAGTTAAAGATTTCCTTGGCCTGATACAAAGCACTACAGGTTTTCCTTTCTGAGTCCAACAAGAGAAGGCTCGTTTGGATTGAAAATAAATAAATGAATCTGATGGACATGTTTTACCATGTCATCCCTTGAAGGTTTTTGTCACACGCTAGTAGAGCAAAGATAGAGCATTTGCCAGCTTTTTTTGATGATACTAATACACTAGTACCTAAATGCAAAAAATTATCCACAGTGCTCGAAACTCTATACATCATAGCAAACAGTCATAGACTTCAGTTCTCAAGTTTCATTCGAATCAAGTACTTTTCTTGAGAATTGGTGCAATTTTAAGAACCTACTTTTGGCATTTGTGCACCGTCAGTTGTTCAATACCATATCATCTGCTTCGTCTATCTGCAAATTCAGGGCATTGACTACTTTGCAGCTTCGAATCCTGTAAAAACGATGTACTAAGAAGTCCCCTCAAAAAGAGAGCCCAATTTGAACAAATTTACGTAAATGCCAGACGATTCATGAGTATTCATGCAGGAGAAATTAGTAGATAAGGGACGACATCACAACTGAAGTAGACCTTCCGGACCAGTCGGGTCCCAATTGTCAAACGACAAGCCGGAGAGTTTGCTCATGATGAAGCACGACAAATATTGGCATCACCTGTAAAAGAGTTTGAAATTGGTGTTTTCAATATGATCCTTGAGACAGTACAGCAGCTGAGAGGTTCCATCATAATGAAGCATTATTGGCTGTTATTGCTTGGATGGGTTCAAGGAACTTCAGTCAAATTAAAGGCAGGAATGATAGCTTGCCTGAAGGTGCTCTTGAAGTGTTGTCACCACTGATCCGTAAGGATAAACAGAAGCTGCAGCGAGAATTATGTCAGCTTGCAATGTACTTCGATAATTACTGCCCTGATTTATTCTCAATGTCTTCAGCATCCGATGTCAATTCGGCTTCTGTTCGACAGGATTCAATGGCTTGTCACCTAAATGACTCATCCAAGATTGAAGGAGATCTTGATGATCCTCTTCTTGAACTCAGTCAACAACAACAACAATGGTGAACAAACCATTTCAGAAGAGTCTATGGAAAGTCTTTTATAACGACTATGGCGAGATGATTGAAACTATTCAGACTGCTTTTACTCATAAATCTTATCTGCTTAATGCGACGTTAAATTATCTTACATACAACAATGTTATTGATTTATTGGCGGAATAAAATATTTCAGAATTATCAAGGCAACTTAAATTGTTGTATTGTGTGTATATTTGTCTTTGATATTATCTAAATAGGCAAAAGAGAAACTTGTTAAAGACTTAAATTCAAAATGGTTCATGTCATGATTTGCTACCAAAGTTAATTGTAAACTGAGGTTACCGGGCCCTTACCATTTATGATTTCCGAAATTAGACTGTTTGGTAGATTATTGTTAATAGAAAACGGAAAATTTTAAAAGGAATGTCTAAAACGTTAGTTGATTGACTGAAAATACTTGAAAATGAACATAGTGTGCAAACATTTTTACATGCATACACGCACTCGGTAGAAGGTTTTTCCCACCGCGCCCTTTCGTAGCCAGTCCGGCCCTGCTTTCAATGGGATGATATATCCTTGGACACATCAAGGCATATTTGGAAGATTAAGAAATATAACACCAGTTTAGAATTTAAAAATAAAAAAAGATACAATGCAGCATCGTTTATACGCCTTCCGAAGGGATTGAAACGCCGCATAATCGAAAATCAAGTTACTGTGATGAAAATGATCCCGGACCTTATCTAAACGACGTATAAGCGAAAACCGTATAAACGGTCTTCACTGTACTATATATAATAATATTATTTATAGTTAACAATAATCTTCTGATTTAACAGAATGTTATTATTTAATCATATTAATATAAATTTTAATATAAAATTATATATTCTATTACTCATTCTCATGTTTTCATGCTCATTCATATATTTTATGGTATATTTTATTCTCGATATATATTTTAATATAAAATTATAGCGCAATATAAAATTATATATTTTATTATACAATTACTATTTTATTATAAAATTATCATTTTATTATAAAATTATTTTATGCGAAGTCGAACCTCGTTATTGCGAACACGCTTAACCTGAATTACTTTTAATGCGAACTGTTTCTGGAACCCCCCGTCTAATTTAAATAACATCCTAATAGGATCCCACCCTTTCCTGATAACCCGAGATACGTTTAACAAGAACAAAGATTTTGTAACGTGAATTTTTGTTGAACAAGGTTCGTCTGTAGTAAAATAGAATGGAAATCCGCAATGTCGGGTTAACTTTCTTGTAGGCCCAAAGCTCAAAGAATAGAATGGGCCCCTAAAGAATGTGGCCTCAACGATAGCCAGTCCAAAATCATGAGCTTTTCTTTGAAGTTCATATTTTTGATACTTGGGTTCACAAATAATGAAAATTCCTTTCACATTTGCAAATAAACGAAGAAAAAATAACGCATAAACTTAAAGAACATCAGGTCCCTGTAAACCTCAAAACCACGAGGCCCAGACCTACATGTAAATCAGGCATTGGGAGTCTCTCCAACGGCTAAGAAAAGTAGCAAAATTCTACGTAGCTGAAAAGATAACTAAATCCAGAAACTGAGGCTTCGTATAATAACTGGCACAATATATAAAACACACTTCAGATAATTTATATATTATTACATAAAAGTAGGGAGAAATTAGGCGTTCTGCGCCACTGATTCGGGTGGTTCCGCCTGGCCCCGCCAATGTTAAAGTATGGCCGAGGCCACTCCTTGGAACCACCCTACACCATCCGGGGCCAAGGGGACCACCCGGACCAGTGGCGCAAAACGCCTACGTTCACCCCTACTTATAAATATATGCAAATGTTGGCAGAAAAACAACCCACAAACAATTTATGCTTTAAACATTACAAATGTAACAATAATATAAAATACAATGTAATAACGTATATGTGAAATAGACATTAAAAAATTGC
>QLNU02014176.1:146801233-146850100 GCA_006491805.2 Dysdera silvatica
GTTGATAAGACTTGAAAGATAAGATCATGTGGTGATCAATTTCGGGGATAAGGAAACAAGCGTTCTCAAAACCAACTGATCGATAGGAAGGAAATATCGAGTAAATAGAAATCACTTCAACTTCAAGAAAGATTTAATGCAATATTAATTACGATCATTTTAATAAGAATTAATATATATTATTAATTAATAGGAACCCCGATCTCCCGAAATAAAGGGAGGGGAACCCAGTTTTGGATGAGATAGGAAATTAAATTTTCAATACAATAGTGCAAACACGGTGTCTGGTCGAATTCAATTTCAAACTTGCCTGATTTTTTTCAGCCTAAATCTTAATCGATTTCCAGTCGCTAATTATAGTAAACATTACAGCGAATTAAAATCTGCATAACAAAAACAAGTTTCAAGGCATTAAAATCCGCCAACAGAAATCAAAACCGGTTATAATTCGGTCAGAAAAATTACATATATCATGATTGTATTTTAAAAAAAAATACGCCTCTTTATACACTACAAAACTTGCATTAATTAAATATTTAATTTGTTTTTGTTTTTTTCCGTGTATGTAGAAAATACCAACCGATTTTGCCTTCGGTCACAAAGGCTAATATGAGGGTCAGAAGTAATATAAACAGGGCCTGATTACTGGCTAGACTCGCAAGGTCCGGGACGAGGGGCCCCAGTTGGAGGAGGGGGGCCCCAAGTTGTATTTTTTTTAAGTTGACTTTTGTTTACTCACTTTTGATCGACATCTAGAAAATTTTTAGGTAAAAGCTTACTTTTTTTGGGCTATTTTAGATAGTTTACCAGAAATTTGAAGAGTTTTAGCATGAGGATATATAAGTACTTGCTTTTTATATACTTTCAGACCCCCCCTCTAAACCTTCCACTGTGCGTAAGCCCCGCCCCCAGAAAATACTGTGCCTACAGCTCCGATATGTCTTAATCGGGCACTGAGAATAAATGCTATGAATAAATAAAATAATATTTTTTAAATAAATTACGGGGGGGGGGAGATTCTGTAGTCCCCACAACATCAATGAACGAGCAGCCAATTTTGCTATAGAATATGCTGACAATTCAGAAGTACATTACAGTAAAACCTCTCATTAGAGGACGCTCACAGGATAGGAAAATGTGTTCGTAAAAGAGGGGTGATCGTAAAAAAGAAGATGCTATTGCGAAGGAGTTTTCTTAAGAATTTTTACCTGACCGTAAAAATATGATCGTGGGGGTGTACGTGAAGAGAGGTTTTGCCGTATTTCTTTTCATCCCATGTTCTTCTTAGTTGTATGTAAGATACTGCGAAGATTGTGAAATGCTTTTTCAAGGACTTGACAGTGCGTAATCCTGATAAAGGAAGTGTTGCCAATTCCGAAGAAAATAAAGAAATGAAATATGTCTAAATCGGAAATTTAAGCCATCGCTTGCCTAATTTCCGTTTTCGTTAAGAAAATATATTTGCAATCATAAACACCGACGCATATCCTGGAATGGCGTTTCAAAATTATCATGACACATCAATTTCTCAAACGAACTGTATGTCAGTTTCAAGTCAACTTCTTGTTGTTCCTGAATATATTTCGCATCGGTGTTTTGTAAGTCAGTTCAATTTCTTGATCATTTACAGGAAATTATTGGGGACTGCGTGTAAGGAAGTTGGTGACGTCAACAGACTGTATTTTATTTAGTGCATTTGGGGAGAGGTATATTCCATGCTCTGGTTGATTGCTTTCAACCTGATTTCTGAAGGTGTGGCTTATATATAATTTTTTTTTACAAGGTTAGTATTTACTTTTTACAAAATACACACCTGAAAACAAATTACTCTTACCTGAATCAGAGAACGGTTAGTGAGGGAGACCCCTCCACACTCCCCGCTTCGGAGTGAACCCCTCGCTGTCCGTTTGGATGGACTTCATTATGCCTGAATAGTTGAATCAATATGTACCTGTAAATATTAACATGTACAGGTACATATTGATTCAACATTTCAAATATTCAGGCATAAAGTCTATCCAAAATGGACAGCGAAGGCTTCCTCCGAAGCTGGGGGTTGTGGGGTCTCCTCTCCCCACTAATCCTTCTCTAATACAGGTAAAAAGGAATTTGTTTACAGGTGTATGAATTTTGTAAAAAGTAAATAATAAACCTTAAAAAAAATATATATGCCGCCAATTCCCTGAAATCAGGTTGTAAGCAACCAACCAGAGCAGGGAATATACCTCTCCCCAAATGCACTAAATAAAATACAGTCTGTTGACGTCACCGACTTCCGTACACGCAGTCCCCAATAATTTCCTGTAATATGTACCTGTAAATGTTAACACATGGCCCTGCGGTGGCGCAGTGTGGTAACGCGTTCTCCTATTGCGCGGCTAATCCGGGTTCGACTCCCAGCAGTGCAAAAAGAACGCTTACTCAGAGATCTCATAAAGATCGCACTGCTCACTGTAGTCCGGGGTTTGGTTCCCTAGGCCTTAAGAGGTTCGGATTCCTCGGAAAACAGTAGGTCCCGGCGCAGCATGACCACTGTAGTCTTTGAACTAAACCAATGTTAACATGGCTCTAGGCCACACCTTCATAGATCAGGTTGAAAGCAACCAATCAGAGCATGGAATATTCCTCTCCCCACAAACGCAGTCCTTTTATTATGCAAGCAAGGATAGCAAAAGGCATATTAAGCTGTGATCTAGTTTTCTGTGGACTCCGAACCTCTGCTGCCAAGATTATCAAACTACGGACTACGGTGGGCAGAAAATGACAAGATCTCTACGATACCATTGGGAATTGAACCCGGGTGAACTACACGGTAGACGAACGCGTTACCACTACGCCACCGCAGGTCAGTGAACCTACGTTTTCTCCGAGGAATCCAAACCTCTTAAGGCCTAGGGAACCAACCCACGCACTACAGTGAGTAGTAGTAGTAGTGAAAGGCACAGTTGTCCTGTCCATTGTCTTTTGGAGTTGTCAGCACCATTTGTAGGTGATTTTTTGAACTAAACATTTTTTGCTACTAAAAAAAATCCGATTTTCCTAGAAAAATTTCCGTGCAAACCGCATCACTTTATCATTATTTGTTCCTTCATAATTTTTAAAAATTTTTTGAACTTTTGGCGCACCCTGTACATTACTATGTACGTAAACTTGTGATTCATTGTAAATTATTTGTGGGGGATAGGCACAGGCCTATATGTATCCCTACGCTATGTTTTTGATATCAGACAAATAGCTTAAAACGTGCAAACTATCAGAGCCGGCTACAAGGGGGGTGTAGCGGATGCAAAGCACCAGGCCCGCCTTCTGTACAGCTCCCCCCCTCACCACCCAGGAAAAAGAAAAAAAATGACAACAAAGATTTTTATGCAAAACTTGCAATACTAATTTTATTAAAAAAATTGCACCGACAATATTTCTTTTAAAGAGTATCAAAAGATTCCGTAGCAGAATTTAAGTATAATTTTCTCCCAATATTGTAATTGATACAGTTAGCGTGAAAATGGTAAAGTTTAAAAAATACATAAAACCAAATATTTCTAATTTTAAATTAATAACCAATATGAAAAAAATGAAAATAACGAATCGGACAAAACAAATTAGATTTTGTAGCATTTTATAATAAAGATGTAAACAGAAGTTTGTCAAGAAAATATTTCTTTAAAAGAATTGATTTTGAAGGAAAAAGATATATAATTTATATTCAGGATACATTGTAATATCTACGAGTATTATTACGTAAATTATCGAGTATATTATAATACGAGTAATTATCTACGAGTACAATTACTAAATAACGGTTACAACGAATTCTTATTAGATACAGTGGAAACTGGTGAAGTGACCCCACCTGAATAAAATGACTACTTTTTACTAGAGAGAACTGGTAGAGAATTAGTTTTGTCTATACCAAAGTCTGTCGTGTATAATAACCATTGTAGTCCAGTTCTAAAGATGGTCGATTTAGACAGGTTCCACCGCACATTCAACTCTACTAAAATTTTTCATTGTATCGATTATAGCAAGTGCAGAACGTTCTTTTAGTAAATTAAAAAGCTAATTAAAAAAAATTACCTTCGTTCAATAGTATGCAGAATGATTAAAAGTGTCTACTGGGGTATATTAAGCATCGAGAAAGACAGTTATTAATTTTGATTTCCCTAATATTATTAATGTCATTAATATTATTAATGACATAATAATAACAAACCATACTATGTAGTTTTTCATTACCATAGCAGGCCAAGTACCGCCTCATTAATTACGAACTCATCGATAATGAAGCTGTATAAGCTGAAGGAGGAGCTTGTAACAATACATTTCTTTTTATTCTCCCTATTGTACCAGTACGCTATGATCATTATCATTTTTGCATATAATTCATATATATATATCTGCTACGAGTATATTCAACTTCCAACACTTGGCGCAGTATAGCCCAAATGCTCTTGCGCCATAAAAAATCCAAACAAACAAAAACAACTTCCAACATGTATCGCAGATTGAATAAATTATTATTAAGAGGTTTCAATAGACACCAAATCCGTTATTGCTTTTGGTTTTTCTGTCTGTCCGCAATAAAAAGGGTAAGGTAAAGGTCTTCCGTAAATGCAATAATGATGGCTATTGTTAACGTTGAAAACCTACCGAGTTACTTGAGAATTAGAGAACTGCGAATTAATGTTAATTGAAACCCGCTAAATTTAAATATCGACCTTAGGCGATTTTCTTTCACTGGCTTGTTGTTATTATATTTGCCTGCAGAGGGGAGTTTTATTGACGCTTGTAACTCAATGGACAAAAGCACTTAGCTGGTTATCAAGAGATTGTGGGTTGGGTCCTACCAAGCGCCGAGAAATCATTCTTTCCCTTGCGAGAAATTTATCCTTTAATACTTAAATATGTTCATGTTTATTTGCTTTTCTTTATTATTGTTAATATCTGCTTTCGGGAAAAGATGTTAGGCGTTTTATACTGTTGAGAAATTATTTAGGGCTCCAAAACGTTTTTTGTATCCGGATCTCTTTATAAAGGTTGGGGCTCTGCACACCACAAGATTAAAAAGCAATTTCCTTAAGTTTTGCTTTATTTCAAGAATGATATTTAATACATTAATTATATCTAGTTTTTAATTTTATAGCAATTCATTACTTATATGCAGTTATTAATTTTATATTAATTTAATTATATCTAGTTTAATTTTAGAATAAATATATTTTTAAATTTTATAGTAATTTGTTAATTATGTTTATAGTTTTTAATTTTAAAGTAATTTATTAATTATATCTAGTTTTTAGTTTTATGTAGCAATGTACTAATTATATCCAGTTTTTAATTTTATAGTAATTCATTAATCATACCTAGTTTTCCAGGGATCCAAACCACCCAAGGAAACAAACCCCGAACTACGGATTTATAGAAAGAAACCGGAAAGCGTTGGATACCCTGCTACAATCAGACCCGGATTATACGTAAGGCGGCTAAAGGCGCTATCCACTGGTTATGTGTGTGTGGGAGGGATAATGGGGCCATAATCCCCCATTGCGGTACAATTTTGTATACGTATGAATATATGCAATTCTTCATACATATGAATATATGGAGTTAAATGAATGTATACAATTCTGTATACATATGAATATATGGGGTTATATGAATGTAAGCAAATCTGTATATGTATGAATATATGGAGTTACACGAATGTATACAATTATGTTTACGTATGAATATATGGAGTTATACGATGTATTCAATTATGTATACATATGAATATATGCAATTCTGTATACACATGAATAAATGGAGTTGTATGAATGTTTACAATTCCGTATACGTATGAATATATGGAGTTAGATGAATGCAATTCTGTATACATATGAAAATATGATGTTACCATAATAGCACTGTAGGGTTAGTTGGAATGAAGAAATAAATGAGCGATTTGTGTAGAACATATTCGCATCTATTAAAATTTTTTCGGCTAAATTGTCCAATCCTTGAAGACACGCAATATAAATTCCTATCAATACAATATACAATGCAATACTACTACTTTCAAATCCAGAATCTATACTATATCCCGAAACGTACAAGAATAATCTATAAATTCGTATTTCCAATTTTCAGAGAGATTTCATACATTGTTCTTCTCTTAAAGTTTTTTTTAGACTCTTACAGTTTTTTTTTCTTATAGCGTATTTCCTTTAGCCTTCAGATATCCCAAAATCTGCTGTTATTAATTATTTAGAGCGAGGGGAGAGATGGATTTTCTGAGGTTATACTTTGTCCTCCTCCTCTTCTGAATCCCTCCCCATTTTTTTTTAAATGATAGTGACGCGTACTTTTGTACGTGAACCAGAGATTACTCATACATAACGCTTCTCTTCGCTCTCTTCCCTAAAAGTGTGCCCTGGAAAAAGAAAAAAAAAAAAGGAAGAAAAAAGAAGAGAAAAACTAATGCTCGGATTAAAGAAAAGAAAGCAGCTCAGCTCATGCAGAATAGATAATGAGATATTTGAATATTTTATTATGCAACGGTGAGTTTTGAACTTAAAGTGTATGGGTCTGCCATCCATACATTTCTATGATTGAGAGATTGTCTGCGTGTGTACACAATCTTTCAAGCGGAGTCAGAACGAAAAAAGTCGTCCTCAATCCCTACACACAACCATTTTTTTTCTAAAGCCATTTTTTTCCAAAATAGAAAAAAAAAATCACTTGTAAGTCGTATCTCACCACTTCATTATTAAAATGCACCGTGTGTCTTTATTATAAAGATGTAAACATGGTGAGGTGTAATTCAAGTAACAATGATAACGATTTCCAAGCTCGCCAATGCATTTATAAAATGCATTGACATGCCAAGATTTGAAATAGTGAAAGGAAATCAACGGAAACATTAAATTCAGTGCTTACTTAGCAGAACATTCCCATTAACAAAATTTCTGATTAACGACATTATTCCCCGTTCCCCTGACGGTTGTTATTGGGAGAATTTATTGTATATACAGTAGAACCTGTCTAAAGCGACCACCCTTAAGACAGGACTGCAGTGGTCACTATAGAGAGGTGATCACTATACAGAACAGACTTTGGCATAGACACGATCAAGTCCCTATCAGTTCTCTTTTATAAAAAGTGTTCGCTTTATTAAGGTAGTCAATTTGTATTAATTAAATTAATTTGTATTAATTAAATCAATTTGTATTAATTAATTTATTAAGGTGGTCAATTTGTCAAAGTGGTCACTTAACTAGGTTCCACTGTGTGTATATATATCATCATCATCATATTCAACCATTATCTATCCACTGCTGGATGAAGGTCTCTCCAAATGCTTTCCACACAAGTCTATCCTGGGCCATTCGTTTCCACGTCACCCCAACCTCTTTTCTTATTTCATCCACCCATCTAGTTTGAGGACGTTTTCTAGGTCTTCGGTGGTCTCTTGGAATCCAGTTCAGAATTTCTGTTGTCCATCGTTGATCAGTTCTTCTTGCAATATGCCCAGCCCATCGCCATTTCAGTCCTTTTACTTTAACAATGATGTCCTCTACTCTAGTTTGCTCTCTCACCCAAGTGTTTCTTTTTCGATCTCTCCTAGTTATTCCAAGCATGCACCTCTCCATGCTCCTTTGCGTTGTCTGTAACTTTCGTATTGCTCCAACTGTTAGACTCCATGTCTCTGATCCATAAGAGAGGACTGGCAATACACACTGGTTGAAGACTTTTCTTTTTAGACATAAAGGCAATTTCCCCTTCAGGATAAAACTGTTTCTTCCAAATGCACCCAGTCTGGGGTAGGACACTAGGTTACTGGCCTGGACGGTTCCACACATCGTCACATACGTTCAGCGTGTGGGTCTCCTTCCAGTTAGATACCAGCAACCCTTTTGCAGGCCATATATATATATATATGAGCTTTCTATTTATGTGGCAAATTAATATTTGCTGCACGGATAGAAAGGCGGAAGGGGAGGGCTAATTCACCAACCCGTCTAGCCAGCGTGGTGAAATTATGGCTAATTCCTCCATTATGTTGACACACCAGAAACCATGGCCCCTAGTCTCCAGGTGCTGGAGTGCTCCTGATCAAGGCAGCGGTCAGTGTGGCATGAAAGCAGGGGGTGCTAAGAATCACTGGAATGGCCCAGGCTGCCGTTTGTTATTGACCTTGGCTACGTTTAATGGACGATCCCTTGCTTCTGAAGCAAAACTTCAGGAATTGGAAGAAGAACTTGACAAGATCAAATGGGACATTGTAGGACTCAGTGAAGTTAGAAGAAAAGGTGAAGAGTTGGTGGAACTTAAAAGTGGACATTTGTTTTATTATAGAGGAACGGAAACTGGAAGAACAAGTGGTGTTGGCTTCTTAATCAACAAAAGAATTAAAGACTACCTTCTTGAAGTCGAAAGCACGTCAGATCGAGCAGCGAGGCTCGTTGTTCAACTAACCCAGCGATACCAACTTCAAATAGTACAGGTATATGCACCAACATCAAGCCATACCGACGAAGAGGTTGAAGAATTTTATGAAGAAATCAAAGAGTTACACACCAAAGGGAAACAACATATCAAGCTCATCATGGGGGATTTCAATGCAAGAATTGGACAACAGGAACAAGGAGAGACATCGGTTGGTAAATACGGATATGGGGAAAGGAATGAACGTGGCGATCAACTCATCGAATTTGCAGAAGCTGAAAATCTTAGCATCATGAATTCATTTTTTAAGAAGAAACCGCAAAGAAAATGGACATGGAAACACCCAAATGGGGGAACTAGTGAAATTGACTATATCCTGGCAAACAAGAAATCAATTATTGAAGATTGCAGTGTACTGAACAGATTTAATACTGGAAGTGATCATCGAATGGTGAGATGTAAAGTGCACTTAAATACTAAATTAGAACGACAGAAGCTCATTAGGAAACAAGTAAGTAAGAGGGTGGATTTAAAGAAATTAAAAGAAAATACCGAGGCATTCAAGTTGGAATTAAAAAATCGCTTTTCTGCACTGGAAGGACTTATTGATGAAAGTGATATCTCAGAAGCAAATGAAAACATTGTTAAGACAATAGTTGAAACTGCTGGGGAAATTGGTGGTGTAACCTGTAAAAAGCACAATAGCAAATTATCTGAGAAGACGAAACAGCTCATGAAAAGGCGAAGAGATATGAAGGTGGACAATCAAAATACCAGTTCCAGGATTGAGTACATAGAACTTTGTAAAACTCTGCGCAAAAGCATGAAAGAAGACATAAGAAAATTCAACTGTGAGCTAGTAAGGAAAGCCATTGAAAATAACAAGAGCCTTAGGGTTGTTAAAGGAAGTTTATCTGTTGGGAAGAAACACATCATTGCATTAAAAGGAGAGGATGGCACCGTAACAAGAAATAGGGAAGAAATACTTAGAAGAGTTGAAGAATTCTACAAAAATCTATACGAAAGTAACAGTGGATTAAACGAAGACATTGAAATAGTCGAAGGAACAGCTCCTAAAATCTTAAAAGAAGAAGTTTCATTTGCAATAAAAAGTATGAAGAAAGGAAGAGCCCCTGGTGATGATGGTATTACATTAGATATCCTAAAAGAAGCTGGAGAATATGTAGAAGACATACTTGCAAAATTCTTTACCAAATGTCTTAACAGCGGTAACATACCAAACCAATGGGATTCTGCAACAGTAATTCTTTTGCATAAAAAAGGTGATAAAGAGGATTTGAAAAATTACCGACCAATTAGCTTGTTACCTGCTATTTATAAAATCTTCACAAAAGTGCTAACACATCGCCTGCAGAAAAAATTAGATGCAGCTCAACCAAGAGAACAAGCTGGATTTCGAAGTGGATTCAGTACAGTGGACCATATTCAAGTATTAAGAGAATTAATTGAAAGAACACATGAATATGAACTTCCATTGTGTGTGGCATTTATTGACTATGAGAAGGCCTTTGACTCTATTAAAACATCAGCAGTCATCAACTCTTTAAGATCAACAGACATTGAGGATGTGTACATTGACATGGTGAAACGTGTGTATAAAAATGCAAGTGCAAAATTTCGGTTACATAAAGATACCAAAACTATCAAAATTGGTAAAGGTGTGAGGCAGGGAGATACCATTTCTCCAAAACTTTTTACTTCAGCTTTACAGATGATTTTTCAGCAGATAAATTGGAATAACAAGGGAATAAAAATAAATGGTGAATATTTAAATCATTTGCGGTTTGCTGATGACATTGTTATTTTTTCAACGAACCCATCAGAACTCCAAGACATGGTACAGGAGCTCTCAACTAGAAGTAAAGAAGTTGGACTCAAGATGAACCTACAAAAAACTAAGATCATGTTCAATAATTTCGTAGAGGAAACAAAAATACAAGTTGACAACATTGAGCTAGAAATTGCTGATTCATATATTTACCTTGGCCAGCTGATTTCAATGGATGGCAACATTATGAAAGAACTCAACAGACGTATTAAACTTGGCTGGAGTGCATTTGGAAGAAACAGTTTTATCCTGAAGGGGAAATTGCCTTTGTGTCTAAAAAGAAAGGTCTTCAACCAGTGTGTATTGCCAGTCCTCTCTTATGGATCAGAGACATGGAGTCTAACAGTTGGAGCAATACGAAAGTTACAGACAACGCAAAGGAGCATGGAGAGGTGCATGCTTGGAATAACTAGGAGAGATCGAAAAAGAAACACTTGGGTGAGAGAGCAAACTAGAGTAGAGGACATCATTGTTAAAGTAAAAGGGCTGAAATGGCGATGGGCTGGGCATATTGCAAGAAGAACTGATCAACGATGGACAACAGAAATTCTGAACTGGATTCCAAGAGACCACCGAAGACCTAGAAAACGTCCTCAAACTAGATGGGTAGATGAAATAAGAAAACAGGTTGGGGTGACATGGAAGCGAATTGCTCAGGATAGACTTGTGTGGAAAGCATTTGGAGAGACCTTCATCCAGCAGTGGATAGATAATGGTTGAATATGATGATGATATATATATATACACACCAGTGGAACCTAGTATATATATGCATATTATATATATATATAGAGAGAGAGGGGGGGGGGGATAGACGCTTCTAGTTACAGCCCTGATGATCACAGGCGGAATATGAAAAAATATGTCTCATTAAAAGGCCCCTTCGTAAAGGTATTCGTTTAGAATTCATATCGGCAGAATTTTTTGCTGAAATTGCATTTTAGTAAAATCATTTTGGCAACGGAGAAAAAATGGCTAGGGCTTCTAATGGCGTCCGACTTTCTGCTTCTAATTTCTAACCCTGCATTGAATTCGAATCAGGATCAACGGCAAGATGGACGTCACTACGTCACTGTCCGTCTTGGATTAATTATTATGTAAGGGGAATCTTATGCTGATTCTTATCTCTGCGAAATGCGTCTGCCAGAGGCAGGTGGCATTTCTGAATCACCTGCGTGTCTCATTTTTTTTTAAAGCCACTTCTAGACTGCTTTTGTACAGCAGGCTGTTTCAATATTCGTCTTGTGAAGCGGTCTAATTTTTTCCATTTCCTCGAAGACACAAGGATCGGTTCAAGCTCAACATGTGCAGCTGGAGAAACAACTCCTAACTTTAAATTACAGTCGAAACCGCATATATGCAAATGGACGCAGCAACGAAATCCTATGCATATAAGCGGTATTCTCTGAACTACAGCGTGCAAACTGTTTCCTTATTAAATTTTTATTATTAAATTAGATATTCTTATTTCTAATTTTATAAATCATATACATTATTTCAATATTTATAATGCACAATATTATTACTTCATAAATAAAAACAACAAAAAGTAATGTGGTACTTATATAAATACACGTACTACTATATTTGTGGAAAATAGTGGACAAATGATAACCATACTCTTTTGTTATTTATATCTTTGTCTTATTGTTTGATTTCAAAGAATTTAAAATCGCCAACTTTTGATCAATATTTAAGCAAATATGTCAGTTTCTTTTCATCTGCTAAGTTCACAATGAATATAAACTGAAAAGTGCAGAAGAAGAAAAAGAAAAAAACCCTTGGAAATAGACTAGGAATTTTGTAGATCAATCAGATACGAGACGCGTAATTCCCTGCGTCCATTACAAATATAAAATTTGATAGTGATTCTGAACATAGGCATATTATGTACGTCCGGTACGTGCAATTTATGGTACATGAAACTTGCCTAATGTAATGCATAAGCTTGTCTTTACAGATTGTGTGCATTGTATGTCTCCTGTGATAAAAAAAAATCTATTCATTTATTATTATTATTAGAAAGCCAACTCTTAAAACTAGGGTTACCAACTGCACATTTACTGTGTATAAAAACTTGTTCATAAAGTTTGTTTGCATATATATGGTTTAAATTCTATAATAAAGCATTCGTTTGGCTTCAAAAATACTTGCTTGCATGCAGTTCCTGCTATATAAAATTGCAATTAAGCAGGTTTTGATAACATTAAAATGATAGGAAAATATTTGAGGCTCGATATTTTTTGTATATATGCGGTTTTCGAATATATACGGTTTCGACTGTACATTATTATGCTTTATTGTACAGTTGCATATACGCGGTTTCGACTGTACAATAAACTATAATAATAATATAATCTATATTTTAATATAGATTAAAAGAAAGATTTTTTTTTTCTCTTGCAATTGAAAATCCAATCGAAGAAAAAGCATGAGATTGAATTGCTGGTCCTTTAAAATTGCTCAAGTTCCGATAGTGATAATGTAATCTCTTTCGCCGTCAGTTACGTCACGTTGTCACGTGACTTGGCGCTCTGCCAAAAAACGGGCTTTGCTATGGATTAAGAAAAGGATGAGACCGTGTCCAAGTTTTGGTTTTACAACATTTTACATCTCCACGTGAGCAATACCTTATAAAATTAATTAATTATAACAATTAATAAATTGCAACTGACTGTTTCACAACAACAACAAATTCAAAATCAATGCTTTTTCACACGAAATTTTGTGATAATTTGACATTACGTAATAATTTTTGCAGCCATTTGAGAATTTTTGTAATAATTCTTTCCGTAGTTTACAAAATTCCGCAATTATTACAGCAGCTTCAAAATTTGTAATAATTATTGTAGTGGTTTCGCAATAATTTTTATAGGAATTTTAATACACATAAGGAGCGTGCAGTTCATTTTGCCATATGGCTATTTTCAAAACGTGTAGAATAAAATTAAAAGAACTGTAAGACTTTGTATGGCGTTGACCTATTCTCGAACACAGTTTATAAAATGGATGATTATTATTGTTTTAGTTTATAAAATGGATGATTATTATTGTTTTAGTTTCTTTCTATGGTAGATCGGTCTTCTACGGTTTGGGTCTTCATATACTTTATAACAAGGATAGAGGAAATGATAGAGATATGTATACTAAAATTTACAAGCTTTTAATGAAAATTTACGTTAAGAAAGTTATTAACGTTAAATATATTAGTCTGCTTGTATATTTAGTATTATTAAATATATTAATAAAATACATCAAAACATTTACGAATTTTAAGCCCCTGTAGCTTTCAGAGACCACCCCCCCACCCTACCCCAGTGCCAAGCATCTAGCTACGGTTATGATCAAGAGCAGTCGTTATTTAATTTTATACACCCACTTAGCCGAGAAGAGTGCTGAAATTCGCGAAGTTACTAATATAAAAGAATTATATATATACTCGTATACTGCAACAATAATTACAGATACAGAATAGCGTCGATCCCGCAGAAGTGGTTATAATCATTAGGTCACTGAGGCTCTAGTTTAGCATTGCGTCTAAACGCTATTTATAGCATTTGGGTGCAGTAAGCTTGATTGTGTGTGTGTGTGTGTATGTAGAGGGCCAGGCAGGGACAAGCTCCTAGTAGATGATGATTGAGCATTAATCTAATGGAAAAGGTAGCCGTTTAAGAGCAGCACAGTATTCCAGGGCAGGTTTTAACATTAAAGATTTTAACAGCCAATGGGCTGAGGGGAGATTGCCGATCCGTACTGGCGTACAGACACGCACTGATGTCGTCATTCAACGTCAACCGAAAACCAATCCACGAACAATTCGCCCCGGAGAGCAGATGAAATAGATGGATGGCACGGAAGAGAACCTCGGACCGGCCGATGCCCCTGCAGGAGCCCACCGGACACCGTTGGACGCGTGTGGATTGTTGCGAAGCGGCAGGGAGTGGACCCGAGCCGGCCCTGCAACCAGAGCACACAGAATGCCATCCATCCCATTCAGCATCCAGGCTGGTGTCCTGTTTCACTCACGGACAAAACGAAAACTTCTTCAAGGCTAGCAACGCCATGCACGAACAGAGGACTGCGGCCCGAAAGGCCGAAACGGAACAAAGGACGCCCGCACGACCCCGGAGACGTAGACCGGTCCGCGAGGAAAAGCGGAGCCCAAGTCCAGACAGAATAGCGGGCACAAACATCAATCCACCTCAATCCGGCGGCCTGGCCAATGTCCCATACACTCCGACAAAGTCAAGCCCTACCACAAGCGACACAGTCGCACGAGCAGGAACCAAGGCCCGCCAGACCCAGACCTAAGCGAAAAGACGTCCGCACGCCACCAGAGCTGAAACCGGATTCCATCAGCCCCTAGATTATTTAGAAGATCGGGTCCCTAAACCAATCGTCGAGGGTTAAAAGCATCAAACAAAAAAAAAAAAATCTTTAACATCCTCCTTTTATCCATTCTGTTCTGATATTAGAAACCTTAGAATATCAGAATGATATTTTTAAGTACGTATTTAATAATGTAAAAGAAAAAAGAAAAAAAAAAGGAAAAACAGTTTTGCGCGGGGCCCCTTGACATTTGCATGTGTGTGAATGCATTGTGGGCAGGGCCGTGATTACGATTTTAGCGGCCCTTAAAAATATTTTGACTTAACACAACGATAAAAAGATTTACACGGGTTTAGCATTACAAAATAAAGTTCTTCACTTGTCTGAACGCTGTAGGTAACAAGAAGATAATGAAGTCAAATTGAAAATAAGAGAAAAAATTATTAAAATATATATACGAACCATTATAATTCATCGTCACTACAACTATTATAATTATAAGGAATTAATGAAAAGCTAACTCAATGAACAAAGCCGCTTTTATTATACTATTAGAACTTACAAAACAATGTTTTCTAGCCTTTTGTGCAGCCAAGTGTCAGAAACCAGGGGTCTCTGCAGTGGTCATATGGCCACCACAATAAACATAATCTACATAGGCTACTGATGCCAACACATCTATTTATTTCGGCCACCATTTAGAAGTTGCATTATGGGAAATATAACGTCACACGCAAAAGGTCAATTGACCAAATACTCTGTTAAAAATATATGGGACCGCTAAAAACTGATTTTTGGTATTTGCACTACAATTTTTGGCGACCCTGGGCGACCGCCCAGCTCGCACCCTCCTAAGCACTGCCCTGATTGTGGGTAATTTGATGACAGGGTGTAATCAGAAACAATGACAGAAAAACATGTCACTTTCTCACTCTAGAGCCGAATCTAAGAAATAGGAGGAAGGAAGACGTTAGACTTTTATTATCTTTATGCTACACCAGCAGAAGAGGGAATTATCAACCACTACTGAGTGAATTAAGCATGAGTACGTAAAGCGCTCATTTCTCAAACGCTCGTAAGGCACAAGAGAAACACAGACTCACGACTCATAAGCAAAAGACACGGACTTATGACAAATAGAGACAGATTTTTTTTTTTTTTTTCAATTTAAGCCAATTCCCATGTCATTTTCAATAACATCTTGGGACTTGTGGTAAGAGCCTTATTCTTCAATCCACATCACCAATCAGTTGCAAACTGACTTCATGGCAAAGCACGTTAGGCAAGTGGTTTTGGCGTCTAGCTCAAAACGTTCGATTTCTTTGGCTTTCTTGAGTGGTTAAAATATAAAAAACTAAGCTCCTTATTATATATTCCATTTTACGAAGCTTAGTCGATCCTGGTAAACAAGGTGTAACCAAGCTGAAATTATCATTTAATATTTTGAACAGAGGGGCCCTGCTGGCTTCGGCAAGAAAATAATTTCTTGAAGAAAGCTATCGGTTATGAAGCCGAACTATTAACTAAATTTACTTTTGAGAATCCTCTTATTTATTTTTATCATTGTACACATTAATATAGTTATAATAAAGACAGAAGAGGTTGTTAATGTGTTTTATCTCAAGTCCCTGCTCCCCGACATTTTATGGGATGAGTATCACAGAAAAATTGCATTTACGATGATTCAATGCTCAGTAAATTCGAACTGCAATATTTTCCGCTCTTAGAACAAATTCGCGTTCGTGAAATCAACAACTTATTAAAAATATTGCATAAGAAATTAAAAAATTATCTAAATCTAAACAATTATTCATAAAATCTAAAAAAGTTATTTAAATCTAAAATACTGTCTAAAAATTAATCAGAAATTTAGATACTTTTTTTGAATAACGCGCTGGAACTTAAACGGATGTGATGAAAGTAAGCCATGTCGTACTTAAAGGAGAGGAGAAGACAAGATAGGTAGTTTTATAATGGCATCGAAAATATTTCCACATTTGAGGAGAACTGAAAAGGTGCACAAAACGTTTGGAAAACTTTCCATTGCGTAATTTTATCAATTTAGAAAACTGAGAAATCGTATCTACCAATTAAATTCATCACAATGCTGCTAAAACCCAAAGAATTTATCCGGTTCACCAGCAATCATTTAACCAGCTCTCGACCTTTCGTCAAAGTCACTAGATCATGTGGTGATCAGCATGACCATCGATAATCTTCCTTTGCACCTTATTATATTCAATTATCCGGTTTATAATATTAAACGCGTTTTTCGTGTACTCGAATCTGTAAAATTCGATGCGAATATCCATCGCGAGAAAGCAAATACATAAAATGATATAATCAAGAACAATTTATTTTCAATTAAAAAAAAAATTAGTTGTCTGATCAGCTGAACTTGCTTCGACTGTATATTATAAAGGGCAGTCATCATTCTTCGAATTAATAACAAAAAGGAAAGGTTGTTCATTCAAACCAAAATGTGACAATTTTTCTATATACACTAAACACCTGACACTTGGGGGAGGAGATAGGGAAACAGTTCTGACCCCCCCCCCAAAAAAAAAATTCGAGGTTTGATGGGTCTACGAGTCCCCTAAATTTTGAAGTTAATTACGGCAATGACTATATCCAGGGGCGGACTGGGCCGCCGGCCCCCCACCGGCTGGTTCGCCCTCATGGACTATAGGACTTTTGCCTCCGAATGGGCAAGAACTCGCGCCCTCCAATAACCAAAGGTATGCGCCCCTTTTTGCGCACCCTTGCGGGAATCGCTCCAATCAATATAGTCCTTAATAAGCATTGTAAAAAGTTCAACTTCCGCCATCTAAAGAATAACCTCCATCACGATAATAACCCCATTCCAATAGCCACGACTTTAACATCGCATTAGGCTCGCTGAAATATGATGAAAGACATATTGTTACTCACCCCTACTCCTCAGACTTCATGTACGACATCTTTACGAATGGTTCCGGGTCTGACTCCGGTGTGGGGGTATGCTGTTCGCATCTTAAAGGACGGAGTACTGGTTGAGAGCATTGGTTGCAGGCTGGACAGAAACAACTCTGTCTTCCAAGCTGAACTTCTGGCTATCAGATACGCTGTATTGTGGCTTATCGACAAGAAGTCTACAGCCAACCTTTTCACGGACAGTCTCTCTAGCGTCAATGTCCTCTCCTTCACTAACGTCCGATCAAACTTCATTTCCAACATCAAGAAGGATATCAAGTCCAGATTGAAACCTTTTGGTCTAATTTGGGTTAAACCTCAAGCCGGTATCCACGGCAATTAAACTGCGGACTTTCATACAAAGGCTGCTACTGCTGTAGATGGACAGAATGTTTCCGCACCAATCCCATTATCCTTCTTAAGCCGCTTCGCAAACAAATATCTGGCAACGGAATGGCAACTGTTTTGGGACTCCTCATGCACTTCGACTAGAGCTCGGACATTTTTACCTAAAGTTAATGTCAACACATACACATCTCTAATAAGTTTATCACGTATGTTCTCACAGATCATGGCCCTTTCCCAAAATACCCTCATCGGTTCAAACGTAGGGATTCACCTCTCTGCCTTTGTGGTGCTATTGGAGATGCGGACCATTATGTATTCGATTGCAACTCAACAAGTCAATTCCACTTTTCAAGACCATCTTCCGAAAACCAACCAATCTGGTTCTCTGCGTTGATGATCAACTCCCGCTAGCAATTTCTTCTTGGTCACTGTATTAGCTTTGCTCCATGGTTGTCTCTGAGTGAATTTGCGGATGGCTACTCTCCTACCTTTCGTAATTGGGGTTGTCCTTCCCTTGTCACCGCATATATATCACTAAACTTCCTTCGCTTTTGAAATCCTAGTTTTTCTCTAACCTTTGGCACTGGAACGTTTTACAATCTGACTGTTTCACTATTACAGCCGTATGATTGCTTACTGCTACCTAAATTGAAATTGCTTCAATTCTTCAACTGCTGGTCTTGTATATTGACCCGTGTCCTTTTTGTAATTCTTCGTTACTGTATATTTTAAGTTAGTTTAACTTGTTTATTAATATACTATTAACTGTATATATATATTATATATTACTGTACACTGTACTGTTATATTATTGCTGTATTTGTTATGGATGTTTAACCTTATCATACAACCCTGAATTTAACCATTCTCTGGTGTATTGTTACGTACTTGAAAATATCACACTCTTTCCGACTGAATTATCTTTGGCTTAAACTTGTAAGGACCAGCCATGTAACTATTTGTAACCGTATCTGTGCTGACCGAAATAAATGCTGTCGGTTGGTCTGGGTGGCGTGTGGGCCTCCTCTGGGGTGGGAAAAATTGTCTCCTGGTCGTCCAAATTGCTGCTTCAAACCTTATGGTAAGCAGGTCGACCTGGGTCGTGCAAGGCATGCGCCCTTTGAGAGGACCCAGTCCGCCCCTGACCATAGCTTATATAAACGGCAATCATCAATCGCTTCGGGGGGGGGGGATCGTACTATTTTATAGCTTACGTAAGCGGCTGATTGGAGCCTTTATGTATTGAGTAGATTTACTCTAGCTGGGGGCGGGGCAATAAAGTAAGATATATGGCAAGTGATCGATGATTTCAAATACCTTATCGATGATTATTCGATATAGATTCATAGGCGTACGCATAAAGTTCGTAAGGGGGTTATAGACTCAATGGGGGGTTACAGAGCTACAACTCACATATTCCTATGTTAAATATACAAAATTTCATTGCAATGGGGGTTACAACCTATCACCCCCTTGCGTACGCCAATGTATAGATTTATATCGATTATTGATTCCTAGCTTCAGCAAGGCTTTACATTCAGTGATCTCTCCCCTCATATTGTACAGCCTAGACCGCCCCAATCAGTCTTACCGTTATAAATATTATGTTTATAATATCATTGGCACCTAAATATTGGAGGGGACCCTAGGAACCTAATACCAAATGGGGCCCCTCCCGCGGTAAATAGAAACTTTTTCTTCAATTATTAGGAGACCCGAGTCGACGTCTAGCTTCAAATTTGATTGGAATTAATGAAAAAGTAATTAATACATGTTGATGTTGCTTTTGGTGAAAATGAATTAACCGTTGGTGAAATTTTGGCGAGAACCGAAGGTTTATGGTAAACCCATTCAAAGCCAAAGTTATGGTTTAGGCCTATAGCGAAACGATATTTGAGTGACGGAGAGCGGAAGCGGTTCATTGGCGAATATGAACGAGGTCCTCTCCGAATCTAAATTGAAAATGTCCGTTGGGGAATTGGGACATCTTAAGGAGGTGCTCACCCTTTTAAATAAGCATGTTCTAATGCAGTGTGTTCTTCAGAGTGGATTCCGCGAAACTCCGGGTTTCGTAAGCAATTTATGAAACATCGCCGAAATTTTAAAGGAAACTTGTACATTCCCTCTCCTCCATGACAACCCCTTAGAGTTAACTAATCTTAACGGATACCCAATAACAATAGAAAGGCATCGCTTAACTTTTAATACTGACTTATTGCTTATTTTTACGTTTATATGCGCGCAGTGATAAATAGTCCTTTGGGGTTTCCTTGAGTAACATTTATAGGCGGGTTCCATAGCTAAGCATGTGGTAAGATAAGGGTTCCACAAGAGTAAGGTTCGAGAACCCATGTTTTAAAAAATCAGACTGCAGTAGCCTCTTTGCTCAATAAACCAATCTAGAGACATTACAATTTACACAGTTCGCATATAACGATACTTTTGAATAGATCGATTTTAGTTTATCAACTTTGTGTGTGGATAAGATAATTGTGATCTAGGCCAGATCAATTTCAGATTTCAGCTATTGATGACATTATAATAAGTATGCATTTTGACGTTGATGTTGGAATTTGTTTACGAAATTAAAATGGTCAAATCCGTAGCTATTTTTAGACACCGATCAATACAAACAGCGTATGTACGTCAGCTCAGGCCTGTATGCAAGTTGAGGCCACCAGGGGCACGTCCTCAATTGCCCCATCGATATATATATGTAAACATCAACATTTTCCTCATAGGCAGTTACGAATTTTCCAACAGGGTCATAAGCCCTGGGCATAACAGCGCCATAGGTAAAATTCTTCGTCTCTCATCCAAGTCTCCCTCCATAAAATTTAAAATACAAACTTTGATATATATTAATATTACAGTATTTTACAATAATTTTTGCCACCCACGTATTAATTAGCTCAAACTAGAGCTTGTGTAATTTTGGAGAAAAAGAGACGCTTTCCCCATCCTGGATTCGAACCAGGGTCCCTCCGTTTAGCCCGGAGTGTCTTGGACCGCTAGACGAATGAGGAGGGTAATAATACTTTAACATTACAGTATTTGCAATTGTACTAAAAAAAAAAAAAGGCCATCAGAAGAGCGTCAAACTTATTGGAGTTTACCATGACAATGTCTAAATTCTATACCGCTCCTGCCAATTATTTTACACTCGTGATTCCCAGGATGCCCTGTGCCCCACACGCCCTTTTGCATTGCCCCAGGATGCCCTGTGCCCCACACGCCCTTTGCATTGCCCCGAATGCCACCTCATTCTGGCTATAGGCCTGCGTCAGCTATTGCAATGGCGTACATTATTTTGAATTTAATTCGACATTCTAACTTGTTAAAAAAAGCAAGGAAGAAATTTGAAGAAAATGGAAAAATCTACCATATAAATTTATATTACAAAAACTCAATATATATTTTTGTATTATAATATGATTTCACAGTTTAAATTTACGGTTTCTTAACTTTGAGGGAAAAAGCAATACTAACTTTAGACTAAACAACATTAGGCTTAGCGTTAGACAAATGAGCCATTGGATCATTTGGTACCATTCTAATATAATCATATACAGTACTGGGGTATACGCACACTGTACATTCCAGGAGCAACAGTAAAATTTTACTTGAAAAGTCCCGATTTTTTTTGTGGTAAAATGTTAAAATCTTTGTTAAAACGTGAATTTATGAGTGTTAATTTCTTCTCTTAAGTGTTCTGCACGGACACGTTTGGCGTTTTCGTCAGTAGGCCAGACGATTTGGGATTTTGGTTGATATGCTGGACTTGACTGGTTAATTGGACAATAATAACCGAAGCTCAAAGTTCCTTGTTAAGGCCGCACACAGACGGCCGGGCCGGGGGAGGGTTAACCTTCAGTTGAACAATATTATACTGGTTTCTAGAAATTAATAATAAAATAAAATTTGATAATTTAGAGAAATGTAGTTCAAACGGCAAGAAATTTGAATGTGTTACAAAGGCAGCGATTTATGCAAATGCGCAAAAGTTTTGAATTAGATGTTCAGCAGCGAATGAACATTTCATGTGCTGTTGTGAATGAAGATTTCGAGATAGTCAATCTGTTGCGGTGACGTCATCTATCAGTGGAATTACGCTACAGAGCTATAGGCAGACTTGAAGCAGGTCAACAGCAGACAGACGTTGAGAGGTGCCGAACGTCGATCGTTCTGTTGTCAGTAGGATGTGCCACCAGTTTAAAACCAAGAATCCAGCTTCCCAAAGGTACAGCGAAGGTGGATTGAGGGCTACGATGTCTTTAGATGACTAATACATGCGGCTTTTGGTAGGGCGGAACAGCCCACCTACTCCGACTCATCTCAGATCTGTGCTCGTGCAGTTACAGAAAGGACAGAATTAGCTTCGACAGTACGCAGCAGGCCACATAAAGGAAGAATATATATATATGACTGGTAATATGCACCCAGTAGCATACCACCACAAAAGGAACGTTTGAATTAGACATGTATGCATGTGAAATGAAATCAGTGGATGTTCGTATTTATCACGGATGAGTCGAGATTTGCCTTGCAAAGTGATTCTCAACGAGTTTACATCTGGAGAGAGAGAGCCAAGTACTCGGTAACACCCCTCTAATACCTAGGTAAGGAACATATATACTTGGTGGAAATAGTGTGATTGTATGAGGAGCCATTGAAAATCTGACATTGATAGATTTGTTCAATGCGTAGCGGGCATAAACCTCCGATTTATACGAAATTCCATATATATATGCGAAGCGCCATAAAATGAGGCACGCTATTTTCCCGATGTTCGCTTGAATAACTTGCTCATGTGTAGCAAATGGAGTTGTGTGGGAAGTATCCTCTCTCCCCACCCCCCGCCTAGCATGTGGTCAATATGTTTGTCCGCGTGTGGGACGCTTTAAATTTACTCATTTTTAACGGATAGGGGGAGGAGGGGAACAAGCCATGCCGTGAAGGCGAGGGTGTTAAAATAGGAAGGAAGGAAGATCCTAATAGCCTGAATGTTCTGCTAATCCGAACTAACCTCGAATGTCATGAATGCAGATTCTGCCAGGGTTTTACCGTCTAGAAGAAATATTTCAGGTCACGTAGTTTCGTAACTTCGAATACCAATCTCTAAAATTCATCTATTTCAGGAGCGATGTTCATATAATTATTAAAAATGAATAGCGTATTTTGGAATGGAGGGATGGTTCTACAAAAATTACACAAATATACTCTCATTTCCGATATATATATATAAACTAACATTTTTAAAATTACCCATCTTTATAAATATTTGATACGACATATCAATATAATCTAAATTACGATATAGACGTGTAACTGACACGTGTTATTAATTTCATTTAAGAAATTCCGTCAAATATGCCCATTTTTCAAATTCATTTTCCCTCCAAATTTAAGAAAGCGTGGGAAAATCGACTTACCATATATTGCCAACTCCGAACTATGACTGGC
This sequence comes from Dysdera silvatica, assembly GCA_006491805.2. Classification (NCBI taxonomy): domain Eukaryota; kingdom Metazoa; phylum Arthropoda; class Arachnida; order Araneae; family Dysderidae; genus Dysdera; species Dysdera silvatica. Next base: position 146,824,599 of record QLNU02014176.1, read on the forward strand.
GGTCCCATCCGAGTTCTTCACAGTACACGTGTAATTTCCTGGGCTATTGTAATCCACAGAGTTCACAGACAGTACACTGAAGTCATCATGGTTCTGGATTTTAACATTTTCGGTATTATAAATCACTACACCGTCTTTAATCCATTCGAACGATAAAGGGTGGCTCCCCTCAGCGGCGCAAAATTTTTTTAAACTCCGTCCAAAAGTTACGTTTTTTCCGAATGTGAAAGGCTGAATCCGCGGGGCCTCTAAAACACACAAAAAAAAAGAAACATTAGTTCATTTATACAAAAAGACATATCCACAATTGAAGAATGAGATGTTAAGTTTATAGAGATAAAAATGCGCGGTTTACGTCCACAGATTCTATGATAAGTCATCTGCGACCGGCTTAACGTTAAGTTTATAGCCAACCCTTTGTCAGGAATCGAAGCTACAACTATGAGGCTAGCAGCATACAGAGTTGGGGAGGGCCGCAGACCTAAATATATAATCATTTTCCATCTTCAATATTGTTATTTATGTACATTTCACTGAACGGAATTGACTGCTCTTCGGAACCTTCGTTTTCTTATCGTATTCAATCACCAAGCTTAACAATTCAACGCTTTATAATCTTTATAAGCATTCGAATCTCATTCCTTATTATATTTAATTAAAAATTATTTTTATTACATTTAATTAAAAATTATTTTTATTACATTTAATTAAAAATTATTTTTATTACATTTAATTAAAAATTATTTTTATTACATTTAATTAAAAATTATTTTTATTACATTTAATTAAAAAATTTCATTACATTTAATATTTTGATTTTCAGTCCCACATTCGAAAATGAAATTCGTGTAAGGACCCAAATGAAGATATGGTGATCCCTCAGAAAAGGATTATCATTCCATTAAGTACGTAAAGGGAATTTTCGGTAAAAAACAAAATTTTATATGAACGAATGAATGAACAAATAATTTGGGGTTACTTAAACTATAATAGTTTTAGCCTCTTCCAGTGGCGTAGGCAGAAAGTTCATAAGGGGGTTATAGGCTTAATGGGAGGGGTTACAGAGCTACAACTCATATATTCCTATGTTAAATATACAAAATTTCATTGCAATGTGGGGTTACAACACCCCAACCCTCCCCAGACTACGCCCCTGGCCTCCTCTGAATACCAAACCTTTTTGTTACTTTTAAAATAGCAAATTACCACTAACTGTAAATTTTATTCAGGCAGCCACAGAAATGACGTCAGCTTGTCCAAAGTCCATTGACCAATGGTGATCAGCAAGGCTGTGCACAAGGGTAAGGGCTGAGATTACAGCGCCGCCTCCGGCGGCCACCCTTCCCAATGAAACCCTTGCACAATTCCTCCTCCAAGGGTAGGGGATTAGCTCTTCCATTCGGATCATTTTATTGGCTGTAAAATTAAATTCTCTCCCCTTTAAATCCCCTCCTCACCATTTTTTTTTTTTTTTTTTGGAAATTCTACGTAAGAGTGCTGCCAATGAATCGCAGTTTTATATCTTTTGCATCCATGTACAATTTTTTTAGTATTTAGTCCTGCACAAGTCTTTAAATATTCCATCCATACATCTTTCCCTCATCTCTATTTCTAGATCTATTTCGTATGAGGTTTTCCTTCAGTGCCAATACTTTGTATGTTTCACATCTCACTGTATCCATAATAGATGCCAACTTTCTTCTTAACATTATATCGATATCTTTATTATTATTATTTTTCTTGGGAAGGGGTTAGATTTGTTCAGAATTTCACCACTATATATTTTGGCTCTCCACACGAAGTTTTTATCCGCCATTTTGTTTATTCTGTTTTTATAATGCTGAACGCGATGTGTTCTACTGTAAACGATTTGTTTCAGCAAGCAATCTAACTTTTGTTTGTTTGTGGTTTTATGGCTCAAGGGCTATTGCGATAATGCTGCGCTGGAACCTACTGTTTTCCGAGGAATCCGAACCTCTGGTCCTACAATTTTCCGAGGAATCAGAACCTCTTGGACCTACAGTTTTCTGAGGAATTCAAACCTCTTAAGGCATAGGGAACCAAATCCCGGACTGCGGTAAGCAGTGCGATTTTTATAAGATTTCCGAGTAAGCGTGCTTTGCACCACTGGTAGTCGAACTCGGGTTAACGGTGAATCTGGCTTTTGAAAATATTGTAATGTGGCAGTGTAATTATGCATATAATAATGGGAATATAGTATAATGATATAATGTGTAAATGTGCATATAATATGAAGATGTAAGACAAATTATTATTAACTTGCTAACCGGGGAATAAAATTTTGTGAAACTCGTTTCACACTGGGGACTTTTTTTCACAGTGATAAGTAATGTCATCACACCATCACGCTAGGATTAAATATATAAGAACTACATAAAACGTAATGCGTTCAACATAATACGGTTAATTTTAATGACGAAAAATGTCGTCATTTGCATTTTGGTAGTCTTCTGGGCATGACGAAAAATGTCGTCATACCCAGTTAACAGGTTAAACAGGAAAGACGTTAACTGCGTAATTATATAAAGTACTTTCCGGACCCTAAAATATCGCCGTTATAGGGTGAAAACAGACGGTAATTAGAACGTCGTTATTGGGAGAATTTACTACTGCATTCGCGTGTTATTTCAGCACAACTTAAACCATTGAAACTGAACATACATAGAGTTAGAACTTTTAATTAGTTGAAGTTTGCCTCAAATAGTAATCATTTACACGATTTTGCAGTTTAATGACTCTGGTTCGCGTCGGATTTCTAAGTACTGTTCGTTCATGAAAAACAGTTCGATGGAACAGTTAGAAATAACGGGAGGTGACGTCACAAACGGGTTAGTTCACTACAACAAAGGAGGACTACAATTTCAGAACTGGCTTTTGGTGAACGTTTGTCGGCGCCAAAATCAAGTTCTGGAATTGGAGTCCTCCTCTGCTGTAATGGGATAGGCCGTTTGTGACGTCACCTCCCGTTATTTCTAACTATTCCATCGGACTTCTTTTCGTGAACGAACGGTAGGCAAGCAAGGCGGATGTATAAGGGCGGTAGAAGTTGGAGAACATTAGTAGAGAGATGTATAAGGGCGGTAGAAGTTGGAGAACATTAGTAGAGAGATCAAAAGTAAAAATTTTCTAAATTTGGTAATGTTGGAAAAAACTATGTTTTGTAGCATAAATATAAAATGTATATAAGTAGAAAGTTTGTGTTAACATAAATAGTGAACGGAATAACATTGACCTGTGAACGGAATAACATTGACCTGTGAACGGAATAACATTGACCTGTGCACGATATAGTGTTTCAAACGCTTTTTATGTAGTTTACCTAACAATTAATTCTCTATTTGCAAATTTTTGGGGGACGGAAGCGGAGAGCCCAAAAACTAAATGGTTATCATATTAGTTATTATTATAGTTATTATCATATTATCTTGAATAACTATGTGAAAAAACGCCTTTATATATATATATATAGAGAGAGAGAGAGAGAGTGAAGAGTGACTTTTTCAGAAATAATTTTTTCTTCGGAGGCAGAGGAGGTAATCAGGGCCGTAGCCAGGCTAGAGCTAGGGAATGAGCCCCCTAGGAATTTTATTTTTTTTTTCAAAATAAATTTTAGAATTTTAGTTTTAATTTTTTGTTTTGCATAAAATTGCAAATGAGGATAGAAATAGTTTTTGACATTAAAAATATATTTTTACGGAGATCTTGTGTACATCATGATTTTTGTACAGAGGTTCGAGTCTCTATCTGTTCTATAATAACAATAAGGGACATTATAAATTTTAGTTTACCTCTGTAAGTTTTTAATGCAAAATTTAAGTTAAGAAATTTATTCATTGATGTTAAATATATTAGCCTACTTAGATATTTACTATTATTAAATATATTAATAAAATACATTAAAATATGTAAGAATTTTAAGATTTCCTGCGGCTTTTTGAGTACCCTCCCCCTTTCTGTGATTCTCAAAGTTCCCTTGTGACCATCGGGTTTGTCGACAATACGGCTTGTGTCCAGGGGCAGGAAATTCTCCAAATCCGTCGCCGCTTCTTATAGCGAGTATATATATATATATTTTTTTTTATTATTATTATTTTTTTAATTTCAAAACCCAATATGAAATTTCTGAATTTCGTTTTGCCACCTATCTGCCTCGTGGATTCGGACATCCTTTCGCTGCCGGCTTCCTCTTGGTTGGTCTGTAAAAATTGAAGCGTTCGCCAAGGTTCTCCGGTATGTATAAGTCTCTTTTGCTCTCTTTCAAGAATTCGAACGTTTTGGCGGTCTTGGCACCCAAGCATTTTAAGAATTAATATAAGAAATTGGTTCTTGTGAGCAAAGCAAATTTTTTACATCATATTACAAGATGATTTAAAAGTATGATTGTATTATTATATTATAAACGATCAACCAAAGGAAAAGAGGTGCGGCAAGAAAAAAAGGGCGGCAGACAGAGACCACACGGCTTAAATTTAAAATTGAAAGATGGGTTTGATTTGCCATCTTCGGTGTTGGATGGATGGTTGTTTGGATGGCGACTGTATGACTTGTGTTGGGAAGACACCGGCTACACGAGTGTGGAGTTGGGCTGGCATTGTGGACTGTCTATCTGGTGTGTGTGGACTGCGGACATCGTGGTCTTCAATACTGGATTCTTCTTCAATATTTGTTTGGTTCATTATTTTCATTTGAATTCGAAAGGACGCCAAATTCTTCTTTTGTTGAATATTATCACGAGACTGAAGTGAAATTTTTCAGAAACTAACTAGCCATTTGTCGAAGAAAAGTTTTTACGCAAGAGTTTTACATCATAGTCCAGTACTGATAGCTCGAAACTTTAAATAATTTGAATCTATTTTTGTTTCCCGATAGTTTTTGTTCTGTGCATAGAATAGTACAATATCTTGACTACCATTTATATATATATTTATACCATTTATTATATTTATGTATATATCTCTTATCCTTTGTATTATCTATTTTAATGAACGTTACCTCTTATTGTACTTTGCTTACGTAATGTGAATAAGCTTGTATTTCGATGCGTTCGCCAGCGGTGTCTGTCGGATTTGGCGACAGCGGGCTTGTCAGGTCATCTCTTGCCCTTTTTCTGCTCTCTCCCTCCAAGTGTGTCGAACTTGTGGAAAATAAATTATTATTATATATTTCCTCAACTTCTTTTTTGAGGCTTCATTAAGTTTTGTACCCGCTTTTCTTTGTAGTCATCAGCGGCAGGACCATATTGTACAATGGCGCAGAGAGAGAGAGAGAGAGAGCATCCAGTAGTTCGGACCAAGGTTCTCCAAACTACGGCCCGCGAGCACCACCCATCCGGCCCGGACATGCCCGATAAGCAAAAATGGCCCTTGGACGAAAAAGATTGGAGACCCCTAGTCTAGACGGCAATATACTACAGTTAATGGACTGCAATGTGAGAGATGAGATTTTAAATAAAGACTTGTTAGTTATTACCCAACGGACTGGTTTTGGCGACCTCAGGCAATTACAAATAATGCCGTTGAACAAGTGTCTATCTGCATGTAAAAAGAAGAGTAATCGTTTGGCGCTAACAGAAAATAGCTTGGCGCCAGCAGAAAATATTTTGGCGCTATTTTACATGGTAATGTCATGCTTGGAAAGTCCCATAAAAAAATTGTCCCAAATATGTATAAAGTATCGCAGGCGTAGAATTTTTCGAAATCGTTGAAAGGGGCTTGGGACCCCAAATAATATACGTTTTCTTTAATATATATAGAAAACCCCCGAATATCCGAACTTCGCTCGTCCGAAATAGCTACTTTTTTTTATTTATTTATTTATAATAGACATTCGTTCGATGTTCTTGGTAAAAAAACGCTCGTGCTTATTTGCTAGTATACCTCGACCTTAAGAGAAAAACTAATATAAATGACAAATATCGAGCACTTACAAAGATACGCATGCACTTTATATAGATATCGGAAATATAAGTGCAGAGATATAGGAATATTTTAAAGGCTCGTGCCTATTTGTGACTTTTATCGCTATCAATGTAGTGGTTTAGTCATACAGGTATGTAATTAAACACGTTTTTTGGATAAATATTCCAGTTTCTTTGCGCCTTTACCTGGAAAATTGAATTTTGGGATTATCCGTATTTCCGGGGATTAATTTCCGGATAATCCAAAATCGGGATTATTCGAGTTTCCGGATAATCCAAAATCGGGATTTCCCGCTTTATTTCGGCCAATATTAGAAAAAAAAGTAATTCTTATATGAGAATGCACTAAGGGTATGCTAGTAAACTAAAATTTAATTTAAAAATAAATAATTGTTACATTATTGGGGCCTCAAACTTTTATTAAAATTTATTGGGGGTTCAGACCCATATAATTCGACGTTTATGTACAGTATATTCTCGATATAACGAGCTTGTCTTTAGAGATCTTTCCAATATAACAAAAGCTGACCGAAGTCCTGGAAGTATCGATACAGAATGCAATAGATTGATCTGCATAACGACCTTCATATATTGATTATTAAGTCTCTTATATTATATTTAATTAGTAAGCATTAGGGATAGATGATTCAATTTTAAATTCCCAATTAAAAACAATCCTAAATTGATTTTACATTTAAAGCATGAATTAAACAGTTATAGTCATCGAAGTGGCTTGGATAGGCCTGAAGTCAAGCTGGGGCAAGAAGGGGCGTGGCTTAAGTTGTCACATACTTGTGTCCTAGTCAGCAAGGTTGTTTTAAAAATTATTTGGGGCCAAGAACATATACATTATTTTTTTATATATATATATATTTTATGTAGACATGTATTTATTTTTTATAAATTAGTATTTGTTCATTTACAATTTGCGGGATGCACAAATTAGGTAACTAAGGTAGTTTGGTATAATTGCGATAGAATGGTCAAGGAAACATTATGTTTTAATTTTTCTATTATAGGTCTCAAAATGTCAGAACGAATTTACAACAGGTGGAAAGAAGAAGCTATGGTTGAGGCGTTAAGCAAATTACGCAAGAGTGAAATAAGATTTAATGAGGTTCAGAGGCAATACGGAATTCCTAAACCGACTCTCCGACGTCATCTTCAAGGATTAAACTCGCATGTCAAATTTGGAAGGCCCAAAGATTTGACCGAAGAAATGGAACAAGAGCTGGTTAATCATGTTCTTACATTAGATTTGTTTTGGAATTACAGCAACTGATCTAAGGAAGTTGGCGTTTGAATCAGCTGAACAATATAAACTTCCACATAGTTTGGAAACGGAAAAACGAATTTCTGGAAAAAATGGTACTACAAGTTTATGAAAGACCATCCCTTCTTGCCTTTACGCACTCCAGACGCAACCTCAATGGCAAGAGCTAGAAGTTTTAATAAAGAACGAGTTTATGAATTCTTTGACAAGTAGGAAGCAATACTAGATGAGCACAAATTTGTTGCTCATCAAATATACAATGATGATGAAATTGGTCTTTCGACGGCCTACAAATCATCAAAAGTAATTGCTGAGAGAGGAAAACACAAAGTGGGTGCGCTTACTAGCTGAGAAAGTGGTCTCACAACGACATGCATATGCTGCATGAACGCTGCTGATGAGTTTGTGCCTCCAATGCTGGTATTTAAACGCATGCGCATGAATGACTACTTAACACAAAGAGCTGCACCAGGAACTACATTTAGGTGCTTTAAGAATGGATGGATAACATCAGAACTTTCTGTTGAGTGTTTAGAGTTGTTGAAGTGTTTGCAACTTGTTGTTGAGTGTTTAGAGCATTTCATCAAGTGCAACAAGTTAGATAACAGTGATCAGAAGCAAGTTCTAATTTGTTTAGACGGTCATGACATTCACACGAAAAATATCGACGCGATTCACCTTGTACACGAATATGGCATAATATTGCTATCCTTTCCTGCTCATACAACCCAGAGTCTTCAACCTTTAGACGGATGTTCCTTTAAATCTCTGGAAACCTACTATAACGAAGCGTCATCTGTTTGGTTACGAACAAATCCGGGCAGTGTGATTAAACAAACTACCGTTTCGGGACTACTGGGCGTTGTATATCCCAAAGCCGTTCGTATGGATATTGCTTTAAGCGATTTCAGATCTACAGGTTTATGGCCATACAACCGACACGTATTTCAGGATAAAGAGTTTTGGCTTCCATGGTAATCGATGGAAACTCATCATGAGGTGAATTAGTCCAAGCTGAGACATTACCAACAACTGAAAGCTCTCCAATTGACACAAATCCTCCAGGGCCTATCGCTGCAGAAGAAACGGTGGTTACAGATGGATCTCTGATCGACACTTTTCCTCGAGAACCTATCGTATCAACTTCAACGTTGAGTCAAAGAAAAATAAGAGAGGACTTAAATGCTTTATATCCCATTCCAGGTTTGACAGAGGTTAGTCAACGTTTCCGCAAAGGTACACGCTCATCTATAGTGATTCTCTTCCTCGCATAAAGTTGAGCTCGAAATGAAGTCTAAAAGTCAAGGGGCAGTTAAAAGAAAGCCAGAAGTTACAAAAAAGAAAGACGGAAAAAGTAAGGGCGATTGGTTTTGCGTTTTTTATGGCGAAGACCGTGAAAAGGTATGATTCAGTGCCTAAAATGTAAGGCATGGGTGCATGACCTGTGTGCTGGCGTGGACAAAAAGGCAAAAACATCTGTATGTCACGTCTGAACTTAAATAATTGAAGCAATAGGATAAGGTTCGGTTAGTTTTGCCTCAGTTTATTCTTCGGTACGATTTAAGCAATACGTGGTACAACTTACGATGCAAGTTCCCATAGTCGTAGCTTTTTTATTTTTGCTATTTTTATCAAAAATGTATACATTTTTGGAGTTATTTTACAATAAATAAGAATGTTTTTAACTAAGGTTTTGATGGTAAAAAGCTGTTCCTTTTTTCTTTGTAGATTTCTTGTTAATTCGTGATTTTTTTAAGGGGTACGACTTCAGCAACCTTCCCCTTTCTTTCTTTCTGTGTGTGTGTGTATATATATATATATATATATATAAAAAGAGAGAGAAAGAATAATCCCGGCCTCATGTGCCTCGCGCCAATATTCCCTTTATCATGGCTACAGACCAGGGCGTGGAGCATCTACTTCAGTCCTTCAAAAGCATACACTCAGGGCCCGATTAAAGCACGGGCGCGCCCCCCATATCTTTGGGGCCCCAAATTTTGCACGTGATCTGTTTTATCAAGTTTAAAATATGCAGGGTTAAATAAGTAGGGTTTAAGCTGCAGTCGCATTTTTCGCAAAATGCGACGAGTTGCTCGAAAATGCGACAGGCATTTTTAACCACAGTTTATTCTCTGAAAACAGGATTCCCCGATTCCAGAATATCCGTTTTGCACTTCAGCGATCTTTTCTTTTTCCTTTTTGTTTCCTCTTCAAAATTCTTAACAGTACCTATTAAGCATCGTTGATATAAATAATTTCATTGATACGATTTTTCGAGCAACGAAAGCAACTAATATTTTTTAGCATTTTGCTACAAATTATTTTCCCATTTTAGCATTTTTGCGACAGCATGTTTTGAGCCAGCTTAAACCCTGGTTTGAAGCCAAGTTTTTTAAATTATATCTTAGGCGTCATTGCAAACGTCTTTAACCCCTTAACGATCGCATAATTTTTAAGGAAACAGTGAAAAAATTGCTTATTCTTTATTCAAGAAAATTGTACAAAAATAAGTGTATGAACAATATATGAATCCATTTTTAATTTTTGGATTTTTTTTTTTTTTAGCTTGAAATCAAAAATATAAGTATATTTTCCGGGTACAAGAAATGGATTGTTTTCATTCTTTTTGGTGCGTTACTTTTGAACACTCCAGCCCGGAAATATCACGGACATGATAAATAGAGGGCGAAACTTCAGCCCGTAATTTTGAAGGGAGCGTGACGGAAGGATTTAAACTATTGATTATGAAGATAATGATTATAACAAGAGTTCGCATCTGTTCTTTACTTGTTGAATAATATGGTTACGAGTACGTAGAGGGGCACGAATAAAGACTGGGCCCTGGGCCCACTTTGGCTTGACCAGGCCCTGCATAAGCTACAAGAACTCGTTCCAAAAAGGTTCCGAAATTTGTGAATAACCCACATTCTGTAAACTCCTTTGAAACATGACAGGCTAAGTCTAAATCGCTTTGAAAACCTAAATCTGAGTTATTTTGTTCTCTCTGTTTATTATTCAAGGTGCACATTTGTTATGGGCGTGTAAAAAAAAAAAAAAAAAAAAAAATCCCCCATTTGTTTCCTTCCGATATTGGACTTTGGAGAGTTTGTATTTTTAGAAAGGCGGTGACTACGAAAGCCTCTTTCATTTTCTTTAGGAAGAAGGGGAGTGACCTCAAAAGGCACATATTTCCAGGGGGAAAGATTTTAGCAATGTCTTTAATTTTTAAACGGATTTGACTACAGACACAAAACAGGTTTGTTTGGATGTTTTATGGCGCAAGAGCATCTGGGCTATACTGCGCCAAACATGGTAAAAACAAAAACAGGTGCCAAAAGTATATATAAATTGTGAGAAGGAACAACTTATCCGAGACAGAGTGAAGTTTTTTACTTCTATAGGGTGTTGTTTCAAGGAAGGGGTGACTCACTTCAGATGCAAACCGTAAACTCTAACCCCAACTAGAGCCCCTAGAAATATAGGCCGAAGCATCAGCAGCCATTTTCTGGTCTACTTCCGGTTTCATAACACAACGTTTGCCATTGGAAAATTAATAATCCATTTTCTTCTTCTCACAGAATCTGTTGCAAATCAACACATTCTATATTTATTCCTCGAATGATTAGAACAATTCCCAGCGGAACACCCACCCATTTCACCTTATTTCATTAAAAATAGCACACTTGGAAATCACTCAACTTTAACGCAGCAGTGAAGAGGATCACGTGATACAATGGCAAAAATATGGCGGATATGCATCAGCTCTCTTTTCTAGGAGTTTTAACTTCCGCATGCCCGACTTTTGAAGTGCAATAGAGCCCTATTTTACGACGCAAATTCGTTCATACGACGGTTCAAGCGACAAAAGGCTGTTATGAAAATTTGATTGTGGAGGTTCGCTTCCGTAAAATATGTTTCCCCGTGTATTTAGTTAGAAATAACTGCTTTATTTTTAATGACAGAATTAAAATAACAATTGTAAGGGTACTGTTGCTTTTTACGTGATGCATCATATCTTATGCTGTCCTTGAATCATATAACCTCGGGTAATCAACTTTCGTAAACTCTATTGGATTCAAATTATGAAATCGTGGTGAATGCCCGGACAAAAAGATAGGCAAAATTTACTTCTCATAATTGTTGTTATGGTTGTACAGCATCTTAATTATTTCAATTGCTATCAATATGATCTTAATAGTTATGAATTTACATTAAAACCTCACTAAGGCGACCACCTTTAGTTCCGTGAAAAGGCGGTCGCTTAGAGAGCTGGTCTCTGAATGGAGGTAAATTTAGCATTGGGTCTATGGGGTGGGAAAAAATCGTTCCAAAAAAAAGGTTGTCATCAAAGGATATGGTCGGTTAATAGAGGTAATCATTAAGAGAGGTCTACTGTATAATCAATTTATTATTAAATTACTTGTTACCAATTTTGTTACCATTTTTTTTTTGTAATTACGAAGAAATTTAATCTTAACCTATTACAAATCTAGATATCATTACCCTTCTGAACGATAGCACAATTGCCAACGAAAAGTCGACACACAGAGCATTGAATAGACATAGGGGGTAGGTAGTGAAGAAGTAAAGGGCACAGCCTGAACAGATGGCCAATAACGCCTATATTTGCAATGATGGGTTAAAGAAGCTTTTGTTAGATCCATAGACCACGTGGTTGTTTGGAAATTTCACCTCCATAATTGAAATAATAGCCATATTATCAATAATTAATTAGATATCTAATTTCATAAGCTATATGAAGTCAAAATTATCTAGCGGGAGCCTCAATATTTTTCTAAGTGAATCCATTCATTGAAGCAACTCACTGATTCTTTCACAACTTCTAGTTTGCGACAAATGAATACTTTTCTTGGATCTGGACCCCCCCCATTCAGGCTTGTCCTGGGTCCGCCCCTGTTATTATGTAAAGTGAATCATCAACTACAGTGGCTATACCTCAGCCTTGGGCCACTCCAAAGACATTGTAATGTGAGTTGCCTCAACACAAAATCTTCCCATTCATCTATCGAAAAAATTTGGAAGAAAAACTGGCTTGTCTCTACTCTGTTGACTCCTATAATGGTCAGTTCTGATATCATAAGAAGGGCTACTTATTATTAATTGTGTGGTTCTGTGGGGTATTGGGAAGGTCAATCCAAAGGAGGGGTGCTATATTCCCTGGGCAAGAATGGGACACAGCGGGTAGAGCTGAACGTAGAAAATACAGCGCCATGGGAGGCGTACATTTTGGCTGATTGACACTTTTAAATCGAATAGCCGTCGAAAGAATTCATAGGTGTACGCACAAAATTCATGTGGGGGGGCCGGTTACAGTCTCAATGGGGGGTTACAACTTCCATCAACACCTCCCTTGCGTACGCCAGTGGAAGCATTAATCCGCCCCGTGGTAGCCTTTTGAAACCCGAAAAGTAAGCTGCAAAAAAAAGGAGGCAAATGTCAAGCGGTCAAAACAATGGACTTTGGCAACAACTTCGGTCACTTTCCTGTTGGGATTTCAGGGAAATATTTTATCTAACACATGCATCCATGGAGAACGGATATGACATTTTCTTCCAGCAAATATTGTGTGTGTGGGGTGAGTAAGTTATTTTTTTCCTTAACACGTGGTTTCCTCTGTAACTGTTTACTTTTTCGTTTTCAGCTCAAGGCCATAAAACACAAGGAAGAATTAAGAAACGTATGACACATAAATTTTGAAATTTCGAGGAAAACATAGCCGACATTACATTTCCAAAATTTTTTTTACTTTCTGAATGCAGAGCCGTAGCCAACATGGGACTAAAGGAGGGCGCAAAGATCCCCCTGGAAATTTTTTTTTTTTTTTTTTCAAAATAAATTATTTTATAATTTTCTTTTAAATTTTTGTTTTGTATAAAATTGTACATGACAATGGAAATTGTTCTTTGACGTTAAAAATATATTCAAAATATATTTTTAAGATCTTGCGTACATAATATTTTTTACAGATGTTTGAATCTATAATAATATACATATAATAATATATATATATATATATAATGTCTATAATAAGGATAAGGGAAATTATCGATTTAACATACCTCTTTTAGTTTTCAAAGCAAAAATATACGTTAAGAAATTTATTCATTAATGTTAAATATATTAGTCTGCTTAGAAACTTAGTATTAATATATTAATAAAAACATCAAAACATTGAAGAATTTTATAAGCCCCCCCCATAGTAAGCTTCTAGCTACAGGTAGCACCACTATAGCTGGGCTCCCCAAAACCACGGGCATATTCTTCCCTGTGAAATATTTCAGCCGACTTTACACCTCTCCTAGCCTGCCCCCGCTGGCGGGGGCCTTATACGCCACCCACTGGCTACGGCCCTTTATGAATGCACAAATTAATGTTTTATATCCCAAAATTGTTTTACACTGCTATGTTTGTGAGACGAACTATTTATTTGTATTTTATGGCACAATGCCAGCAAAGGTCACGCTACGTTGGAACCTACAGTTTTACGAGGAATTTGAACCTCTTGAGGCCTAGGGAATCAAACCCCGGACTGTAGTAAATCGGTAAACTTTTTTTTTCCCGCACCGTAGCAGCTGATTCCAGGTTAACGGTATGCTGCGCGAACGCATTACCACTACACTACCAGAGGGCGCTTTGGGAGATCAATTATTTATCCATAATTAATAATATAGTTACAAACGCCCATGTTTACCGGGATTCGAACTTCTGTCGATGAGCAAAATCTATGATATCCAGTAATTGGGCCAATAGTAAACATGAATTATGCTTTTTTTTTCTCTCGAATATTGGATCTGTCCTGAGACTGTATAATAAGTAAATTGAAATACTCGTTTTGCTTGTTTAATAGGCCAAAGTTGGTTGGCTGTATTTTTATGGCGCAAGGACAATTTTGCGCCAAATAAGGTGAGACTGTACATACGGTTTTAGATAAACCACGGTCACACTGCACCACGACATACAGTTTTCCGAAGAAATGTGAAAGAGTGTTGTCAGGAGATCAAAACCCGAATTGCCGATCGGGAGATAAACGGCAGGCATTTGGCATCATCGGAATTCAAACCCGGGTTTTCTGCACCGAAGATAAAAGCGTTAACTCTCCCCTCCCTTCCGTAAAGTGATTAAATTAAATGGGATCGACGACTGCACGTAACAGCCAAGCCACGATAATTACACAAGGACCTAGCAACCAATGCAGTTGGATTAGGCCCCTGCCCTTGGGGGTGGGGGGCTTTGGAAGTCGAGGCTCCTTAGATAGCATAATTGTGGGATCCTGGTAGGGTGAAAGCCCTCTACAGCGACTTTACATTACGGCCCAAATTCCACAGACATGCCACTGCAAGCAGCGCGACTCTAATCTACAAATCCAATTTTGTGTTTTTTTCCAAATCTATTTTAAATATTTTATGTAAGTTCTAAATCCAATTTCTGTGTTTATTTCGCAAATTAATTTTATTAATGTTTACATGGTATGATGAGAAAATAATGTCTATAAGAGAAATCAAATAAAAATCCAATTTCGTTCGACAGGATAAAAAACAGGAATATCATATCAGTGGCTTAAAAGGGGGTTTCGGTTGGCCCCATTGAATATCAAAGCATATTATTTATATCACAGTTTTCTTTAAAGCCACATAAGCCCCCACAATTTTTGAATTGCTACATTACTGTATCACATTTCATAAAATACAAATTAGCATATTGTAATGAATGATGGAAAGACCGGTATAGACAGTTTATCGTTATAGACAAGGTTGAACTCTAGATTTCTCGGTACAGCAGAAAACATCGTTATAAGCAGTACAGTTATGGACATGGGCGCAAATATGGGGAGCAGAGGGGGCACAACCCCCCCCCCCCCCCCAGCAGTTTAAAAATTTGATTTACCGGAACCTTCTATTCATTTACTTTCAAAAGCTTTACAGTCACATTTTTAAGCTTTTTAGTCATATTTTGGCGCAGTATAGTCTAGATGCTCTTGCGCCATAAAAAAGCCAAACAATCAATCACATTTAAAATAAAAGGTGCGCAACCGTTACTAATTGTCAAGCACTATCAATTATTTTTATAGTATTTTGTATCTGTACATTCACATTTTGTATCTGCATTCTATCTATTGCATTCACATTTTGTATCTGTACATTCATTTGTATCTGTACATTCACTAAAATTGTCAGAAAGCTTTGAGGGAGGTGGTAATTTTCTCAGCCTCCCCTCCCGACTAGAGTACTCGTGGGCCCATTGATATGAACATGAGCGTACGCAGAAAAGTTCATAAGGAGGTTATATATGCTTAACAGAGGCTTACAGAGCTACAACTTCATATATTTATATGTATATATACAAAAGTTCATCGCAATGGGAGGTTAAAACCCCCATCAATCACCCCTACGTACGTCACTGGTCATAGATTTCACTATATGAGATGATGTCGCATGCTCGTATCCAGAGGGGGGGGGGAACATTGGGGACCACCCCCTCCCCCGAAATTAAATTTTTAATGGGATTTGGCTACGGACTTGCATGCTGTGATTGTATTGATACATGCTGTAAAAATTTATGAACCCCCGAAATTAAATCTTGGCTACGGTTTTGTGATGTCGTAACAAGACTCTTTCCTTGGAGGGAATTATAGAGTCTTCTACGACACCACGAGCGTTAATAATGGTACCCAAACACCTTTCTAGCGATGTTCTAAACCATTCGGTGGAAGACATACTCACTGAACGAAAACACTCATTGCGAACGATTCAGTTCCGTCTATTTTCGATGGGCAGAACAGTTAACTGATCGATTTAGCACTCCTAAATTTTAAACCAGATCATATTGAGCAAGTATCCATGCGCATATATATATATAAAAAAAAATAATAAGCAATATTTTTATTTTTGGCATAATATTGGCGGTGGAATAAATTTTTTCCCTCCCTTTGATACCGTGTTCGGAAGAATTTGTTTCAGAGAAACAGAGTTAAAAGGCATTGGCGTACGCAGGGGGTGTTGATGGGGGTTGTAACCCCCATTGAAATGAAATTTTGTATATTTAATAGTAATATGCGAATTGTAGCTTTGAAACCCCATTTTGTGCCTATAACCCCCCCCACTTAGGAACTTTCTGCTTACGCCTATGTAAAAAGCGTTTTTTGGCAATCATAGATGAGATGAAGGATTGCCAATTATTGTTTTACTTTAAAAATAGTTATCAAATATGAATAGATTATCACAGCAATTCTCAGCCTTTATATACCGGTTACCTCCTGAAACGGCGATAATCTAATTGAAACGTAAGATCGAAATTAGGTTTTCTGGATGTACAAATACAGACTGCGGGGTTTAAACACAATGCAGAATATCATCAAAACATGCATATATAAAGGTTTTAAATTACAATACTATTTTAATTATAAAATATATGAGTTACTTACCTCCAGAAATGAATCCTAGATGAAAGGCGCCGACATATCCGCATAATATCCAGAAATACGGCTTGCACATTTTGGGGTTAATCCACAATTAAATTTCACATTTAACACATCACTAAAACAAACGGAAATCAAAATTTGGAGTCCTAAACGCTTGTATTAAACTCTTCTTCTTTTTCGTACGAAAATACGGAGAATTCATCTGTTCAGTGTATAAATTACATCGGGTGAAGTGGAGAAAGTACAGTGTGCTTGTCCCTGTCGCAACCTGCCCGTCGCGGGAGCTGATACAAGACTGAACCCGAAACGGGCGAGTATGCACAGCGTAGGGATTTTCATGTTTCAAAGATTTCCCTATTTGCATTTGAAAATCCCTGCGAGGACGTCAAACAGGACTCTCTGATGGCGTAAAATTATCCCAGGCTGCTAATAAATTTTAGACAAATGGGTTGCGGGATTTTACAAAAATTTCGCATTTTTTAATATAATTTAAAAAAAGTCATTCATTCTCTGTCAATTGGGCAGCTCTCCATATCCGACGGGAAAGCAAATAGAGTCTGAATGGGCAAGTTATACAAGAAGATATAAATCCATATGAACTCAATTAGTGACGTTTTATACTCGTCATAAAATTTATATAAATAATATAACGCACATAAATTAAAGTTCAGGATACAATAATACTGTCTCAGGGTTGAGTTAATTAACAGTTAATTAACATGGTTAAGTTAATTAACCGTGACATCTTACAACGAACTCAATGAAAAAAAGAACATTTATATAAAATTTTTTAATTAAGCCAGTTCTCCATTAAAAAATAATAATACTCTAAGGAGTTCGAAATCTAGATCTAATTTTTTTGTGAACCTCATCGTATCACTCTCATTTATTTTGATGGTGGTATGGTGATGCCAAGATAAAAAATATTCAGTGAATATGAATAATTTTAATTTTAAAATGCATGCCTTCTTATTTTAAAATCGCCTTAAATCGAGGGATGTATTTATTAAAATAATGAGCTTTTGAAATTAAAACGATTGAAAATAACTGATAGCGGAAGGGAATATTTCATTTAAATAATAATTTATTTTAATATAATTTTTATTGAAAAATTGGTCTAACTTGCAAATGCTCGCCATTCTTTTTTCATTATAGAGCGATAATTAAATTTTCAGTTAATTTATTTGTTAAAGTAATTTATGCTTGGGATATAATTTTAATATAAATAATATAAGGAAACCTGACAGGAAGATGGCGATCAAGATATTACGTCAGTATTAGCGATCATCAAATATTAAAAACTGCTTTAATATTAAATGCTGCACGTAATTTCATTATTTAAGCATTTTAACATTCTTGCTTATTCTCCTGTACAATACAAGAAATTTACACTGCATCTTTTTGTTTCCATGATAAATGTGACAATGAATTCTTTCATGTGCAATACACATAAATGTCATTTAAGTATAACGAATAATATATTAAATAATGCATTAAATATTACTTCCTGTTAAGATAAAATTATTGCACTACTCTCGTATTTCTTTACAACCCAAATTTTTATTATTTTTTGTTAATAAATTGATTTTGAAGTTAATTTACCATTTGTGTTAAAAAGGTTTTTGTTCTAAGGTTTGCGATTTCGAAAACAAATTTAAAACAATACTTCCATCGAGCAAGTACTTTAAAATGAAAAAGTACGATTTTCCTATGAAATAAAGAAAAATCCCTACAGTTGGCTGTAAGGGAATAACTAATAATATGAATGAACATGCAGAAAAAATCTCTTCGTTTTTGAAATTTTACTCGGCGGGAGTAGCCGTGGGGAAGAAAAAGCAGTAAGTCGTGAATGTTTAAAATTCGAATAATTGGCTCCATTTTTCTGACATATACATGGATGGGCGGGGCGTAGCAGTTTAAAAAATAAAGGGTGTTCAAAAAAGATAAAGTAATTCAACGCGTTTTTTAATATAAGGAGAACAATGTAAATTGTATGCAATGGGGGGCGGGGGGATACACGAGGTACGCCATTTCACATGGGCATAGCCACCCTCGAGTCGAAGTGGGGCTATGGATTCACCTTAATTCTCCACAAATAGTATCCATTTGTATTTTATATTTTTTTAGGGGGAGTATATAATTACAATATTATATTAATTTGTATTCTGATTGAAAATTTCAAAAAGTACACTTTGTGTCGGCCATCATCATAACTTCGTTGGGAATCGAACCCTGTTTAGTAAATTCGAAGTCTATGGTCAAAACTATCGAGACACTGGCAATTGAAATCTGAACATTAAGATGCGAGTCGCGCTGATAGTGTTCTTGTTAATCGTTTGTACGTGGTTTTTACGGCTCAAAGACTACAGTGGTCATGCTGCGCCGGGACCTACTGTTTTCCGAGGAATCCGAACCTCTTAAGGCCTAGGGAACCAAACCCCGGACTACAGTGAGCAGTGCGATCTTTATGAGATCTCTGAGTAAGCGTTCTTTGCACTGTTGGGAGTCGAACCCGGATTAACGGCGTACTAGGCGAACGCGTTACCACACTGCGCCACCGCAGGGCTTTTGTTAACCGTCTGGCGAGAGCTAAAGACTTCTTCAATGGATTCTTAACCATGTATTTGGATTCCAGATACATTACTTAATTATTTCATTAATGACTTTATTCATGGATTAATTAATGAATTACATAATTATATAAGCGTTTTAATTCTTTAAAACTATTTATTCCAAAAAAATTTCCCATCTACTTCAATTCCATTTTATAATGCTATTTCTCATTTGAATCATTAACTGTGGAAAGGGGCCATGTTGTGCATTTAACTACTCATTTTTTTAGCCATTTTTTCTAGCGGCTCGATAGCGATTTGACATGATGAAAAAAAATATTCACAAAAATATCATTCATGACTCTTTGTAGAATATAGAACGATAGAAGGTAATTCTGTGCTATTAAATCAAGTTCCAATGAATGAATTCATAATGAATTCTTTAATTAAATTATATTATTATATAACTTTTCAAATCTTTGGAAATGGGAAGCACACAAGTTTGCCAAAGAGAAATCTTCACTATGAAAACTTAACATGCGAGTAGAATTGCAAATGGTGAAATGACTTATTAAATCTGATTTTAATAAGTACTTTTAAATTTAATTTAAAACGCAACAGACAATTAAAAACTTCTGATAAAATTATTGGAAAAAGATGGACTGCTTTCTGAAATCTTCCTTGACAAAAAATTTCCAAAGAAGGTTGGAGTTGTCTGCTTCAGACTTACGTCCGTACATGACTGCTTGCAACAGCATTTCCAAAGTATATTTTATTAATTCACTATACCCTTCTTTTGTGTGAATTTGGTTTAATGCCACGGCACTATCTCCCATCATGCTGTATTCTACATAAGGTTACGAATGATATTGTTGTGGCTACTTTACACCATGTCAAATCGCTACCGAGTCGCTAGAAAAAATGGCCAAAAAACTAAAAATTAGCGTTAAAAGAAACAATTGTAGTAGATAAGAACTTTTTGAAGAATCAATGTAATTATGAATTTATTATTTTTATATGAAACGTAAGCAGAAATATTATAACTGATATAATTTTCTTACGTTAAGTAAAATGTGATGAAATATTTTAAAAATTGTGTTTTACATGTGTTCTATAACTATTCGATATATTCTTATCGATAAGTAATCGATAAGAATAATCAGTTGAGGACAATGGATACCCCTCCCCCAGCACTCCTTTCTCTGCCACTTCTTCAAACGATAAAAGGGGGTTTACGTGATTAAGAGGACTTTTAACATTTAACGATTAGGACTTTTTATCGTCTTGCGATCCCATTCAAACTTTGACATGGTCCAGTTTCTCAAAGTGTTGAAATAGCCATTTGTTTTAATCTTCTTGAGGTCGGAGAAAGACCTTGCAGCCTGAAGGCCATTGAAATGGATACTTCCTGTTTGTTCGAGATGGAGACACATGCAGAAAACATGGTTAAAACTACACCAAGGATTAGGGTTAGCAAGATTTAAAATTTAAGGCTTCTGCAGGTGTTATGTGAGGAAAAAAGTACTTGAGAACAATGAATGCACCCTTTGCGAGTTTGACTCCGACGGTGAAAAAAAGGCCACTTCATCCGACTAACCCCTCATTGTAGTTCGGAGGTTGATTCCCTAGACATAGGTTATATATTGGCTTGTGCGGCCCCGACTTCCCCAATAATTTAAAATAAATTGCAATTTTACATATATTGTAATGTAATCCACAGCCGTCCGCTGGGTGAATCACTGGTCAAGAACTGGTGTCCACTGGTCAAGAACTGGTGTCCACTGGTCAAGAATACAGGCACTCGTCCAGTGTCGAGTGCCGAAACGAGTGCCGTTTCGAAGCAGCCCCGATAGTGGTCACTCAATTGGAGGGTGACCCTTAGTGCCTGACTTCGGCTGTGTTGACCGAAGAATCTTCGGATTCTTCGTTAAACTGTAGGTCCAGTTTGCCAACACGTCCGGCCAACATGGTGAATTTAAGGCCGCTTCTTCTGCGTTTCTTTCACCGTACCACATTTATGTGTGATAACAGAGAGACCTCCATCTTGCAGTAGATTGAAATCTTATCTTCTTATTTATCCCCATAGCTACATTTCTAAAACTTCACTAAATACTCGCAAAATTAATTAAATTTTTTTAACTTAACAAGCGACCTAAAATATATTTAAAAAATATTTTTATTGACTTAATAAAAGCTTAAAATATGTATTATGCCCTAGTACTGGCGTATTGCGATGGGATCACAGTCATTCCATTATGCCATAGGATAAAAGATACAAAGATTTCCCGAAATTCTAGATTATTCATTAATTTTTCACTCTTTCTCTGGTCATATGACCGAGGGTCTGCGGAATATTGGGATCGATATTTATGTAGATTCTCTCTTGGTAATTTATAGACATCAAAAAGCTCTTAGTCTCATATTTTAGTAAAAGTTGATGTGTATATATACAAAAAAAGTTTTTGTTTGTGAGTTTTCCGACGCAAGGGTTATCTTGCGTCGGAATCATCAGTTTTTCGAGGAACCCAAGCTTTTTATGGTTAAGTGAACCAACCCTCGGACATTACGGTGGGCAGGTATAGTTCGTTCGCGGAAAGTTGACCGATGGTACCGTTAGAATTCACGGGAGCTGACGTCACAAACGGGCTAGTTCATTACAGCAGAGGGGAGGACGTCATTTCAGAACTGGTTTTTGGCGCAGACAAACGTTCGCTAAAAAACAGTTTTTCAATGACGTCCTCCCTCCCCTCTTCTGTAACGAAATAGCCCGTTTGCGACGTCAGCAGTGAATTCTAACTGTATCATCGTTCAACTCTGTGAACGAACTATAGTCGGTAAGTGTTCGTTTTTGGCACGGTTGGCGCGCTTGGCGAATGCATCACTGCAAGGCCCAAAATAAAACTGGTAGTAGTCTCTACTATTTAATATCGTTTTTTTTTTCTTTACTGTTTGGCAATTCTCTAGAGTTTAGGACACGCACATGCGAGCGCATATCAGTAACCAACATGCTCTTGCTAGAGCCCGCAGAATTATAGGCCGACGCATCAGCCTCCATTTTGTTGCACACTTCCGGTTTCATTTACCTTGGCGATAAAGGTTTTCCGCTTTGGAGCAATGATCGCTATTTTGGCATAGAAATAATCAACACTCCGCCATTATCCGACTATTGTAAACATTGGCGCAACTTTTAAGATGTCGCCAATAAATACAATTTGCAACGACAACGTAGGCAACAAAATGCCTGATACGCCATCTTTCTTTTTTAGAAGTCTTAGCTCCGGCGATAGATAATTTTAAATATTGCGCTCACACACACACACACACACACACACACACACACATTATTTCAAAACTAGCTGATTTGTGAAAAAAATAATTGCACAAAATTTATGTGATGTAGTTACATTAATAAAAGCGTTGTTAACAGCTGTTTCGATAGCAATGTGCTCTCATCATCAGAATATGATGGCTTCTGATGATGATAGTCCGTGGTTATTGAAACCGCTGTTAGCAACGGTTTTATTAATGCAACTAACTGCAACAAATAAATTTGCGTAATTATATTTTCAATTAGATTAGTGTAGTGTGTCGCCCAATCTATTCACTAAAAGTAAAATCAATGACAATCATTAGCGTAACTGGGGGTGGAGGAGCTATGTCGTTTCCTCCACAAAAACGTAAATGAGCGTTATGTGTCGGGCATTGGAGAGATGGGGGCTGTAGCTTCCTTGCCCTAGCGATCCCGAGGCCCATAATTAGCCAATCTGGCGTAACTAGACTGGAGGTGTGGGGGCATAGGCGTACGAAGAAAGTTCATAAGAGTGGGGGGGGGTTATAGGCTCAATGGAGAATCCTGGGAGCTATAGTTGAAATATATTCCTATGTTAAATATACAAAATTTCATTGCAATGGGGGGTTACAACCCCACTGCGTAGGCCAGTGAGTAGGGTTAGCTGAATATTTTCTAGGCAACAATTTTTTTTTTCCTAGGAGCGACTAAACCACCCACACCCAATGCTCAGAACAAAGCGGTTATCTGTAATTTTTATTTTTCTAGTAGGGGGGAGCTAAGCCTTACTAGCCCCTCCCCCCCAGTTATGCCAATATCCAGCAACTTGAAAGTTGCCAGTTACACTCTATCCTCCGACATTTATTATGACAGTTTCAACTACAGAAAACTTCCAATTAGACATGAAAAAAAATCACGGCTGCTGAGAAAATGACACTAATTTTAAAAGAGGCGGGGGTAGAAAAATTTCCAGAACATGTGGTCGAGATATTTTTTCCCGCGCATTTTATTTTATTATCTTATTTTAGATGTTTTATTTTTTTCGCCCCGCAACCGTCGTCATCCTTGAGGTCATTTCTGAGAACTCTATGTCAGTATCAGATGACAGTGAGCTTTGCGAATCTTAAATAGGGACAATTTTAAGTTAGAAAAGAAAGAAGAGAAATAAGCGCGGATGTCTGAAACATCATTTACAGATGGGTCAGGTCAGGGAGGTCGTGAAATGTATTACTTTCACAGAGCGATTAAAAATATCACGTGACATGCTAGACCGAAACAAAAGAAGAAAATGTTGATTCGTATGTCAACAGACGGAGTAATTAGAAACCATGTCTTCCTCGAAAGACATTGAAACCGACATGAAACGTAAATCCCACTTTTGACAGAGCTTGAAAAATTGATTTATTTTTTTTAATTTTTTTTTGCGTATGTGTTCGGAGGAGAAATTACAGAGGGCGCGGTAAACACATGCACATGAAATGGGGAAAAAAACAAAAAAAAGCACGTGTGCTAGTTAAGCGTTGGACCAGACCACTGACGTAAGCAGGGGTTGTAGCCCCATTGCGATGAGATTTTATATACATATGTACATATGAATATAGATTTGTAGCTCTATGACCAATCCATTTTAAGTCTATGACTACCCCCCATTAAGAAGCTTTTGCGCAGGCCTATGGACTAGGATACTAAATCCAAATACGAGAGAGCATTCGCGTTAATGTCTAAAAAATTAAATAATATTCTTAAAATAAAATCGTCATTTTATAAAATAATTTTTTATTGTTGTGTGTTTCGTTAAATGTCTCCCGTAAAGTTTATGTATATACATGGGCTCCCATATAAGTGGGCAGGGGGTGTTCGAGCACCCGCCCTAGCAGTTCAAAAATTTGATTTCCCTGATTCCGATATGCATTTACTTTAAAAAAATTTAGTCACATTTTAAAAAAAAGGTACTTTTTAGCTCATTACTAATTGTCAAGCAGTATCAATTATTTTTGTAGCATTTTGGTATCTTGTATATTCACTAAAATTTTTGACAGCCTTGAAAAAGGAGGTAATTTTTCCAGTTCTCACTAGAAGTACTTATATGTATATATATATATATATATACACACACCCATGTGTATATTCACTAATAATCAAATATGAATCATGAAACAAGGAATGTTCTTACCGCATTTCACCAACTCCTAGGCTGATGATGGGCATATTTTCATATACGCTGTTTCTTAAAGCATAAGAAAAATCCTTCTCTAATGTATAAGAAACATTAGAATTAATAGAAAAAAAAAGAAAGACAGAACAAAATGTTTTCTTGCGTGTCCTTCCTGAAAAGAATCTAAAATAATGTAATAATTATTATATAATAATTATCAATGTTAATAGTACTAACACATACTACAAAACATTTAGCTATATTAATCATACTGTCCTTTGTGCTTAAGTAAGTGCCGTTGACAATGTAATGTGGGTTTGCTTGTATTCTGCCAACATTTGCAAACACGGCGTGTTTACAGGTGAAATTGAACTTGCAAAACTTTACTCACCTTTAATGTTTAAAGAAACGGTTTTTCTTAATGTTTCACCGATACCATTGCTTACGTTGCATTCATAACGCCCCGAGTGCTCGTGTTTTACATTTCGGATGGACAGTGACCCATTCGTTCCTACACGCACGTGGTGTCCATTCGTTAACACCCTCCAATGCTCCAGAGAGGACCCTACATGTGAAACATAGAGACTATTGATTGGGTAGTCAATATTAAATTCACTGATTTATTGATAATGAACATTGAATATTGATTTAGTGGTAGTCAGTATTAAATTCATTGATTTATTTATAGTCAAAATTAAACATTGATTTATGGATAGTATCCCCTATATGAATATATTTATCTGTGGCCGGTTGTATCGTTTTTATCAGTAGATTGACTGTATAGACAATAGAGTTTATACCGATTAATTGACTGTATCAATGATACTGTTTATATATACGTGAAAATTACGACGCC
>QLNU02014176.1:146866076-146897179 GCA_006491805.2 Dysdera silvatica
GCTTCCACAAAGACTTAAAGCTGGTGAGGTACGGAATGCACCTGTACACAGTCTGAGACCCTGATGGCAAATAGGGCCAAGAGCTTTCAAGATGGATTGTCGAGCGGAGGCGTCAATGACAGAGCCATAATCCAGTTTGGAGCGGATGAGAGCACGATACAGACGAAGCATTGAATAACGGTCTGCTCCCCAGGATGTATGGGAGAGTACTCTGAAGATATTAAGGGCTTTATGGATTTGTTTTTAAGAGACTGAATGTGTGGCTTGAAGGTAAGTTTATGGTCAAATAACACACCAAGAAATTTTGCCTCTTGAACAACTGGAATACGATGATTTCCCAGATAGAGTTCTGGTTCCGGATGTAAGCCCCTCCTCCGACAAAAATGGACACAAACTGTTTTCTTAAATGAGAAAGTAAAGCCATTTTCATTTGTCCAGTTAGTGATGTTATTGAGGGCAATTTGCAACTGCCTTTCTAGCCTGCTCATGTCACGGGATTGACAAGAGATTTGGAGATCGTCAACTTATAGTGATGTTTGTACAGTGTGTGGGACCTTTTTGATGATGTTATTGAGCCTTAGAATGAAGAGTGTAGCACTCAAGACACTGCCCTGAGGAACACCCTGTTCTTGGTTGTAAGCAAGCTATGAGCAGGGCCGGCGCAAGCAAACTTGGCACCCTAGGCGAATGGCTTGCGCCCTGCCCCCACTTCAAGAAAATCGACTCACCGACATACATGAAATAGAAAATAGTAATGTACTTACCAAAAAAAAAACAAAACAAAAACCGCTCAATCAAGTTATTGCCAATAAATAAGATCACATTACCTACCTACCTACCTACCTACCTACCTACCTACCTATATATATATATATATCTATATTATTTTCGAATTAATATTCTTTGATAATATCATATATACTATATAACAATATAAATTGTTACACATAGATTTTGTTTTAAAGTAATTACCTTCACCTTTGCACTATATGGAATGATACAATGTCACATATCATTATTATCATGTTCTGTTATTATATTTCAATAGATAATGCGTTGAAAGAGAGGGATGGATTAAGATTTTGTGGAACCTTAGAAATTTTTTCTGTGTTACTTTGTAGCAAAAATTAAGCCTGTGCAATTATATATTTTAGGAAATAAGGTAAAAGAGTTAGGTAGCTTTCAAGTATTACGTAAGCAATAGTATGGCTATTTCATACCCCTCTCCCCTGGTAAGCAATAAGTAATTTTGACTAACATAGGAAAATAAGCACAACAGCAACTCCCCTTCCTCCCAAAGGTGCTTACGTAATATTTGAACTCTCCCTTGCTAAAAACAAAATACATACGGCCAAGTACGGAAAAATGACGATATTGAATTTTCAATTATATTATACACATTATAAATTTAGATACTTTTTCCCTCATGATATGACAGATCTTGCATCTCATATCTTGAAATACAGTGAATTCCGTCTATAACGATAATTTGTTTCGAATGAACTTGCATATAATGATAGCTTTGCAATTTTTAATCTTTGTCTATATGTTGTGTGCAAAGCTGTGGTTGTAATAGTTATATTAGTTGTAATTAGATACCAGTTATGATTTCTCTGAATTCGTTTCGGATTGTAAATCTGAAGCAAAAACATTTTTTTATATTAATTTACTATTTTATCACGTTAAATAAAATTGTTAAATAACACTTTTTGGGGCCCCTCTTTCCACAGGGCCCGCACCCTGGTCCCACGAGCCCTTACCATAATCCGGCCCTGAACATGGAATTAATAAAAATTAAATAACGTTCACTATAGAGCGCATTTTATTAAACTTTGTCTATAACGATATCTTTCCCAGTTTCTAGAACATCGTTATACACAGATTTTACTGTATACCAAACACAAAGAAATTCACAAATTTATCAATAGGCTAGTTATAATAACGATAGCTCTTGATCAGTGGCAGTTCTAGGATAGAGACAGAGTCATAACCCCCCACAAATATAACCGGATTTTATTATTATTCTGCCCGTGCATATAGATAGGAATTTGTGCCCCCCCCAATTTTTTTGCCTAGATTCGCCGCTGATCTTGATATACGATCATTAAAAATTTAAAACCAATAAGATATAATATAGATTTATAATATATAGATTAGAATATTCGCATGAACAATGATATTTATTTAATTACACTAAAATATGTGTGTCATAAATTATATAAGTGAAACAAAACTTCCTAGCACTTTTTCCAGAAGAGGGCGAGCTCAGTAATTAATTTCATTAATTATTTTTATTTAAATTTTAAGAGTATACACTTATAAATGCATTTTAAACACTGTGTAATCTTAAAGTACAAGTAAATATTACTTGAAATATAAATGGTAACTGACATGTCATTACATTTTTCTTGTTCCGATAATGATGCGGAAATTTGAAAATAGAAGTGGGACTTCCAAGTCTCCAGGACTAACTGATTGCATGTGAAAACTATAAAGCCCAACTCTCATAATTTGTACACACTATGGCATCGCCGGTTTTCTTCTGTAAGTGTTCCTACTTGCCTCCACCTTACTCATCTGAAATCTCCGAAAGGGGCTTAGGGTTACGACTTACACAGCGCCATATGCTCTGGAGAGGAAATCTGTGATTCCAAGAAAGAATATTTAGGAAGGAAAATATATAAGCAGCTGAGATGTACGATGCAGAACTATATATATCTTGACACCTCGTCGATACTTAGTTAGCTAAGAGATTTCAACACCATGAGGTCACGGGGGCTAAGTGTTTAGAGGAAGAGCCCCTCCAAACTTTCTCGTTGAATTTTTTTTTTTCTGTTCTCGTCTGTAAAATCAAAAGTAACCATCGGCGTTACCAGGGCAAGCGATAATCCATTTAGTTCCATTTATTTCGATTATCGTGTAGTTATGCATTAAGCAACAAAAAGTCTATCGTGATGCCGCCCCACAAATATTGCCGCCCTAGGCGACCGCCTAGTTCGGCTTATTGTAGCGCCGGGTCTGGGTATGAGCATAGCGAACAACTATTAATAATAAAATATTTTCATTCAGCCTTCTGTTTTAGTTAAAGATTAGATAGTAGCTTTCATCAGAGGCGGATTGTCCTCTCAAAGGGCGCATACCTTAGATTACTGGGGGATGCGAGGTCTACCGCCCATGAGGGCGCACCTGCCGAGGGCCTGCGGCCCAATCCACCCCTGGCTCACATACCAGCTTATTACACCCAATTTTCTGAATTTTTCCGGATTTTTTTTTCTTCTGGATTTCAGGTCATCCGTACATGTTTTGGTTTTAATTATTACGGAAAAATGGAACTTTAAAATACATGAATGTACATAATTTTGAGAAGATTAAATCTATGCATTTTTGCAGTTACATCTACGCACGCTTATACACACACACACGGAAGGGAATAAAATATACTACATAAATAATAATACTACATAATACACCGATAGGCGAATAATCGGATTCATTTGCATTAGTCAATCGATTTTATTTTAATCGATTTCATGATTATAAAACGCGTAAGATATACATTAGTATCTATAAACATAGACTTCACTTCCCTCATAGTCATTGGCTTACGCAGGGGGTGTTGGTGTGGGTTGTAATAAAATTTTGTATATTTAGGACTATGTGAGTTATAGCTCTGTAAGCCCCTTGAGCCTATAACCCCTCCTTACGAATTTTCAGCGTACGTCTATTCTCATTGCGCCGATTCATTCTAACGCTGTCTACAAATTCCAGTCTAACCTCGATTTCACGGAAGTGGTGAAAATAAGAGTTAAATCAGGGACTCATTTATCGGAAGTTGGGACGCAACCGGGGGGGGGGCTTGACGGGTCCGGGGACTCTCCTTGAGCTCAAAACATGTAAAATATGTCAAAAGTAAAAACTATTACCTTTAAAAAAAAAAAGCATTTGTACATTTTCGACTCTTCCCCAATTCAGGGTGTGCAACTCATAGGAATTGAAATAAGAAATTATTGGGAAGAAAAATTATAAAATGTTTATCAGTGTGCTGAAGAATACTTGTAATTTTAATAAATATAATTACGCATAAAATATAATTACGTACAATTAAAAAATATATTTACGTATAAAATATAATTACGTATGTAATTACTATTTTGAAAAGAAATCGCTGATTTAAGTTCGTTTTGTTTGCGGTTACAGGTTAATGACGAGACATTATCGTTAAATTTATGAAGGTAAACGTTAAATCGTATTTGACATAATACAGAATTAAATGTTACTCATTCTGGACCAATAAAAGCATTCGTTAAATCGAGGCAATCGTTAAATCTGGTATGGCTAAATCGAAGTTAGATTGCATATTCAATTATTCAATTTCATCACCATAATCTAATCAGTTACGCCCATTTATTAATATTATATTTAATCAGTGGTAGATCCCAGAATATTTTAGGGGCAGGAAGCATTTGCAACGACTTTGAACAGGGCTTATTTGCAGAGCACTCTACTTTCAAAGAATGCGTTATTATAAAGCAGTTGGGGGGGGAGGTGGTAGTTCTCGTATTTTTAGAACAGAAACTTACCTTCGCCGCATATACTCTGAAAGCACAAAAATAATGCACAAATAACGGTTATCCAATGAAATTGACGTGTATCCATGTATGATCTGTTCCACCATTTACGACTTCTGCTGTAAGATTTCCTCTTGAGTTGAACAGTGGTGGCCCTTGAAGCAGGTTGAGACACTCGCTGGTCAACACAGGATGGCATTTCATTGAGAAGTTCAACACATACAACACCAACACTTACACTACTAGCAGGCTATCTCCGATTTATGTGTTTTGTATTTTTTCATGATTTTAAGCCCCTATTCCACGAAGCCCCAAATCAATAGACAGATGTTGCCTATAGGGCTGTTGGCGGCCTTTTGAGGCCAATAGTAGAGACGGTCATTCGACGTATGCCAGCATTCACTCATGCCCAGTGACGTAGCAGGAAAAGTCTATTACGTTTTCCGAAAATAGGGTGGTCAGGTTCGATTTTGGGAGGTGCTGGACATCAGTTCTCCAACGCAGCTTTTAGGAATATAGATAGCATTGTAGATTTTAGATAGCGTCGTGCTGACTTGAAGATATTAAAAAAAAATCGATCGTAGATTACTTTATGTCGCAGTATAATTGTTTTCTTGCGATAAACAGACTGATTGAAGTAGCAAATAGTTAGACAAAAGTATTTTATCTTTTCTGAGATAACGCAAATGATTTAATTTTCGATTTTGATAGTACATCTCTCTCTCTCTCTCTCCCTCCTTCCCTCCATATTATCGGCGCCGATGGCATAAAAATATTGGGGGGACAATAAGCCTTAAAAGGCATTTGTTTGAAATTGAGGGGAAAATATGGAACCCTAATGCAACCATTGAGGGGACGCATGGGCGTCAGCAGCATAAGACAAGGGTGGGGACTTGCCCCCCCCTCCCCCTGGATTTTTTAAAAAAATTCCAATTTTCAGGTTTTTTCCTTAAAAGGAAAAATCACAAATATTCAACCTCTGATCGAAATTTGAATTTTTTAACTA
Organism: Dysdera silvatica; assembly: GCA_006491805.2. Lineage (NCBI taxonomy): Eukaryota > Metazoa > Arthropoda > Arachnida > Araneae > Dysderidae > Dysdera > Dysdera silvatica. Next base: position 146,871,651 of record QLNU02014176.1, read on the forward strand.
TGTATATGTATATATATATAATTTTTTCCTCTAACCTCTTTGCGATTTTATTTTTCAATTTTAAATGGAAATGCACTGGCTAAAAATAATGCAAATATTTTTGAATAAGACCTTCCTTACTCCCTCACCTCCCATTTCTTCGAACATAAAAGGAGAATGAACGGGACATATATAAAAGGCAGCGTTTCCTTTAATAAAATTATGCAACGTTATAATAACAGATAACAATCCATATGATACTGTAGTGACGTTACACAAGATTACGGCAACTGATAACGTTGTATATTATCTTTTAACAAAGGAAAAAGTTTGATTTTTTTCTACGGGATAAATAGAATTTTGCGACGAAAATCTACACTGAATATGTATATACAGTGAAAATCGCTTATAACGACCAACCGCATATAACGACGGAATTTTTACAAGAAGTTTGGTTTGCTATTCTACTCTATATTAAATGTATCGGTTATAACGACGGCGATATTGTAGTCTCCGTAGATTCTAAGTAGGGAAATTCGTATCGGATATAACGAGGCGACTTGACAGTCATAAGTCGGAACAATGTGGGTTAGTTATCAAAATTTAAGCGTTATTTTAATCTTGTTTATTTACAAATGTCCGAGAAATTTTTATTACTGTTAAACCTGAATATTAAAGATAATGAATTTAAAAAAAAAAGGGATTTAATGTAATTAAATATCACGAGGGTCTTGTTCTTCAAGCTTATATTTTCTACTTTTTAAACGTAGGGCCCATAAAGCTCTTAAACCGGCACTGTTCGGAAATCATTAGTATAATATAATAAATATAATTCATTAGATTTGTTTTCGACATTATATACTTTAGTATTTTCTAGAATTTTTGTCAATTTAAAAAACTAAACTTCCGTTTTTCGCCTTCACCCTTTTAGTTTTCTTCACTTCGGTGTCTACAGAAACCCAGATGCGGCTATGGCTCTATTTTAACCTTTCTCAGTAATAGCCATTCATTGTAATCACGCCCTGCACTTGGACAAGTATAAGCCGATTTTCCAAGAAAAGCAGTATAGGACTAAATTTATGGATGCAATAACCAAGCACTTCAAATTCTTCAGGTCATTGGAGGTCAAAAGGTCCCTTGCGACCTCACCAGGGATAATGCGTGAAAAACATCAAGCAGACCTTTTACACCACATATGTGAACTTTCTTTCCGGTACTGCATTTTAGTTTATGTGTTTTTTCTTCTTCCCTAAATGGGGAAATTGTAATAGTAATAAGAGTACTGGCGATCCTGGTAAGGACAGGACGCCGGTTTCACGAAGTACTCTCCGGGGTCAGTGAGGCCAACGTGGCCTAATGTTGTGAATTTCTGAGAAGTCCAGACTGATAGATATCTATAAGAATAACAGTTTCGAGACCCAAATCTACGTAGGGGTGAGTACATTGATATTTACTTTGAGGCAAAATTATCATAGAAATTTCTTTTATAAATTGTGAATTTATGTTGATCGAATTTATCAAATAACATCTTAACTGGTTCAATTACGAAACCTTTATAAATTTTATAGTTAAAAAATTCTGAGTAATGCGATACTATATTCTGGGTGGATTTGTAAAATCAAATTTATTAAATGTTATAAATTCGAAAGTGTTAGAAATTTGTTTGAGCATAAACATTTGTTAAGTATTTACGCACTGTAACATTTTATATTAATACAGAAATTTAAAAATTTCTGTATTCTATTATAAATTTAAGTAGCTATATAAATTTTTGTGTTTCAATAGCAAAGTTTGTTTTCCGTGAAATTCATAATGAATAAAGCTAAGAGCAGGCATCTTGATTGACATTATAAAGGTGAAAATTTACGTGTTTTTAAATGTATCAGTTTCTAAACAAATTATGTTTTCATACATGTTTCACCTTTATTAACCGTGAAAAGTTTACGTTGAAAATTTTTAGAGACAAAGTATGTAAATGCGTCAAATTAGAGTTCTCACCCCCTAAACATTTGTCAATATAAATATTCATGAACATATATATCGCACCTTATCATTTCCGAAATTTTATAAATTGTTCGGTAAAATAAATTAACGCAACATTTCTATTTATATATAAATTTATCAGCTCCTTAAGTTTATTTATATATCCTTACGTGCATGTACGTCGATCTACATAATTTTAATGTATTGGGGATATTATGTAAATACATAGGGGGGCACATAGCGGGGGGCACAGTGGGACGGGTCTCCCCTGTGGCCCCCGCTAACTGCGCCCGTACTCCATATTTTCAAAGATTATTTGCATGCTTGATTGATTGATTGATTGTTTGGCTTTTTTTTGTGGCGCAAGAGCATCTGGATTATTTGCATGCACTCAGTATTTATTTGCTTGCTATTTGTAACGCGCAAGGTCGTTTAATTCTACAAAAAAAGATGGCTTTACATTTTTTAAGAGAATCAAGCATCATTCAACATTCAAATTTTAACCAGTCGAAATATATTTACAAACTTCTATGCTTAACAAGTATTAAGATGGATAAGCGATCAGAACCTTATGATTTAATATATAATCCATGTCGTGTGCAGTATTAAAAAAAAAAGAGGTTCAGTTAAAAAAAGAGGATTAAAATTTAATTACTGTTAAACTTTTTTAAAAGCTATTTTATTTTAGATTATAAATTAAAAATTATTTAAATGGAGGGGGGGGGGAAGCTCTAATCCCCTTTGTGCAAGGTCTTGTTGTAGCATACTATTTACGTTTCTAACGTCAAGAACGTTTTCACTACAGGAGAATTAAAAAACAGTTACGTCATCTACGTCACTACGAAAATGCATACATGCATATTTTAAGAATTTGTTATATATTACTGCATTATCAGAGGTGGGGCAATGGGGCCCTTGCGCCCCAAAGAAAAATTTTACAATTTTAATAGTCTTAAGCCCCAAATTCTGTGAAATTAAATCAGTGAATCAACCTCATTCTCAGTCAGGCTTCTGGCCAGGGGCGGACTGAGTCCTTTGAAAGGGCGCATATCTTGGATTTTCGGAGGGCGCTAATCCTTGTCCATTTGAAGGTTCGAGTCCTATCGCCCATGAGGGCGTCGGGGTGGGGGGGGGGCGACAGCCCAATCCGCCCCTGCTTCTAGCTACAACCTTGATTATTTAAATGTTATATTGGATAACGTGCGGTGTTTCTGCTATCGGAAATGTTAAATGGGGCACCAATGTATGCTGGAAACAAAAGCGTAGACTCTAAGCAATCAGTGGGATTAGTTTATCCCCAGGTGGCGCTAGAATCGCGCACTAGTTTGCACATATCACGGTTCAGTGGTTCTTAATGTGGGGTCCGCGAAAAACATGCAATAGAAACGCCATATCGATGTTTAACATGAATTTAGTTCTTGCAATTATGTTCTTCTCTCTATAATTCAAGTGGTGTTTTCTCATCATATAAATCTTTTCGATTTATTCGAAATTGAACTTATTTTTAAAAATAGCTGGGATTATATTAAACTAAAGAAGGATGTCTTTTTTATTTTCGTTTGGAATGTCCTATGCTTGCAGGCCTCTTTTATTTAGTTTTCAAATTATATTGAATGTATGTTATTGTATGTTAATTATATTTAATATAAGCATAATTCTGCGGTGATAATGGATTTGTCTGGGAGTCCATTAATAGATGTTCGATTCCCGACAGGGATTAAAAAGAAGCTTACCGAATAACCATTCACTGTAGTCCGGAGGTTGATTTCACAGGCCTTAAGTGGTACGGAATCCTCGTGAAAATGTAGGTCCCTTTCTCTACATTTGCACAGTGGCAACACTGTTACGTCATCAACTCGGGTCCGACTCCCAGTGTTATCGAATAAGGCCCCTAAAACAGGTAGCTGGCGCATATCCGCCATTTTGTTGCCATTGTATCACGTGATCGTGGTTGCAAATTGCATTTATTGGCGACATTTTGAAAGTTGCACTACGTTCGTCGGATAATCGCGGATTTTTGATTATTTTTATGCCAAAATAGCGAACATTGCGCCAATGCGGAAAACCTTTATCGCCAAGATAAACAAAACTCATCAAACCCACAAGGTACTGTCTTTAATGCCCAATCAACTCCAAAAGGGACAGGTCACTTTCGGCTTTACGTCTGAGTGAGCTCCCGGAATACTTGCAGCATAGTGAGCATTGTGCTTTGCGGATTTTTAATAATTAACTCACCTCGTGCTATCGTCGCTCGTGGTGAGAGCACTTGACTGCTCCCACTTACAGATAGTGGTTTCTAACAGCAGAAAACTGGATAATGAACCAACATGTTTCAACATGTTTTTTTTGGACTGTTTCACTTGCGCTAGTCATGTAGTGATTGATTGATTGGCTTTTTTATGGCGCAAGAGCATCTGGGCTATACTGCGCCAAACATGGTAAAATCAAAGACTGTTGTAAAAGCCAGTACTTTTTAAAAATTTAAAAACGTGTGTATGGTCAGCATGGTCATTTAAAATGTCAGAGAGTGATGAAGAGTTAAAGGTAAGAGTGCGGGCAAGTCTATAATAGGGGCATTGAGTTAAAATGTGTAAAACACTCATGGATTCATTGCACACTTGGCAAATTGGTGCTGGTTTTCCTTGATCGTAATCCTTATAGTAATCCCCGCATGCGTAATTTATTGTAGAATTGGTTTCTAACGGGAGTAAAGCTTTCGATAACGACAATACCAGAACCTTTTAACATCTTCTTATTTTTATATATATATAATCCCTTTGGAGCATACCAATGAATTTAACAATTACTGGCTTTGAACGATGTTCCGTGTTTCGACTGGGACTTCCGAGTCTCTGTGCTGCGACAAGATCCGTGGATAGCAGACTAGATTTAATACGTTAACAACATTGGTTACAAGATGTTCTCCCTCGTGTTCCAATTGGTGCTGGTTGACAAAAAAATAAAAAAATAAAAAATAAATTCTGTATCTGTATGAAACCGAAATTTTACAACAAAATGGTGGCTGATGCGTCAACCTAGAATTCTAGGGTTCTTCTACTATCGTGGAAGACATGCCTTTTTTTCTACCCTCCGTAGTCCGGCGTTTATTTCTGTTGGAAGCAAAAGTTTAGATAGTTTGGTGAACTGGAGACCCCGGAACAGCATGTTCGTTGCTATTCTTGGGTATTAAAAGCAAACCCATGTGATATATAAACACAAGTAGGTAATAATTTATTGCATAATCGTTTCTTTCTTAGTGATAGGAAGCGCAAACACTTGGCAAGATCATAATGGGGGTGGGGCCACTATTTCAGGCGATAGCTGGATTATGAATAGATTTACAGAATGGGTTTTCAGATTCTGAATATTCAACTAGTTAAGAAAAAAATGAGCTATGGGATATCTGAGAAGGGTTTGAATGCTTAACTTAACCTCCGAGGACCCCCCCCACCTCCCCGCAGAAGTGACCCAAACTAGGCTGGCCCTAGGTATGTTTATACACGACCATAGAATCAAACCTAATCCAGTGGATCCAAAGGCATTAAAAAAGAAAGAAAGAAATGAAGGAAGGAAGGAAGGAAGGAAGGAAGGAAGGAAGGAATTCCCTAATTTTAATGACGTCATATGTGCTTCCATAATGATAGTGAGTGATTGAAAATGAAAATTCTGCGAAATAATCATTAAATATGATTGAAGAATTGCTCTTCTTGAATAGAATAAAATAGCATAGATACAATTTTGTCACAAGAGCAATGTAACTCCAAATCCTACAGAGCAGAGGCGTACGTAGAAAGTTTGTAAGGGGGTTATAGGCTTAATGGGGGGGGAGTTACAGAGCTACAACTCCATATATTCATATGTGTATACTGTAGATATAAAATTTCATCGCAATGGGGTTTGGGTTTACAACCACCCCCCACTACGTACACCACTGATCACAGGTTTGGTCACACTTTATCTTTACCCACTGCTGCCTAGGCAGATATGTAATTAATCATTCAATATTCCTATTTTTAATTTATAATGTTATTACAATGTATATCAACTTATACATACGTTGCATAAAATGAACTAATTTGCATGTATAATCTATATATCTACCTGAGATAAAGTTTCTAAATGAATATTTACCTCAGAAGGTGGATTGAAATATATTTTCATCTTTTGACAGGTATATAATGGTGATAGTGACATGTTATGAATATGATTTTCCATAATAATTAATAACGTAGATGTATTTTTTGCTCCAATTATTTTTACCTTCGTTCAAAATTTGATAAATTCCTCTTTCTCTGAATTTTCATCAAAGTTATTTATTACTTGACGATTCATGTCGTTTAAGTTCGGGTTTAAAAACAAAAATCAACCTGATTCTACTGATTAAATTTAATAAAATTGCAATGCGCTATTTTAGAAATTAATACGTTTCTAAGACAATAGATGGCGCTAGAAACGCACTATATAAAAAACCGAAATGGAGACGTCATTGTGACGTCATCCTATATAAAAACATCTGCTCTTTAAAACCAGGTGGCCAGCTGTGAAAAAATAGCCATTGTTCTGTCCGCGGGCGTTTAAAGGGCTAGAAAATAGGTTCCCTTGTATGACGGCGAATTGTGTAAACATTCAATCGTTTACAGTGAAATTCGTTTATAACGAGCATGAAGAGATCATCATTTTTGCCGTTATATCTGCTCGCTAAAATTTGGCTACTAATAAAATATGCCCCCCCCCCACAAAAAAAGAAAAAGTGGCAGGAAAGCGTGTGTGAACAAACATTACCATTTGCATATACAGTACAACCTCCATATAACGTACTTCCGTATAGCGAAATTCTCCATATAGTGAAGTTTTGGCAAATCCACATAGTCATTACATATGAAAGTGTTTCTATATAACGAAATAAATTTCTATATAACGAAATTTTTAACGACCAAAACAGAAAATTAAGTGGTCACGTCAGCTACCTTGGGTTCCCTAATATTGTGGGAATACAATACGGTTTTAAGATAAATGGCAAACAAACAAAATGAGGCACGCCTAAGGGACTTTAAATTCCCTAATTAAAGTGCAGGCACACTTATGTCTAGTTGCTTCATACAGTGCGAAACTGCTAGGCTATGAACAGGCCCCAATTGTCTTTGAATACACTGTATTGTTTGAATAGTAGTACTTGTCGCATTTTTTTGCTCGTTTGATTACCAGAAATCCAGACCTTGCAAATTTCCCATAGGCTTGCTAACAAATAGGGATGAAACACACACACAAAACTTTTAAGCAAGATGCAATGAACGTTTTCTTGTGGTAATACACATTTCTTGCCATATATATATTTCATGTGCGTGTGGATATATTACATTATGTGGAGGTTTCATATGTTGGCGCCGTTGTTTGGTGTTGACGCGGTCACAGCTGGCTTGGGCCTCACCACATTGTGATCATGTGTGACTCATATATTTGCGCCAACAAAGTTTTTTGTATTATCGCCGAAGAGGGTGGCACTCTTACCACGTGGGGGAAAAGAATCGTTTTAATGTAGAAATAGATGCATCAGACGTGAAATCTGAAATGACCTCTAAATGTACAGCTTTGGTCGTCACAGGCAAAAAAATATGCGTAAATACACCTTTCGAAAGGCACACACGCCCACCCTTATATTTGACTAGGAAGGGGCCGTAAAAATCAATCCCCGTATGGGAAAAGGGAGGCACTGAAACAACGCGTTCTGCGGGAAGGTTCCCCGTGATCTGCTCCTTTGGCCTAGGTTTGTTTTTATAGCATACGATATAACTATGTACAACCTTACGAACGTATTCCAACCATTTAGTAGCCAATATTTTTGTCTTATACTACATAACGTGCCTTGAGCTCCGAAGTGAAAGGATTTCTCATGAAAATACTATATGATAATCTTGACCAATTTATGATTGGCCGGAAGAACAATTTGATGGAGTTGATTTAAACCTAAATTGGAATGCTTTAAATGCCCGTCTACTCTTAATATTTGATTGTTATCCATAAATGGATTTCAAGATTTCAAGCCGCTGCTAGGAAAAACGGGTTTGTTTTTAAGCAAATTTGAGATTTCTTGTTCAAAAGCTTTCTTTTGCGTAAAACGTACGATCGTAAATTCGGAGTGTTCGAGCTCCTCAGTAATTAAAGGACCAATTTTTTTTTCATCACTATTCCCCTTGCTGTTGTCGCAAAATCTGAAAAGATAAGCTACAACACGAATTAGTCTTGGATAACTGTTGCTAAGGCTAAGAACATGATCTATAATTGAGTCCATATCCTGAGTTAAAGGTAATGAAATGTTCAAATTGAAATGTTCCTTCAACTCTTAATTGTACGGTTTGCCAAGTTGGGATGAGGATTCATTAACAGCGGGAAATTTAATTTCTTCTTAGAGGAACTGAGAATCATACCACCAGAGGTAGCAATGTAGGATTTCATCGGAATAAAGCACTCGTGACATCAAGTCCGCAGGGTTTTCATTTGAACTCATGTGCTGCCATTGAAAACTCTCTGTTAATTCTTGAATCGCTGAAACACGATTGGCTACGAAAGTTTTCAATAAATGCGGTGATTCGTTGATCCATGCCAGAGTGATCATGGAATCGGACCATAGATAGACCTTAGAGATGTCGAGCCATAGATAGCCTTAAAGATGTCGAGTTTCAATGCTTTGAGCACCCTTGTCACTAGTTTAAAAAGTAATAGTGTGGCACACAGTTCCAGTCGAGAAATGGAAATTGTTTTCAGAGGAGCAACTCTGGATTTGCTGCATAAATGCTTTGTCTGGTGAGGCAATGTCAATATGATGCTTCTTATGTATATGGCAGCTCCGTATGCGCGTTTAGATGTATCTGCAAACCCATGCAGTTCTAGTTGTTCGAAGTTGTTTGATAAAATATAACGCTTCACTTTTACACAATTTATTTGGTATAATGATCTCATGAACTTTGTCCACTGCCGTGTTTGTACTTCTTGCAGTGGTGTTTCCCAGTCGATTTTTAGAAAGCAAAGCTCTTGCATGAAAATCTTTGCTTTGGTGATAACACTGTTCAATAGTGAAAATTTTACATAGGTGAAAATATCTGTTCTTTTTAGATTTCGGGTCACTGAACGTGAAAATTATGCTTAAAATTGCTTCCTGGCTCAGGTTTCTGAGCAATTTTATTGTTTACATTTTACATATAAGGCTATGGGAATACAATAGTATGAATAGCAGTAAACAACATTTCCTTTTTATACGCATCGTCTTTTTGCCTGTCGTTTGTGGGGAACGTCCAGAGCATCTCTTTGGATCATGCAGCAGAAATCTGCTAACATTGAAACTGATCATTTCCCTTTGTAATGCTGTTCCATTTCAGAAGTGTCCTGATGGAATCACTCTCCTTTTTTTTCACCAAAAGCGCCACAATTAACTGGGGGAGACATCAATATGTGAATGCAGGAAGTGTATGTTGTAAGTTTAGTGCCATGTTGCATCCAATTTTCTCCACCTGGGCAGATATAAATTCATCCGCTAGGCTTTTGTAATTTTAAGCACGAAGATTGCCCAAAATGTATTAACATTCCGGAAACAATACCAGTCATGTAGTTTATCAGAATTGACGTTACATTCAAACTGCGTGTCTTGAAAAAGCTTGCATATCTGGGCACCTATAAATACCCCTTGTTTTACCCTTTCCGTACTTAGAACGTGGAAGCATTTGGCATAAGTATTCAAATGCATGTTTATTTTTGTTAACGCCTTTCGCAAATGTCCTCGTCCCGGTTTTATGTGTAATGGTAGTAGGACAACGCTGTTAGGGTTCACCAGAGGTTCGTATGAAACGTTTTTAGTGCCAGACAACGAAGTTGCTCATAGAGGCAATTTCTTCTGTTTGTACTGGGCATGCCTTGCCCGGCTGCATCATAACATTCCGTCCATGATTTCGGCACCAGCGTGAAAAAATCGTAAGTTTTCTGGTACATTTGTAAGTCATCGTAAATGATTCGAGCAGCGTATACCATTTGTTACGCTTATGTAGCACGCGTGTGTACCTATTTTTATACTTTAACATTCTGATTTAGGATTTTAAAATTACTGAAGTCAATATGGCATAATTCATAATCCAATCAAGCATATCAGATTCATTTTTCAAATTTACGTAGAAGCAGTTTTCATTTTCACATTTTCCATATTTAAAAGAACTAGGTAGATCTTCAACCTCAACAGTAATCATCTTTCTTGATTTACAATTACTTTTAATATTTAAAAACTAAATATACGTATACAGCCATTGCATAAGTTAAGGCAGTATTAGTTTTATTATAGATACTCCTCTGATTTATTTTTTTTATTGGTATTGAACTTATTAATATGTCTTTGAAATCTTTCATAAACCATGGAAAACTTTCATAATGGAAAAACTTCGTTACAGGCACGTGTTAAGAGGGGGCAGTAGGGTTACTCCCCCTCCTGCAAAAAATAAGTGTCTCTTTACCAGTGCATTTTCTATCAATCCTTGTAGAATCATCGATGTTAAAGCGTGCTGCTCTGCGAAGTCATTAAAATTGTAAATAGTTCAAATATTTGTTGTTCAGCGATCCATTTTATTTTAATTATTTAGTTAACTACTTAACAATTAATTTATCTAATTAACATTTTATAATAACTGTTGAAGATTTATCACAATAGATGGCGCCACGAGTTCATGGCCGTAAAAATTCGCTCTCCTCTATCTAAAACGTTGACACCTTAATGATTTGTTATATATGGAAAATTGGCATTTTAAAAAAAATTATATTGATCAAACTTGCCTTCTTTTTTCTAAAAGTTGATTATCGCTGATATTCGATATTAGCTAAAGGAAAGAAAAAAAAAGCTCTTCTACCACACATACATGAATTTGACGTCATAAATCAAACATGGCGAATTTACGATGATTTATGAAAACAGTTACGATTTTTTCCACGCTGGTGCCGAAATCATGAACGGAATGTTATGATGCTGCCCGGCTATTCCACTGACGTCGTATATAGCAACAGTACGATGTGTATCTACCTTGTAAACCAAGTACAATTTAGCAAGATTTGATCAAGCTATCATTTTGAAATCACCATATACTAACCACTTATGTAGATTGTAATTTATAAGATCTAGAAAGCGTTGAAAGATGGGGTAATTTTCTTTACTTAGGGCTGCATAAACAACAGGGATGGATGGTGATATTTCATTACTCTTATGAAAGAGCACAGCCTTCAGGCTTTTTTTCGAGGCATCTATAAAGTCTCATCGGCTGCTTTGTACGGAATGTTCAGTTTCAGCATCAAACTTACAATATCATTGCAAAATAGTAAGTCGTCGTTACTGCTGAAAAATGTTTACTGTTGTTTTTGACGATCGCCAAATGTAAACACCCCAACAGTATTCGCCAGGATGTTTTAATGCTGAAATCTGGATGCTAAGAGTTTAGTTTTATTCTTTGGCAGTTCTAACTCCCCAATCAGGCCATGTAGTTAACATTGTGTGATTCGGTGTACGTTACAGGAGATACTTGTCAATTGAAATGTTAGATCTGCATCACTGATGCTTGGAGCATTTTCTAACACATCAAGTTCACTTCCATCATCCTCCATATCACTGTCTGTTGGAATGTTAGCGGGGGGATCGGAGACTGGTAATCCTCGATCACTGGATGAATGACAGATGGTATCACAGGGTATTCAGTCTTCTTCTTCTTCGTATTAATTCCTTTCTTCAAGCACGGTACCATGCAGAAATAGCAATCGGTGGTATGGTGGTTCACGCCAAACGACGGGCACACCAAAACGCATGGAAACATTTTTCCTAAGCATCCAAGCATTCAGGGTGGATGAGCAAGTCGCACAACAAACGTGGGGAGCTCACGATTTAGATTAGTGGCTATTTTATTTCTTTTCCCTCTTTTTTTTATTTCACGTATCGTAATTATAAAGTCACATAGCGTTATATGTAAAGTGTAAACAGTGCAATTACTCAAAACTCTGAGCTAGGAGAGAATTTTAAGGGTGTTTTTTTGTTTTCAGCGACCCAAAATTTATAAAAGGTAGCTACTTTCATTTTGGTAAAAAACCAAAAGTGAAAAATTGTTGAACAGTGTATTCGGTCCAAGTAAACCAAGTGGATCAAAGATGCGGGCAATAGTAGAAAGAACTGAATTTTTGTACAACCATCTTCATATTGGTCTTCCATCTTGAAAGAGAAAAGGTCTGATACCGAGTTCCACAAAATTCCTAAAGCTTTCGTTGACGCTGATTCGACTTTGTCTTGGAATGAGTGTGCTTCATACGGTGTAACTTTCTTCAGTAATTCATAGTTATTTGCGCATCATTTATGCGATTTCATACCACCACGTTCTAGTAAGCAAATACGACCAGTTTTCAGCCTTTTTGGCGTATTTATGTCCTGAGCACCCGAAAGGATGTCGTCCATGTAAAAGTTACTTTCGGTGGCTGAGGCAGCCAAAGGAAACTCTCGTCGTCCATCTCTTGCCAGTTGTACCAATGTTCTTGTTGCATGGTGCACTGGCGGTCCCATACGTCACTGTCCGTAATCAACAAGTCTTTATTTCATCATCAATGCCTTTCTTCCACAGAATTTATTGATACTCTTGCTGAGAAGGGGCAACTAGGATCTGACGATACATTTTCTGGATGTCTGACGTAAACGTATATTTATGCTTTCGAAAGGGTAACATAATAGCAAAACGGTCTTCCTGGATTATGTTTCCATTCAGAAGAACATCATTTAAGGAAAAATCATGTTGTGGTTTTAGAAGAGGCATCAAACACAACCCTTAATTTGGTTGTTGACTTTTTGCGTTTGTAAACACAATGATGTGACAGATAGTAGCTTTTCCTTGGCTTCTGTGCTTCAATTACTTACTCCACGTGGTTAAGCTCTTGATATTCAGTCATGAATTGAACACAGAGCGATTTCGTAACCGGTTCTCTTTCAAGTCTTTTCCATATGGTAGCTAATCTCTTGATAGCGGACTATTTGGAGTCCTCTAAAGAATAATAATCTGTCTTCCTCATCGGGAATTGCACAATATAGCTGCCGTCTTCATTTCTGTCAACAGTTTGACTGAAATGTTCCTCGAAGGCCCTTTCTTCGCTATCTTGAATGGGTCACTCTGCTACATCCTCTAACTTCCAAAAATTGCTGAATGTGGTGTTCAATTCACTATCACTTATGAGCAGGTCATAGTAGATGCTGGTCCTTTCTGTGGTGCAATTTCGGCCGCTAACAACATACCCAAACACCGTTTGCTGAAGAATTATTTGCGTATCTTCTACTTGATATTGATGAGGTTTCAATAAATCGAAAAATATCCCTGCGCCTAGTAGAATGCAATTCGACGAGGCTTGTCAAAGTTTGAGTCTGCCAGAGGTGAATTAATAGTTAACGAGTGTGATAAGTATTTGTCCTTGAGATCGGAAATGACTGTTATTTTCGGTACTAATGAAAATTCTAAAGTTCGTTAAAAACTGCCTTCCCTATTGGCAATAGTGGTGATGACCTTCAAATTTGCGCCAACTCTCATATTGTTTAGTTTTACAATAGCAGTGTTAGATTGATTGATTGATTGTTTGTTTGGCTTTTTTATGGCGCAAGAGCATCTGGGCTATACTGCGCCAACGCAGTGTTAGAACTCCCCATTTTTAAACACAAGGCTTCTAAGACTTTCATTTTAATCAAATTTACGTCTGAACCACGGTCCATTAAAGCTAGACAAGGTGACATTCTTCCTGTTAAACCTTGCACCCATACGATTGGTATCGCAGATCGAGAAAACATGTTGTGTTTCTTGATTATCTGCTAATGCAGTTAGAGGAAAGGAGCCCTTTTCTCGATTTAACATGTAGTCTCTTTTTTCGCTATCATAGGGTTTGCGATAAGATGCCGATGGGACGGCAGGAGGATCGTTGACCTTCATGTGTAGTTGGGAATGATGTTTACGAACACATTCCGCACACCGGAACTTTGAGGGACAATTTCTGACACAACGATCGTATCTGAGACAGTTCAAACATAGCTTTTTTTTTGCTTTGCCGCTTCGAATCGCTTATCCGCCGGCAAAGGTTTAAACTTAGGGCATTTGTAAATAACATGTTGATTGTTACAAAATGCACATTTCTCATTATAAGCAACATTAAGAACCAAGCTTCTGTGTTTAAAATTTTCTATCTTACACGTGTTAGGTTCAAATTGCAAAGGAGCATTGGTTCCATACATATTTTCCAAGAACTGGCAATGCTTCTCTAAAATCTCCAAAAACCCATTTAGTTTAGGTAGCTCTGTAGAATTTAATGCTAATTCAAACCGCTTCTTTGATTCCTTGTGTAATTTCTGAGAAAGTAAATTCACTAGAATAGCTTCTGTTAGCTCATTTGTCTGAATGTCCATTAAGTTTCACGCCCCCAGTTGTTTAAATGAATTGTCCATTAGATTTCTTAAATCTTTTGCAGATTCGTGGTTTATTCTTTCTACTGAGAGTAGCTCGTTAATATGATCGTTAATAATTAATCTCTCGTTATTGAATCTGGATTCTAATACTGACATTAAAGATTTGTAGATGTCTTCACTACTTTCTATTAACTTTTCCTTTCCTGTAAGAGGGCTCTGCAAGTTGTGCAGTTTCTAGCTATCCGTCAGCGTCTTGTTCGATGAAATTAGGCTATTGAATTGACATTTAAATGAATTCCACTCATAAGACTGACCACCGAATTTTGGTAAAGAAATCTCCAGAAATCTAATATTTACTTTATTGCTATTTAATACATTCGAACCCGATGTTAAATTTATTTTCAAACGCCTTAGACTTACGTTTACGTCTTGAACTTCCCTATCCAGTTCATTAATAGCAATTTTATATTCATGAAGTTGATATTCGTCTAATATTTCAAAATACCGACCTTTAACTTCCCATTTTTCTTGATTCTTCTTTACTATCTCCAATGTTTCATTTATTTCTACTGCGTCTCAGTTCGTATTTTCTTCCAGAAAAGAAGCTGCAATACGGTTCAGTTGCATTCGAATGTTATTTTCTTCCCTGTAAAGGTTCTTACCTCTACCATCGTGGCCTATATATAGGATGATCCAAATTAAACAGGAGGTATTTAGATCTCTCCCCAGGGAAAACTACTTGGCCAATTTCACCTAAATATCGTACACATGCTCTCCTGAGTATGCGGTTTTGATTTCTGAAAGAAAAAAAATTGAGTTCATATTTCGGCCGCTAGGGAAGGAAATGGTGCTGCGGAGCAGGCAATTTATTAATATTAACAACGAAAAAGTGTTTTAACATGCAATAACCTTTATTGCAATCACATGAAATTAACTACAAATTACAGTATACCGTAGGATAGTAGGTATGACTAAAAAAAGATTTGTGCAATAACTTTATTGCTATCATATGTGGAACCACACTATCATCACAGATACGGCTCGATATGTCCCCCGTCTCTTTGCTCTAGAAATTGCATTCGATGCACAACACATTCCACGGCAGAACGTAACTCATTCGCTTGGAGGTGGGATACATGTTGCGAAATTCTGTCTTTTAAGACTGCTAAGTTCGGAACATTGCCTTTATAAACGCAGCTCTTTAAATATCCCCACAGCCAAAAGTCACAAGGGTTAAGATCGGGTGACCGAGGCGGCCAAGATGTTGAAAATGACCTGCTAATCACTCTGTCATCCGAAAAGTTTTGCCGTAATAATGTTTGAACAGGCAACGCGATGTGCGGGGGTGCACCATCTTGCATGAAAATTGTAGTGTCAAGACAATTTCTCTGTTGAAGCAAAGGAATGACAAAGTTCCAGAGCATAAATGCATACCTAGAGCCAGTAACAGAACATGTCATTGGCCCCGAGGCCGTATTTTCTTCAAAGAAGTAAGGACCAATGACGAAAGATGAGGTGAAGCCACACCACACTGTCACTTTTGGAGCATGCAACGGAATTTGTTGATGAACGTGGGGATTTGTGTCAGACCAAATACGGCAGTTACATGTGTTTACAGTGTCATTCAAGTGGAAATGGGCCTCATCACTCCACAGTATCTGCCAAGGCCATTCATCATCCACTGTCATCCGAGCAATGAACATCAAAGCAAATGTTTTCCGCACGTCATTATCACCAGAAAGCAATTGCTGAGTGTGGGCTATCTTATATGGATAAAACTTCAGGACATTTCTCATAACTCTCCACACTGTCGTATATGGCATGTCCAATTCCCGTGATATCGCACGTGCACTACTGCTACCATGTGCACTTGCTGCTCCCTACTCCACTACTGCAGTTGCAACTTCTTCAATTTGCTGCACTCGAGTTGGTTTGCGGCCTCGTCCTGGTTTAATGGCGAATGTTCTGTTCTCTTCAAAATACAAGACCATTTTTCGAAGATTTGTAATTGTGAGAGTGCGTCTGCGTAAACCTTTTACCTGCCGAAATGCTTTAAGTGCAGCAGAAGCATTGCTATTTCGTTGATAAAAGAGCTTAACAAGTAACGCGCGATCTGGTAAAGTAAGTTTCATGACGGAGTCCTCGTATGGTGAAAAATGCTTCACGACTCCTTATATAGGCAGAGGATGTTGCGCATGTTAAGTAATATATAAATTGCCTGCTCTGCAGCGCCATTTCCTCCTCTAGCGGCCGAAATATGAACTAAATTTTTTCTTTCAGAAATCGAAACCGCATACTCAGGGGAGCATGTGTATGAAATTTGGGTGAAATTGATCAAATAGTTTTCTCTACAGAGAGGTCTAAACACCTCCTGTTTAATTTGGATCACCCGGTATTTAACACTTGAACGTCAATTGCACATATTAACAGCAATTACACTAATACAGTCGAAACCGCGTATATGCAACTCGCATATATGCGAAAACCGTATATATACAAAAAATATCGAGCCTCAAATTTTCTTGTATCTTTTTAATATCTAAACCCGCTTAATTGCGATTTTATACATACAAAAGCCGCATATGTGCCAGTAATTTGAAGCCAAACGAATGTTTTATTATAGAATCCAAACCGGATATATGCAACCTTTATGAACAAGTTTTCATCCACAGTGAATGTGTAGTTGGCAACTCTATTTTTAAGGATTGGCTTTCCCCATTAAAAATAGCTGTCAACCCTTGTCGAAGTGTCACGTACCAGCTTATTTATGGGTTTTTACACCTTCCCCCTCGCTTTTTAATAATAATAATAAATAAACAGATTTTATTTATCACAGGAGACATACAATGCACACAATCTGTAAAGACAAGCTTATGCATTACATTAGGCAAGTTCCGTGCACAATAAATCGCACATACCGGCGTACATAATATGCTTGTGTTTAGAATCACTATCACAATTTGTTTTTATAACTGGAGCAGTGGACTATGTTATTGGTCTACAAAATACTTAGTCTATTTGCAAGTTTTTTGCTTTCTTCTTTTGCACTTTTCAGTTTATATTCATTGTGAACATGGCAGATGAAAAGAAACCGATATATCTGCTTAAATATTGATCAAAAGTTGGCGATTTTAAATTCTTTGAAATCAAACAATAAGACAAAGATATAAATGGTTAAAAATATTGTTATAATTTGTCCACTATTTTCCGCAAATACAGCACATGTATTTATGTAAACTACAGGCCTGCACAAAAGTTTAGACACAGAGGCAAATTATAAATAAAAGCGAGAATTTGCATTGAACTTCGCCGATATTGTATCTAAATAATCCTAGAACCAATAATAAATTGTGCAACTTAAAAGATTACCAAAAGTACTGAAACAAAATATCCCAACACCGTAATATTGGAATCTGCATGCCACAAATGTTTAGGCACATATGTCAGATTTATGCAAATTAACGGCGCGAAGTTCCCAAGTGATCGAAGGGGCGTTTCCCAGAGTTGTTATATAAGGCCTGAAATAATTTAGAATGCTTAGAACGATGCCGAAGTCAAAGCAATTTACGAATGACGAGATTTTGAAGATTTGGAGGCTGAAAACTAAAGGTAAATCTGTTACTCAAATTTCTGTTGCATTGAACCGTTCAAAGCGAGGCATTTATCGAGTGTTATCCCGGGGTGATCAGTATCAACCAAAATCACGATCTGGGAGGCCTCGAGTGACCAGCATTCGGGATGATAGACAAATACGAAGATTGGCTTCAAATGAAAGCCTGTCTGCAAATCAAATAAAAAACACGTTAGCAATGCGAGTGTCAAGAGAAACCATACGTAGAAGGATTGTAGAATGCAGGCATTTGAGATATGCAAAAATGCGCCGCAAGCCCTGCTTGCAATTACATCATAAACAAGCACGACTACAATGGGCAAGGCAGCACATATCATACAGTGACGAATGGCTGCAGGTGTTATTTAGTGATGAAAAAAAGTGGAACTTAGATGGTCCCGATGGCCTTTCGCACTACTGGCACGATCTTCGAAAACGCCCCTTAAGTCGGTTCAGCAGACGTCAAGGAGGAGGTTCAGTCATGGTTTGGGGAGCCTTTAGCTTCAATGGACAGACTTCTTTGGCGTTTTTGAATGGAAAACAAGATTCCAAGGCATACCAGGCAACTCTTGAAAGTCACCTATTACCTTTTGGCGAACTTTTATGTGGACGAAACTGGGTTTTCCAACAAGATAATGCGTCCATCCACACATCCAGGTCAACAAAAGAATGGATGAGCGCTAAAAATATTACAGTTCTCGATTGGCCTGCTCTTAGTCCTGACTGTAATCCCATCGAAAATGTATGGGGCATACTAACGAATGTTGTGTATGCCAATGGAAAGCAATATCCGTCCGTTTTAGAACTTAAAAAGGCTATAGAAGAAGCGTGGTTTAATTTTGAACCAGAAACCTTTCAAAATCTTGTGCTTTCAATGAACGACCGCGTATTTAATCTAATACGAAGTAATGGTGGCTACATTGATTATTAAAATTGTTCATTTCCTTATGCAAGTGCTAAAATTTATGTTTGTGCCTAAACTTTTGTGCCACATATTTTACTTATTTTAAGTTATATATTGCAGCAAGTTCGCTACTGATGTGATTTCTGTTCTCAAATTTTTAATTTGCATATTACATGTGTTCATACTTCGTAATATTAAAGTTCCTACTTCTTCAGTTTTAATAGTATTTTGTTATACTCAAATTTGTGTTGTGTCTAAACTTTTGTGCAGGCCTGTACATTGGTTCTTGTTATTTTTATTAATAGAGTAATAGTACTGTGCATTATAAATATTGAAATAATGTGTATGATTTATAAAATTAGAAATAAGAATATCTAATTTAATAATAAAATTCAATAAAAATTTAATGAGCAAATTATTTGCACGCTATAGTTCAGAGAATACCGCTTTTATGTAAAACCTGCTTATATGTACAGGATTTCGTTGCCGTGTACATTTGCATATATGCGGTTTCGACTGTATCCGAAGTCGCTAGATGTCTCCGGTGAGATTAAACCAGAATGGCGCGTTACGCGTCAGAAGTCCACCGGCACGCAGATCACAATACAGAAACATTGTTTCTGGCCTTCCTTCAACTGGTAATTGGCAAGATTTGAAGGACCATATGCGAGTAGCTGCTGATTTCTACTATGTTGATGTTCACAAAGATGACACTGGTGTAGTCGAATTCTTGCTCCACGATGACGCTGTTATAAAATATGCTGTTATGACATATGCTGTTAAGAAGTTGGACGATTTACGTTTCCCTGCGGTAATACAAATTTCTTGACTTGGATAATTAGGGCACCTGTCGTAAGATCAAACACATACTGTGGGAATCATAAGAATGAAACACACATACAAAAAGGAGAGTTCCTATATTCAGGATTTCACTCTCTCAGTCAGGAACTTGACATGATGTGAAGAGTCACTCACACCTTTGACATGTAAGTCCACAGGATAGGGAGATATTTAAATGTGGAGCCCATCTGTTCGGAACCAGAAACACAAAGCAATCCTAAGGAGGCATTCCATGGAGGATAAGATTGGATGCGTAGGATATACACTGGATGGAATCCAGAGGATACACACAGGATAGGGTCTGGAAGATTCGCACAGGATAGGATCCGGAGGATTGATTGATTGTTAGGCTTTTTTATGGCGCAAGAGCATCTGGGCTATACTGCGCCAAACATGGTAAAATCAAAGACTAGTAAAAACCAGTACTATTTAAAAATTTAAAAACGTGCGTATGGTCAGCAAGGTCATTTAGAATGTCAGAGAGTGATGAAGAGTTAAAGAGTTAAAGAGTGAAGAGAGTGCGAGCAAGTCTATGATAGGGGCATTGAGTTAAAATATGTAAAATACTGATGGGTTCATTGCACACTTGGCAAATTGGTGCTGGTTTCCCTTCAAATAGATGTTTATGGGTGAGATGGGAATGCCCAATGCGAAGTCTAGCAAGGAGAACCTCCTCTTTCCGATTTTTACGGTATGAGGAGGGCCAGTTGCTAATTGTATGTTTAATATTACGCAATTTGTTATTGGTTTGATGATCCCATTCTTCTTGCCACTTTTGATTCACACAGGTCTTGACAATTGGTTTCAGGTCAGAGAAAGGAAGAAGCTGGCTAAAAGTAAGTGGTGAGTTCATTGCCTTCGCAGCTGCATCAGCAGCCTCATTCCCTTTGATACCAATGTGAGCAGGGATCCAATAGAATTTAATATTGGAGTGATTCATAACCTTTGGACAATTCATAACAATTGGATTGACAATTGAATTGACAATTCATAACAATTTGATTCATGACCTTTGTTTTGAAAATCCATCTATGCAGGCATGTAGCTAAACCGGAGACAAAAGGGGACTGCGGTTGCCCCAGAATATCCATCGTACCCTCTCATGTTCAATATCTTTTTGGAAAATTGGATTAATTTTGGTTTTAAAAATTTACTCCCGGTGTGTTGGGAGACTGGTACCTATTTTGTTAATACTAGGGTATTAACAAAAACACACCGTGGAGGGGTGGATCTCCCCTGATGAAGTCCCCTCCATAATATGATTTTTAATTTCGTCGGAATTCTTGTTTGACAACTTCGATGGTCTTTTGTGATTAGCTTTTCATCTTATAAGGTAATACTGTTATTAAAAAATCTACAAAATCTAATATTAATGATAAATATTTAATAAAATTTAAAAAAAAATTCATTTTAATTAAATTATTTTGTAACATTATAATAGTGATGCTTTGCATATATTCTATTTATTACTGTTATTAGAACAATCCCAGGTGCTCTGTGTCCCATATGCCCTTTGCCCCAATTGCCCCTTCATCCTGGCTATAGGTTTGCATCTACGGGTGCTGCTCGTCGTCCCCAGGGAACTATTGCACCACCCTTCCACGGTGGTGCTGAATACTGGTCACCTACACTTGGAGTAGCTTCTAAAAAGGTGCTCCAGTCCCGATCAGGACCTGCTGCGTCTGCTTCACGTCATGCACCAGCCTCGTCATCTGCTTCTGATTATTCATACGATGATTCGTATGGCAGATACGATAGTGGTGGAGCAAGCTTTTTTCAGCAGCGTATATATTACCCGGAGTCCGGCATGGAAAATGGTGAAACCGATTTCGGCGGAGATGATTACAGCTCTGAGCAATCACATTCGGTACCAACTCGTGGATATACCAGGGATAGCCCATATTCTACATCAACTCACCCTTACTAATGAAGACGGCTATGCTCATTATATTTTCCATTTCTTAAGGGGGTCCGTCCCCCTTCAGAGAAAATTGGTTATTCATTATAATTATGATTTAGTTTTTTGGGTGTACATTTATAGGACATATCATATTGATATTAGGCAAAAAAATAATTTGTAGCGGGCTTACTTTTTAAAAAAATGCACAATGTGATGAAAAAGGATGTTTATTTTCTCTACTTGTTTTTAGGTTTTTCACATTTTGAAATTTTCAATATTTTATCGTTTAAAATGAAGTAAAGAAAAATCCATCTGAAGGATTTTTTTTGTCTCCTTACATAGAACCAGGTGAAAAAACTTTTAATTTATATTTTGAAAATATTTCCTAGAGGGAATTATTAAACAGGATAAAATGGTACTTAAAATATCAAATTCCGTTCAGACTTTTTGCATAAGATGTCGCCGTACACACTTATTTCTGATTTTGAATAAACACATCCGAGGGAGCCATACCAATAGAACGATGGAATGAATTATTATAACTATGCCTTAATTTATCCAGAACTTTCACATAGTTATAATATTAAATCCTGTGAAATATTTCCACATCTTCGTTTTTAAGGTGCGGTTGGACCGTTCGACGATCAAGGCTTTGGTCCCATTACGGGTAGTGAAAATATGCATCTTATTGGACATTAGGAACTTTTGAAAATCTGAAAAAGTAAACTCCTTCACTAAATCCGTCTGAAGAGGTCCTGGACGCGATTCTGGTCAAACATTTTCTGAAAAGAACTTATAACGGCTAAGCCAGCTTTTTGTTTCAACGGAACGGACCATGCGAACTTGGGGAAAAATATCTAAGCAGGTCAGCAGGTATTTAAAATTCTCATTAGGTTTGGAAACATTCGTCATTTCTTCCTGATCCGCCTGCTATTGTTCATCAGTCCCACCTACGATGACTCGATTTTTTCGAATTTCCTACCGATGGGCTTTTGGAGCGTGTACGCTTTCTGTTCCTGCAGCCAGGCTTGAATTTTTTCCCTGGGACCTTTTTATGAACCGCACGGTATAATGCATTGGCATCACCAAAGCTTTCTGGAAGTTCGGATTTCCTATACGTCTGAATCGGTGCTTCTTTGGTCAATACAAAAATTAATCTCGTCAACGTTTAACATTTCACACACAACGTTTCATTATGGAACGCTGTTTTACCATTTATTCATGGGTGCATTGAAAACGTAAAAATAATGTTTTAAAAAGTGATGAGAAAATAAGTGATAAAAAAGTGATGAGGAAATAAGTGATAAAAAAAGTGATGAGAAAATAAGTGGTAAAAAAGTGACAATAAAATTAATATCAGTGTTGTAGTATAATTACATTCGTATCCTATATAGTATATAATACGATATGCTATTTATATTCAAACCGCTTTCCACGGAATCCCAAGATTTTGTAAAATATTTTTGGGGATTATGCAATTTTTTTTATTGCAGTTTGGATTTTTGTTTTGTTATATCATTTTATAATTCTAAACCCACTTTTCAGAGGCAGAAAATACATTTTGGCTATTTCCATTGACATAACTAGGGGATGAGGCATAGCCCTCCAGAAAAAAATAAGCCTCCGTTAGAAACTTTCTGACTCAATAAAATGCCTAATGTTATATGTGCCGAACATTGAGATATGGGGAATATAGACCCCAACTCAATGTTCTAGGTGTTAGTGTCGATGGCTTACATAAAATTGAGCATATATATATATATGGCCTAAAAAGGGTTACGTTGGTATTTAATCAGCGAGACCCACACACTGAACGTATGTGACGATGTGTGGAACCGGCCAGGCCAGTAACCTAGTGTCCTACCCCGCCTTCAAGTGGTGCAGGCTGAGCTTTCTATTTATGTGGCAAATTAATATTTGCTACACGGATAGAAAGGCGGAAGGGGAGGGCTAATTCACCAACCCGTTTAGCCAGCGTGGTGAAATTATGGCTAATTCCTCCATTATGTTGACACACCAGAAACCATGGCCCCTAGTCTCCAGGTGCTGGAGTGCTCCTGATCAAGGCAGCGGTCAGTGTGGCATGAAAGCAGGGGGTGCTAAGAATCACTGGAATGGCCCAGGCTGCCGTTTGTTATTGACCTTGGCTACGTTTAATGGACGATCCCTTGCTTCTGAAGCAAAACTTCAGGAATTGGAAGAGGAACTAGACAAGATCAAATGGGACATTGTAGGACTCAGTGAAATTAGAAGAAAAGGTGAAGAGTTGGTGGAACTGAAAAGCGGACATTTGTTTTACTATAGAGGAACGGAAACTGGAAGAACAAGTGGTGTTGGCTTCTTAATCAACAAAAGAATTAAAGACTGTCTTCTGGAAGTTGAAAGTACATCAGATCGAGCAGCGAGGCTTGTTGTTCAACTAACCCAGCGATACCAACTTCAAATAGTACAGGTATATGCACCAACATCAAGCCATACCGACGAAGAGGTTGAAGAATTTTATGAAGAAATCAAAGAGTTACACACCAAAGGGAAACAACATATCAAGCTCATCATGGGGGATTTCAATGCAAGAATTGGACAACAGGAACAAGGAGAGACATCGGTTGGTAAATACGGATATGGGGAAAGGAATGAACGTGGCGATCAACTCATCGAATTTGCAGAAGCTGAAAACCTTAGCATCATGAATTCATTTTTTAAGAAGAAACCGCAAAGAAAATGGACATGGAAACACCCAAATGGGGGAACTAGTGAAATTGACTATATCCTGGCAAACAAGAAATCAATTATTGAAGATTGCAGTGTACTGAACAGATTTAATACTGGAAGTGATCATCGAATGGTGAGATGTAAAGTGCACTTAAATACTAAATTAGAACGACAGAAGCTCATTAGGAAACAAGTAAGTAAGAGGGTGGATTTAAAGAAATTAAAAGAAAATACCGAGGCATTCAAGTTGGAATTAAAAAATCGCTTTTCTGCACTGGAAGGACTTATTGATGAAAGTGATATCTCAGAAGCAAATGAAAACATTGTTAAGACAATAGTTGAAACTGCTGGGGAAATTGGTGGTGTAACCTGTAAAAAGCACAATAGCAAATTATCTGAGAAGACGAAACAGCTCATGAAAAGGCGAAGAGATATGAAGGTGGACAATCGAAATACCAGTTCCAGGATTGAGTACATAGAACTTTGTAAAACTCTGCGCAAAAGCATGAAAGAAGACATAAGAAAATTCAACTGTGAGCTAGTAAGGAAAGCCATTGAAAATAACAAGAGCCTTAGGGTTGTTAAAGGAAGTTTATCTGTTGGGAAGAAACACATCATTGCATTAAAAGGAGAGGATGGCACCGTAACAAGAAATAGGGAAGAAATACTTAGAAGAGTTGAAGAATTCTACAAAAATCTATACGAAAGTAACAGTGAATTAAACGAAGACATTGAAATAGTCGAAGGAACAGCTCCTAAAATCTTAAAAGAAGAAGTTTCATTTGCAATAAAAAGCATGAAGAAAGGAAGAGCCCCTGGTGATGATGGTATTACATTAGATATCCTAAAAGAAGCTGGAGAATATGTAGAAGACATACTTGCAAAATTCTTTACCAAATGTCTTAACAGCGGTAACATACCAAACCAATGGGATTCTGCAACAGTAATTCTTTTGCATAAAAAAGGTGATAAAGAGGATTTGAAAAATTACCGACCAATTAGCTTGTTACCTGCTATTTATAAAATCTTCACAAAAGTGCTAACACATCGCCTGCAGAAAAAATTAGATGCAGCTCAACCAAGAGAACAAGCTGGATTTCGAAGTGGATTCAGTACAGTGGACCATATTCAAGTATTAAGAGAATTAATTGAAAGAACACAT
>QLNU02014176.1:146902720-146949350 GCA_006491805.2 Dysdera silvatica
TGTCAACAATATGCACATAATATTCATTCGATAAATTCGCCATTTGACGATCGTCCGTTATTAGAGTACCCACATTTATTAATCCTTCTAAATTTTCTTTTCTTTTCTTTGATTTTCCTATTAATTTATTTAATATTTTTCATTTATTCTTAGCATCTATATCCCTATAACAGTTTTTGTAGTATTCCTGTTTCCTTGTTAGTATTAACTTATTTATTTTGTTTCTCATTTCTCTATATTTACTCAAATAAACAAGTTTCTTCGTTCTAATAAATCTGGAGTATAATCTGTTTCTTCTTTTTATTTCGTTTAACAAATTTTTTGGAGTCCATCTCTTCCTATAACGTTTTTCTTTAATTTCTATCCATGGAAATATTTCATTTATTATTTTCTGTATCAATGTTATAAAAATGTAATATTTCTTTTTATCTTTACTAATTAATCAATTTTAATTTGTTTTTAAATTCGCTCATGTTTCTTGTGCATTAATTTCTAATTCTTATCTTTTTTCATACTTCCTTTCTCTCTTCCCTCTCAAAGTCAACTATTATCATTTTGTGATCACTTAATTGATAGTCATTAACTTCAATAACCACCTCATTAGTATTTGTGAAGCACAAGTCGATTAAAGTTGAAGATTGTGATGCAATACGAGTGTTTTCTTTTACTAAATTTTTCAAACCCATTGATTTCATGTTATTTATTAATAGATTACTATTACTACTCTCTTTTTCTATGTTGATATTGAAATCGCCAATTATAAATATTTTTTAATAGTACTTTCTTCTAGAGCCTTATTTAGCCAATTTAATAGTTCCATTCAAATAACTTTCGGGTGTCTATATGCCAAAACTATTGATATTTCATTTTGTTATTTTATTCCTATTATTTCGTAGTTATCACTCATATTGATTACTTCTTCCCATAGCAAATATCCCTCCATTTTATCCCTAATATAAACTGATACACCACCTCCTCTTTTGTTATTCCTGAACCTATGGTAACCATAGAATCCCTCGAAATGATTCAAGTCATGTTCTTTCATCCAAGTTTCCGCCACCATCAGAAAATCCATCTGCAATTCGTCGTCGTTTAATAATATTTCTATTTCTTCTATTTTATTATTTATACTCCTTGAATTTAAATATATTATTCTAGCTGTACTAATATTTTTCTTTGTCCAACTATTATTTTAACAAGTATATATAATCTACTTCGTCATTACAGACATTTTCCCCATTATCGCTTACACCTATTACCTCAAATAAATCCGTATTCGAATTATTACTTATATTATCATACTAATTTCCCAATATTTCGTTATTATTTATGATAACATCATCTAAATATTCCAATTCAATATGTTTATTAGCTGTCTTATTGCTTTTTACCTTTCGAAATATGTCAACATCAATACTTTCCAAATTAGTACCATTTTTACATGTAAAATATCATTCATTATTTGAATATTACCACTTTTTATGAAGTCGATATGTTCCTTAAATACACAATTATTTTCATAATGACTATTAATATCATTATTTACGCTATAAAGTGAGCATTTTCAACATACATCATATGTATTAAGCCATACATATACAAGGCTAAGACAGCATTTTCAAGCTTTCTTACAACTATTTTTTCTATATCGACAGATAACGGCCAGCCAATGGCAACTCCGGATTGCTGTTTATAAATCATATCATTAAATTTAAAAAAATTATTGTTCAAAACAAATTTCAGTGCAGAAAATATGGAAGTTCTTTCAGAATCCTAATAAGATGCACTTGTAATGATCAAGTCATTAATTACATCCAACGCATCATCTACTGGAATGTGTAGAATAATTTGACGCAGCATTACGCAGATTAGATTTATAAGCAAAGAACAACATTATAAGCGTAAGTAATGTTGTTAAAACGTTACATTTCAACGTACGTTTCTGACGGACTTGGCCGTCTTTCGTCAGGAATACAAAATGAGAAAATAAATATTAGAAAACTGGAGATGGTGTTATTGCGTGACTAATGCTTTGCCAGTTGTGGATGAATAATTAATGTGAAAATCTTATAAAACATTTCCAAATCTACTGCGAATGCAACTTGTCCTACATAGGCCAGACTAAACGAGCCTTGCAGCACAGAGGTTGGGCGTCAAGCGTTCTCCCCTGCTTTTCCCCACAGCCGGTTCTGGTGATCGACTCTCCCCCCCTTCCCTGTCATGGTGACTGGCCTTGGTAATGTTAGTAATTAAGGGGTTAATTAAAATTGCTTTGTTCTTGGTGTATTCTACGAGTTAATTGTTAATTATGTGATGGTTTTTTCCACCTAGCTGATTTTTGTCCAAGTTTCTTTTTTATAAAATCGGTTTCTTCATTTTTACGTTACTTCCGTGTGTGGTATTCAGTCGGCTAGATGTATTTGAATCTTTCGCTTTACTAATACTTGGATATTTTGGGTTTGACCAACGACTTTCTTCAGATTATCTTCATGTTGTCTGGACCATTATGGTACAATGGCTACGTTACGACCTTTGATGAACCGGTTTTCTAAGTTGCACCTGAAGCGTAGTAAACACTTCAACCATCTTCATTTTCTGATCGGCTGCCGTAATGAAAAATTTATTCCAAATTTTTTAAATTTGAAGTGCAATTTGGTTAGTACACCACACATCAAAAAACCTTTATTTGAATGCCATCTTTCGTTACTCCGGACTGTCATCAAGGACGTTCGTCGAAAACTTGTTCTTTTTGAACAGGAATTATATCCTTTACATATTAAACTCGCCAATTCGATTTATAATTTCTTATCGCTTGAGCAGAAAATCGTTTTGAAATGTTCTCGGTTAACAAAAAAGCCCCAAGCTATCCTTAATAAAAAAATTCTCCAAGTTGGTTGATCATCCAAAATTGGCTACTTCAATTCCATTCTCTGATCTGGCTTTAAATCTCTCTAACAAGACCTTACCAAGTCATCAGTCAGGACACTCAACATTAATTTTGCTATATCCTGACCTGTTCATCCTACAAAATTGATCGCACCAATAGAAAAAGCACTTCCTTTCAGCAAACTGAATCCAGGCCAAAAAGAGCTATTTCGCCATCTTGTCGCCAACACTATTGCTGTTAATAATCAAATTAGAAAACCTAATTTGTCTCGCTAAGATTGTAATGTGTTGAGGGATCTCTACTCAGATGATTTCATCCTAGTTACTAAAGCGGATAAAGGAGGACAGATAGTAATTCTTAACAAGAACTAATATAAAATGGTGTTGAAACTCTCATTTAAGATGTTCGATATTACTCCATCAAGAAAGGCCCTTCTTTTATACATCTCAGTAGAGTAAAACAGGCCACCCGTTCTTGCCACTTTATGGACGTAAACATTAAAAAACAGGTTGTTCCTTCAGTTGCAAATATTGTACGCTTATATGCGTTACCGAAAGTACACAAGATCGGAATTCCATTCCAACCAATTGTATCCAATATCGATACTGCAAGCCATGCTTTATCAAAACATTTGGCCAAAAGATTTGCTCCGTTGTCGTATAATAATTCATTTACCATAAAAAACTCACTTCAGTTTGTGGATAAAATCCGTCAGCTTCCGTTTACTTCTAACAAAATGGTTTCATTTGATGTGAAAAGTCTTTTCACGAATGTTCCAATTTATGGAGCGCTTCGATCATTATCAAGACGTATGAAAGAATTTCATTATTCTGATTTTGAGATTCAAGAACTCACCCACCTCACTGAAATTTGTATCACACATACGTGTTTTTCGTTTCAAAATAATTATTTTCAATCTCGCTATGGGTAACCCCTTGTCACCTATTCTTTCAGACATCTATTTATATTACGTAGAGGAAAAAATTTTGGAACAAATTCGGTTTAAAATCTGGATCCGATATGTAGATGATATTTTCGCCATTCTTGAAGATAATAACACTGACTTATTACTTCTCACCAATACTCTTAATTCTTTCAATCAACACATCCAATTTTTGTATGAATGTGTGGTTGATAACGAATTCCCTTTTCTGGACATTATGACTACAAAATCTGATTCTCGCTTTTTTTTAAGTGTTTATCACAATCTATGCTCTATCCCCTTACCTCCACATTTCACTTCGGCGCATCCTTTTTGTCAGAAAATAAGCACTTTCTACTGGTACATATTCCGTGCCTTTAGAATTTGTTCTACCGAAGAAGATAGATCAATAAAACTTAATTACATCAGAAATATCGCCATTTTCCGGGGTTTTAATCCAAGTATTGTTGATAGAGCTATCAGAAAATCATCAAATCTATCAAAAAACATGACACTTGCCTCTCTCCAATCACAGAACCTTTTTTTTTGCAGACTTTGCCTACCATACATCCCTAACGTTAGTACAAAAAGTGCATGCATCCTTTCTAGATTTAATTTTAAAGTTACTTTCTCCCCAATAAATAAAATTGGCATATCTAAATTAAAAAACATCATTCTGGACCATAATTTATGGGGAATTTATGAAATCCTTTTTTCCTGCTATAAATCTTATATTGGTCAAACCCGTCGTGCGCTTAAGTTCAGGATTAAAGAACATGAAGCGTACGTCAAAGAATAAAAAACAAAATCATCCATAGCTGATCATTGTTGGTCTTATGACCATAAATTCAATTTTGATCATGTAAAAATAATCTTTAAACCAACCTACTCCGGCTGATTTAAATTTTTTCGAAACTTTCATCATTCACCAAAACAATAATAATTTGGTCAATGACATGGATATTACCACAAAATTACATCCGGCATGGACTAATTTCCTACACATTAAGTTACACTAGATTTCTCGATTTTAGATTATTGTTTGTGTTTGGTTGTTTACTTTTTTTTCTTTAAGTGTATTTTTAATAATTTTATTAAACTCATTTGGTTTTAGTCAATTGTACGTGACTTTAGATAGTGTGACAGTATGTGAAAATTTTGTTTATTATTAGTTTAGTCTTAATAGTTCCAGTATTATGTAACCTTCTTCGAAGAGGGCTAAAAGCCTTCGAAAAAACGTTTTAAAGCTATATTAAAGCATATGTTTGTTTGTTTAGGTGTTTTATGGCGCAAGAGCATCTGGGCTATACTGCGCCAAACATGGTAAAATCAAAGACTGTTGTTAAACCCAGTCCTTTTTAAAAATTTAAAAACGTGCGTATGGTCAGCATGGTCATTTAAAATGTCAGAGAGTGATGAAGAGTTAAAAGTAAGAGTGCGGGCAAGTCTATAATAGGGGCATTGAGTTAAAATGTGTAAAACACTCATGGGTTCACTGCACACTTGGCAAATTGGTGCTGGTTTTCCTTCCAACAGATGTCTATGGGTGAGATGGGAATGCCCAATGCAAAGTCTGGCAAGGAGAACCTCCTCTTTCCGATTTTTACGGTAGGAGAGGGCCAGTCACCAATTGTATGTTTAATATTATGCAATTTGTTATTGGTTTGATGATCCCATTCTTCTTGCCACTTTTGATTCACACAGGTCTTGATAATTGGTTTCAGGTCAGAGAAAGGAAGAAGCGGGCTAAAAGTAAGTGGTGAGTTCATTGCCTTCGCAGCTGAATCAGCAGCTATTAAAGCATATAGTTCAAAAACTGTGCCCATTATGTTATTTTACGATTGTGACCATTATTGATAATTTATAATGACATTATTGAACAGGAAAAGATACCAGATGGAATGAAAATTACAAAAATTGTTCCGATTTATAAAAAAGTGACAAGAATATTAAAACAAATTGCAGATCCATCTCAATTTTATCAGTATTCGCTAAAATATTTGAGCGTTTATTATATAACAGATTAATTGATTTCACAAATAGATTTAGAATTTTGGATAGAAGCCAACACGGTTTCTTGAAAGGCAGATCCACATAAACTGCCTTGATAAATATAATAACAAAAATACAAAAATCTCTGGAAAATGGCTTTATTAGTATGGGGATTTTTTTCGATTTAAGCAAGGGGTTTGACGTAATTAATATGAACATATTATTAGACACATTATCACATTATGGTATGAGAGGCAAAATTAACAATATTCTAAATGCCTATCTTCAAAGAAGGCAGCAAATAGTACGTATTAATTATATAATATATGTTTCACTTAAAAATAAATATGGTGTTCCCCAGGGGTTCATTCTTGGTCCCCTCCTGTTTTTATTGTATATAAATGATATAGCGCAAATATCTAACAATGGCTATTTAACATTATATGCAGATGATACAAGTGTATTTATTTAAGGTAGGGATAAATATGAGTTAACTAAGACTGGTCATGAAGTAATTAAAAATTTGAACTTTGGTTTAAAATAAATGAAATGAAAATAAATGAATCTAAAACAAAAATATTAATTTTTAGTACAAAAAATAAGAAAATTGATAGAAGATTCAGAAAAAATTTATTTAAATGAGAAAGAAATTGAAATTGTTAAGGAAATTGATTTTTGGGGGTGGTATTGACAGACAAAGGACTTGAATTGGAATAGGCAGACAGAAAGAGTAGAAAAGGAGGTGAGTTTGGGAATAGGGATTTTGAGAAAATTGTCGCGAACAGTCCCCGGAGATATATTACTGGGTTTATATTATCCATTTATATACAGTCACTTGACCTATTGTAATAGCATTTGGGAAAATCTAAATAAGAAAAATACCAGACTAATTAAATCGCTACAGATTAAATTTATAAAAATAATTGAAAAAACTAAAAGTTTAAATCAAATTATATTGTTTAGCAAATATGGTATTCTACCAATAGATAAGATATATGATTATAGTATATTAAAAATAATGTTCAAAAGAATAAAAGGAAATAAATATACAGAGAATATTGAATTAATAGATTATGGAAACAATCGAGCTTCCAGAAGAAAAGGTCAATATAGACTACCAAAAATCAGAACGGAATTTTATAACAAGGACATTGAATATTCGGGCTTAAGGAGTTGGAATAAAATACAAACACTCTTAACGACATAAATAATATTAATCTATTTAGAAAAAAAAATATTAGATTATTTGCTAAGAGGTGATTTTGCGCCATTACATTGTTAGGGTCCTCAGCCTGTTAAATCGTATGATTTTTACTGGTGACTCGTCACGATGGATTGTGGTTATTTGTGGTTTATTGAATTGCAGTGTTATTGTTTATATATGTATTTTCTAAGTGAAATGGAAAGTTGCTACAACCATTGTGACAAATAAATAAAAATTGTTTGTTTATTTTTGTTTATTTTAATACTCAACTGGTTGAGTTGAAATTATGTTATAACAAGAACGAGAACTGTGATATTTACTTGCCAGTGAAGTAGTTAGTTGTTTTTTGTATAAACTTGGTTTTGTTTGTCGGGTTAAAAGTAGTTTATTAACGATTTGTTAAGTCTAATTTTAGGTATCTGTTTTAGTTAGAGTTGAGCCCTGTCGATAAAAGGTTTAGAACTATTATTATTATTATATTTCGAAGAAGAATAAGGGCAAAGCGACGGATCAGTAATAATCCAATTTTCTTGTGATCTTGTTACTAATGAATACATTCACTTGCTCTTTAGTTAATGAAATCTTATTTCATTCTAGTTTCATTCTTGGATTCCTTGCTGAAACGATTATTTATGTTGGATTCACTTTAGTGGAGGATTTACGCACTAAGTTCTTTGTTCCACATATGTTTGCTGTGTTGTTGGTTGTTACATTTGTAACTACGTTTATTGAAGTTGAATAAAAGGCTAACACTATTTGGCATTGCTTGATATGGTAACATAGATCACCCACCCGGCTTGTTAATATTAAATTCTATTTTGGCTCTTGCGCCTTATCTAATTTAGAAATAGTAGAATTCGTTACACAGTTCAGCGCCTCTTCACAAGCAGATTTTCCTGGTTCCAAATTTGTGGTTCCACGACGTCAGTAAGTCTTTAAATTTCGCTTTTAATTTTTTTCGAACACTCAACACTCACTATAATATTTATTTGATACTATATATTGAAGCGAAAATGTTAAAGCTCGTTCTTTAAGTTGTTTTTTGAGTTTTCCATTTGGCGACTGAAAACATTTATCAAAGATTTATCCATGCTGCTATAACAAGAAATAAATCTAGTGTTTGGATCATCGGATTGCAGCTATCCCAGTAAACAAATAAACTAAACTAATAAACCAAATAATGCCAGACTAGGTACGTACCGACGGCGAAGTAGACTTTTCATACAGTAGAGTCTCCATATAACGAACTTCCATTTAACAAAGTTTTCTATTTAATGAAATTTTCGGCGGAACCTTGACTTTGAATGGCACTAACATGTAAATTTGTCTCCATATTACGAAAAACAATTTCTATATAACGAAGTTCTTTTTATAAAGAATTTGATTTTTTTTTTAATTTACCTTTTACAATTTTTCAGCGGGCCTGTTAGCTAGAAGGGATAGTTGAGCATTTTAAGCAAAAAGATGGAGGTGAGGTAGCCTTCTGTATTGTGGACATATGGCCTGTTGTGATCAACACTTTTATCGTTCTAAACTGGGAACTTAAATTAGAAGTAGCGGGGTTTTACTAAAATGTGTTATCACTGCGCAGGCATGGCTAAGCCACGAAATTTGCTTCTCGCACATACGTGTTGCATTGTTTGAAAATGGGGTTGACCTCAATGAAGTGATGTGGGGAGCATGTGCGGAACATCTGGAATAAGTTGAAAATTGTGGTTTTGTTCCTATGTTACCAATGCAAAATTTCAAGGGAGTTTGTTTTTGAAAGTAAAGCAAACTGAAAATTCTGTAAAAGACCATTTCTATTCAGTCACTACGTAACGTATGTCACATATAACTTGCTTGAGATGTTGAAAAGAAAATGTTTGAGTCTTTCGGATAAAGTGGAACTTATAAATGATGTTGATCAAGGAATGAAAACGAAAGATGTGGACGTAAAGTACAGTATAGACGCAAGCAGTGTGTCAGCAATTTTAAAAAATCGTTCTGTAATTACCATTCAACAGTAAAATGGTGTAAATGTGAACAGAAAAAGATTTAAACCATGTTTGTATACAGACATTGATGTCGCTGTTTTCAAATGGATAATAATAATTCGGGATAAAAATCTGCCACTCTCCGGTCCTGTGATCCAACAAAAAGCCCTGCATTTTGCTAAAGATTTGGGGCACTCGAAAACTTCGAGCAAGCATTGGGTGGCTAGATAAATCTAAAAAGAAACATGGAATCTCGTATAAAATCCTATCAGGAGAAAACGCAGATGAATCAGAAGACACATGTGAAAAATTGGAAAAAAGATGCTGTAAAACTTTGGAAAGATTATCAGGCAAAAGACATCTTTAACATTCAAAGACGACACGTGTTTCGGAGGGAAACATAGTAAGCAAAGAATAACTGTTGCTCTGTGCTAATATGACTGGTGAAGAAAAATTAAAACTGCTAGTTATGGGAAAAGTAAAACCCTGAGATGCTTCAAAGGTGCAAAAAGGTGGATTATGAATTCAATAAAAAGTCATGGATAACTTCTGCATTTTTTAATAAGTGGCTATTAAAATGGTATGTCCGATTGAGAAAACGACATAGTAACATGGCGTCGATTATAGACAACTGTCCTGCACATCCCAAAGAGTGAAAAATGAATCAGAATCTGATATGGGCTTGGCAGAATTACTAAATGCAAAATGGCAAAAGCTGAAAAACAATGGGGGGTGTTGAAGAACATGCAGAGCTCTCTGATTTTTTGAACATTGACGAAGGTGTTGTGACCGCCGAATATCCCACGGAGCATGAAATCTTGTAAAGTGTTAAAAAATGTAATGAAGAATTTACAGTAAGAGATGATGAAGATAAAAAGACTATTGAAAAAACATCACAAGATGAAGTGATAAAAGTATTCGAAACAATCCGACGGGGATTACAGTTTGAAGAAAATGTTACAGATGACGTATTTCGATATTTACAAAAGTGTGAGAATTTCTATAAATAAAACGTTTTTAACAAGATACTTGTACAAAGCAAAATTAGTGATTATTTCTCTGTTTCAAATATGTTGTATGAGGATCATACATATGAAAGGTAAGCCTCGTTCTTTTCTTTTTGTTATTAATATTTACGTATTTGTATATGAAAAATATTTAAACTTGTTGGAAAAAAAAGTGTCTAATAAAATGAGTTACTGTCTAAATTCACCCTTTTTCATTTTATCGAAATTAAGTTTTACGATTTTAACGAATTATCCATATATATAATATTTAACGAATTTTCCTTATAACGAAGTTTTTCAGAGGAACGATGGCACTTCGTTAAATAAAGGCTCAACTATATTTTATGGGGGTCAGTGGCTCGACTGACCCCCATGGCTTGACTATATTTTATGGTCAGTGGCCTACTAAAGTTGCCACCGATTACAAAACGGCTGATTCTCGTAGCCCAGTGAGGATCTATACAATGCTTGACAATGACAAACCCAAATTTATGCAGCTCTACTTAGTTCTGTCAACCTAAGGACTGGCCATGTCCCAACTGAAAACCTTATTTTAGAATGCTGGAGGGCTTACCTCTGACAAGTTCACCGAATTATGGCCATAAAACCACGAAACCAACATC
Organism: Dysdera silvatica; assembly: GCA_006491805.2. NCBI lineage: Eukaryota > Metazoa > Arthropoda > Arachnida > Araneae > Dysderidae > Dysdera > Dysdera silvatica. Next base: position 146,913,332 of record QLNU02014176.1, read on the forward strand.
AAAAGAATAAGCTGGAGGAATCTGCTAAACTCACAGATTCCCTGGGATCTGCCCAGAGAGGGAGGCGTGGCTTGCTTTAGATTGATTACGGGCCATGACTATTTGCAGAAACATTTACAGAGACTTGGGTTGGTAGAATCGCCAACATGTCCAGTCTGGGAACTTTCCAACATAGACAGAACCCACCTCAAAATGTGCCCAGAACTTCAGGAGTTGAAGACCGCAACAGGAACGAAAATATCACTAGATATCCAAATTGTATTGGGCTACCAGAAATAGACTGATGGCTGAAAAGCTTTTGTCTGGCGTAAGATAACAAAAACTCTTTGTTATAAATATGTTTGTTCGGTAGCACCATTATGGAAAAAAAAAGATGCCACCTTAAGTAAATCAGGTTGGCGAAAACAAGAGTTAGACATGCTTTGGCTTTATTTAGTGGATTACAGAATGTTGAACAAAATCCATTTTTTCATAGGTGTTTCTATAAATCATGGCGAAGTTTATGCCAGTGTGAAAATGGAAGTAGAATAAGATCTTTGCTATTTGTGCTGTTTAATTTTTCAACCCAGTCACCGAAGTAGGCAAGCCAGCCTAAGTAGGTGCTGATCTCACGCCCGGATAATTGGGAAGGGTTGTATGTGTGGTATGCAAGGGGGAAAGTGGACATGTCCGCAATCGGGGGTGATGATAGGAAGGGCATCCGATCGTACAAATAACACATCAGAAGACTTTGATAGAAAATTGTGGGAAAAAAAGACTAAAGGAGCGAAACGTCGACTACAGATGAACATGAAAAAATGGCGTTAAGGAGGAGGAAGAAGATTCATTAATTTTCCAGTGCAAATCATACTATAAACAAGCAAATGAAAGAAAATTGCCTAAGGTCGATATTTAAATTTAGCGGGTTTAACTTTAATTCGCAACTCTGTAACCCGCAACTCCTTAATCCGAAAATCTCTAATCCGTAACTCTAATCCGTAACTCTAATCCGCAACTCTAATCCGCAACTCTGTAATCCACAACTCCTTAATTCGCAAATTTCTAATCCGTAACTCTAATCCGCAACTCTCTAACTTGCATCTTTAATTTGTAACTCTAATCCGCAACTCTCTAATCCCCAACTCCCTAATCCGCAACTAATTTGCATCATTAATCCGCAACTCTCTAATTCGCAACTATCTAATTTGCAACTCTAATCCGCAACTCTCTAATCCGCAACTCTCTAATCCTCAACTACCTAATCCGCAACTAATTTGCATCATTAATCTGCAACTCCTTAATTCGCAACTCTCTAATTTTCATCTTTAATCTGCAACTCTCTAATTCGCAACTCTCTAATCCGCAACTCTCTAATCAGCAACCATCTAATTCGCATTTCTCTAATCCGCAACTCTCTAATTCTCAAGTAACTCGGTAGGTTTTCAATGTTAACAATAGCCATCATTATTGCATTTACGGAAGACCTTTACCTTGCCCTTTCATTGCGTACAGACAGAAAAACCAACAGCAATAGCGGGTTCAATATCTATTGAAACCTGCTAATAATTACTGGGTAGAAATTCAATGAACGTTATAGTTTGGCACCAAATGAAAGGAACATTAGAATCGCGACCACAGCAACTCCAAAGTAAAACATTACGTTCGGGTGCGGAACGCGGCATCTATATGTGATCTTCGATCTGAAAGAAACATCGGAAAATACCAAGTCCCAAATCGATTCCGCGATGCCCATTATTATCTCGTATGTTATCAACATGCAGACTTCCAGTTGATGATCTCCATGATGCCAAGTTTTGGCGATAATCATATTTACTTAAGCTGCTTCTACTTCAATATTTTTCCTTTTGAATCTTTTTATATATATATTTTGTAACAGCAACAGTGAAAACAAACTCCATGTTAACAACTAATTAAAAGACTTGTTTCATACTACTAGATGATTAGAGTCGTTTCATGATTATGTCCTACTAAAGAACGAAATAATAAGATATACTATAAATTATTTACACCTCCGTATGTTTTATAATCATGGAAGTATAAATAGGGTCTCGGAATAATAAGGATTTAGATTGTGGAAAAATAATAGTTAATAGTTGAGATCTTATAGTTGAGTTTTCATTTTGAGATAAAAGTTAGCATGGAGTGGTAACGGATAAATAAAATTTAGGGAGAAAAATGTCTAATTAGAAAATCTGCCCCTTTGGCAAATCAGAGGGAAGGAAGGGAAAGGGGATGGAGCTAAGTTGAGATGGGACTTGTTAGAAGTAAAACTTGTTAGTAGCAAAAGGACCGACTGTGCAAGATACAAGGCGTTTCCCGGGGCTTCAGTCTAACATGGAAAGGCTGTTTTTAGTATAGTGTACAAAAGTTGAGATAATTTCGATTATGTTTCCACCACTCTTCAGCAGATGTAATATCAGTCCAGTATTCATGAGTACGTTTAGTTCTTTCCTAGAACCTTCGGCCAAAATCGTGGTATAAGTCAAGAAGTTCCAACTGAACTCGTCCAGTAATTTTTTTCTCTTGTCGATAAAATAAGAATGGATTTCAGGAATGTCAATACCATCGAAATCAGTAACTGAGTTCGATTATCCGAAAAGGCGCCAAGCGAAAGTTCTTTTGGAACGTATTCAGTCAAAATCACGGGTACTATTATCACATGGGAGTTGGAGGGGTGGTATTGACAGATTGAGAGATCTTTTCTTCTTCTTTGAAATTTGCTGCGAGGCTTGCTTGATCACATGCGCTTCATCAGGAGGCGAAGAATTCGATTCAGCGACTTCCAAGATTTGACCAGCAGCGGCAGAAATGTCTGTTTGGTGAAGGAGTAGTGCATTTAACACATTTTCGGAGGATACCTGGGTAATGGATCCTGACCTCCTCAAAGAGTCGGTAATAAGCAACGCAGGAATGGGCTTTGTTAACTCCATATTGACTTTATAGGTTCAATGGAAAAGTTCGAGTGTCCATTCTTCTAGAAATTTTCAGCTTAGATGAAATGAAATTATTGGATTAGATGACATTGAGGTTTTCAGACTTTCCGGCTTCGCTAAAAGACTTCGTTTACTTGTTGTTCAACGAACTGGAAGCTTCGAAAGTATTTCTAGAATCCACATCTGTAAGATGATTTAGTGTTTATCTTTTTATAAATATGCAGATGAATGGTTAAATCCAGTGCTAGAAAGTTGCCGAAATACGCCTAAGACATAGATCTAGCTTTCGAAATCGAACGAATATGAATTAGAAGATTGTAAACGTCTCCTCGTTCATCTCACATGCTCGAGATCATATTTGCATGCGATTTCATTATATTATATAATGTATGGATAAGACGAGCTTATTGTTTGATGATGATGTGCCAATTTAAGTATAACATTTTTTAATCTAGCCTATATTTCAATATCGAAATGTTTTGTGTTTAATAAAAATTTACCAACGACAATAACATTTAAATTTTGAGAACCAATGGAAATTTTTTTATCGTCCACCTTTATCCAATTTTTTACACGATCAAGAATGACTAAAATTTCAATGAAGAAATCAAATTTTGGAATTTTCCTTTTGTTATTAGAAGAATTGGAAAATTACATAAAAAAAAGTCACACACAAGAACTAATTCCTTCCTTCCTGGGAACGCAGAGTCATTGTTTACGACCAACTTCTACATGCTGACTGACTCGTCGAGAAAAAAAAAAGTTTCCGGATCGTACCGAAACTTAGTTTCATTTCCATATGACGTCATTGATGTTGTACATTCCGTTCTTTTAAGGTGCAGTTAGCGATAGTGGCCGCTTACATAAGCGTCATAAAGTACTCACCACGAATTTTTGGAAAAGGGAAATGGATGATGAGGAAAATTGATAAACTGCTTTACCCTGGAATCGAACCCAGAAACATAAGGCAGGATAACAATATTATAGCGTAATATACTGTAATTAAAAATTTGTTGGCCAGACGATTTTTAAATTTTATGTAAGTAGCTTCTTCCTTCGTGTTTTTACTCTTCCCTATTCTTGAGAAATCCGGGTTTATTTATAGCAGATTTTTTTAAATAATGTAAGTTAATTTCCTTACATTTAATTACTCCGGAAGAGAGTCCTGTAGAAAGACAATACTTTTTACTCTCCTATTTTGTAACCTAGCCACCATAAAGAAGCTACCACCGTGTCCATTACAAACTGTTAAAACTTTATATAATCTCACTAATTGTATGTACATTTGATTACTATATATATGCTTGAGGTTGAATAAAATTTATTACATTATTACATTGAAGAGTCAAAATATTATGACCACCTATCTAATAGCATGTTGCTACAACTTTGGCATAAAAAGTAGCTGCAACCCGCCTTGGCATGGACGCTACAAGTATTCAATAGGTGGTCAGAGGCAGATGGTACCAGATGTGCAAGCAGCGGTCACGCCATTTCCGGATGTTCTGGGGAGGTGTATTTCGAGCCCTAAGCTGCCGTCGCATGACACCCCAAATGTACTCTATGGGATCAAGATCCGGTGAGTTAGGCAGCCAGGACATCAACTGAAATTTACCTGTATACTCTTCGAACTAATGTAGTACAATTCTGTCCTTTTAACAGGGAGTATTGTCCTGATGGAAGACAATTCCCAGTTCCCCACTGGGAATTGTCATAGACATGTTTAGACATTGTTATAGACATCATATAAGGATGTAATTAACGCTCAGTGATGCTGAGATAATTGGTTTAATGGTGATATACTGCAATAATCAATAAAAGCGAAAATCACAAATTTTATTGGTGCAGTTAATTACCAAAACGTCATAATGATTTAAAAACAACGTTAGTGATGGCGTTGGTGATTTCCAAAGCACAACGAGGATAGCTGCTGCACTATTGAAACAGCTATCAGCAACATTGTTTTTAAATTACTATAACTTTTCATAAAATAAATGTACCAACAAAGTTTGCGTGGTTTTTGCTTCTATTGATGTTGAGATATTCAATAGTTTTCATGATATGTTTTACCACGATTAATGGTTGTAGAGAGGCACTTGAGGGCGTCCCCTTATCCATACCGCCAAAACCGGCTTATTTATGACTCGTGATACATGTGTCGAGGAACCGTTTGTCTGGAAGACGGCGTATTGTGCGTTCGCGCAGACCTGACGCCTGATACCGTTAGCAGACGGGTTAGTCCATTGCAGTTTAGGGAAGGGCGTCTTGCCGAAACTGGTTTTTCGCGCCAGAAAAACCAGTTCCTCCAAGACGGCCTTCCCTAAACTGCAATGGACTAACCCGTCTGCTAACGGTATCACGCGCCAACTGAGCGCGAATGCACAGCACTGACGCGGCTATAGATGTGACGAAACAGAAAACGTGATATTCCCGACCAAGCAACTCTGTTCCCTGATCCAGTCAAGTTGTTCATTGGCCTACTGTGGGCGTAAATGGCGATGATGATTGGTTATTGTTTGTGGTTTTACGGCTCAAGGACTACAATGGTCATGCTGCGCCGGGACCTACTGTTTTCCGAGGAATCCGAACCTCTTAAGGCCTAGGGAACCAAACCCCGGACTACAGTGAGCAGTGCGATCTTTATGAGATCTCTGAGTAAGCGTTCTTTTTGCACTGCTGGGAGTCGAACCCGGATTAGCCGCGCAATAGGAGAACGCGTTACCACACTGCGCCACCGCAGGGTGATGACGATTGGTTAACAGTGTCCCCATATGACACAGCTGCATCGCAGTTATATCACACCGCTGAGCTGTGGGCTCCGACTCACTTCCACTTGGACCTGAATTGTAATCGGCTGTCAGTTGAGCCCTTGACTGTTGCCGATATTGCTTCACCAAGAGCGACAACCTCCGATTCCCAGTTACGTTGATGATTCGAAACGTTCAATGCCTTGCCGTCTATTACTGGTTTCGCCGCCATTCATCCACTTTGCATAGGTCTTAACGAAGGCAGCTCGCTGGCACCCGATGAGCCGTGCAGTTTCGTAAATACCCGTTACGAGCCATTTCTATCTGCCATCGATCAAATTCGCTTATATAAGCAACCTTACCCATCACGCACAAACGCAATCGGGAGAATTATGCCCCAGAATCACAGTGCAGCCTTTAAGTACCCTTCCCACATACTCACGTAACCTCCGACTCATCCAGGCGAGTTCATTCGCACACAGTGGGGATGGTTACAGTGTTTTGACCGTTAAGTGTATAATACGAGTATATGCAAATATTTGCGATTTATTTCCAGCAGATTTGGAATCTGGAGCTTTAAAACTTTACGTGAACGAGGTCCGGAATTTACAGAAAACAGGAGATTCTTTCGTAACATAATTTCAAGTGTCATTACGATAGCGAGGTTATTGCACAAATAGACATTGGCTATACTCGCGACAAAGCTAACCTGGTACACTGTTAAGGCTACGGCTACCTAGTCAGGCCCGTGCAACAAGTATTCATTCGCAAGTGGATGAAAGATGGGGTAACCCACAACGTTATTAGGCTATTTATCGCCTAATTTGGAATGCAGAAAAACGCGGTTGCCAAAATTCCAGGCGCCAAATTTCTCGCCAAGCAAACGAAGTCCTCTGAGTGGTCAGTTACTTGAATGACGTCAGCGCTTGCTATAATGAGTCTTTTTTCTAAATTTAATAAATACCAGATTTTAATTGCACAAATATGTTTAAATGTTTGATGTATTTGAGCATTATTTTAAATGTTTTATGTACGAAATGTATCTTCTATTAACTCTGTTAACGTAAGAAAGGGCGAACTATATCGCGCTCTAAATCATATAATAATCTAAATCATATAATAATCTAAATCATAAATAAAAATAATAAATCTAAATCATATATAATCATACTGCTCTGCGCCTTGTTGGTGTGCCAAGTTAGCTTTGCCGCGAGTATAGTTAAAACTATAACTGGCTCTGCGGTGGCGTGTGCACTTTGATAATCTGGGTTTGATTATCAACAGTAGAAAAAAAAACACTTTCAACGCTTTCCGGCTGACTGCACATCGTAGACAGGGGATTGGTTCATAGGTCTTGAAATTTTTATATTTCTTGAAAAAAAACAACCCACAACGGCGTAGTGGTAACGATTTGGTTTATCGTACCATCAATGCGGGTTCGATTCCTAATGGCATTGTGCCATTTTTCCACCCTTCGTAGTCCGGTGTTTGATTCTGGGGGGCGGAGGTTCGGATTCCCCATAAAACTGTAGGTCCTTGCCTAATAGACCTTCGCTGTCCTTGGGTCACAAACAGAATTAATCAATGGCATTAGTACTAAAAGGCCCATAACGGGCTATACAGATGTTATATAAACAGTTAAAACTGCTATATAACCGTCCTTATTTTTATTGAAAAACATACAATGAGCTGTAAAAGTCACGTCAAGTATAAATGTACAAGATGCAAGTATCACAAAAAACGGCTACGAATGGTAACTGGAAAGAAAATGACAACTTCAAATGGTCTGGCAAAAGGAAAATCCACTTCACAATTTTCGATCCACATTAAAGGTTCCAAGATGGCTTGTAGAAAATGTTGGATGCTTGTGGGCGTTTAACAACCATCATAATTTTGTGGTGACAAAGCTACTATATACAGAAACAGAACTTGAAATTGGCAGCAAAAGTGGAATATGTAAATTACAAATGTTCCTACTGTGGCATATCGTATATATTTTCGTCCTTTCTCGTCAGCGTCATAGGCTTATTGTATAAAGTCTGCGTTCCATCCTGCAAATAAATAAAACAAAGTATCTTTTATATATTCCGCATTTCATCCTGTAATTTCAGATAGTATGTGCAGTAGAACCTGCTTAAAGTGACCACCTTTGCGATTAGACTGCAATGGTCACCATACGCAGGTGGTCAATATAAACGACAGACTTTGGTATAGGAATAATATGAACATTTGTTATAGGCATAATATGAATATTTTGTATAGGCATAAGACTTTGGTATAGGTCTCTAGCAGCTCTCTCTCGCTTATATAAAAAGTGGCCATTTTATCCAAGTGGCCATTTTATCCAAGTGGTCAACTTATAGCCGTCATCGGATGTAGAATATGAATAATATCAAATACAAATATTTAAAATAAAATAACAATCGTGATCGTGCAGGAATTAAAATCAATGTGTTGTTGTAAAAACACTTAAAGACCATAGTATGATGGTAAAATGGTTGTGGAAATTTTATTGATTAATACTGACTTTAACAACAGCATTATTTTATTTTCCATATTTTAACTTTTACGCACTAGATATTTTATTCTTGTATTTTCACAACCATTTTACCATCATTCAATGGTCTATGTGTGCGTTTTTATAACACATTGATTTTAATCCCTGCACGATTATAATTGTTTATTTTATTTAAATATTTATATTCGATATAATTCATATTCTGCATCTTATGATGGCTGTTCCATTGAACAGCCGAAAGAATGGCTCATGTTTTTAATAAAAGTACTTTTTATTCGCTTTTCGTTGTCCTGCATATTCTATCGTATTACTAATATTAAGTTGTTTGTTTTGTTTGAGTTTTACGGGGAAAGGGTAGCAAGGATAATGCTTCACCGGAATATATAGTTTTCCGAGGAATACGAACCTTTTAAAATCTAGGAAACCAAACTCCGGACTAAGGTGAGTAGTTAGATATAATACTGCTATGAAAGGACAAATTTTACTTTGTTACATAGATTAGGATAAAGCTTTTCAAACTGATTTTTGACGAGTATTTTTTGGTAACTCGGGCTTTCGGAAACGAACGCGAGTTACAGTTATGACTTGGGTGAAGTTATGCTTTGTGTTATGTTAGTTATACAAGTTACTTATTTAAGTGAAGTTACGTTTAGTGTTATGCGAATATAGATTCAGTAAGTATGTGTCCACCAGATAACAAAGATTATCCTAGGGACATCTTGGGGATGTCCAGGACGTCCTAAGCCCGATTTTCGCTATCGGGGTCGTTATAGTATATTTAGTTGGTTGATTTTCATGGCGCAAGGATAGCAAGGGTCATTATGCTACAGTGTTTTGCGGAATCCTAACCACTTAAGCCCTAGGGAATCTATCCCCTGACTACGATGAGCAGTTATCCAGTAAGTTTTTCTATTTTGGTACCGTTGGGTGTCAAACCCGGGATAACCGTAACGCTAAGCGAACGCGTGACAAAACTGCAGGGCCTGAATGTATTATTTTATTAAAGGCGCTAAGTGCGTTGTTTGTCTTATCTTTAATTTTTCAATGTGTGAATACATAATAATTATTGAGTGTTACCACTAGGTATTTGATCTCAGGTTTCCGATGTATTTCACGTTATCGTAGTGTTATGTTTGCATTTTTTTGTTGGGCAACCTATCTTGTAATTGAACACGATAGCCTCTGTCTTGGGAGCATTTGAATTCATATTCATTTTAATTCATATTCATTTTAATATTCTAGATGAAGGTCCATCTGTACCTTGCATCTAGATGTTGTTGTAATTTATTGATTGCCCGTTTTGCATTTAGTTGGAAGTCATTATTGCTATATCACCAGCATATAATGCTGTCAAACATTCATCACTAATTACTCAGGTAATGTCGTTTATGTAAATGTTGAATAGTATAGGTGCCAACATTTGACCCTTGCGGAACACCAGCTTCCATGCGTTCGCTATTCGACATGGCGCTATCTAGTTTTGAATTTCTAGTTTTGACATACGATGAAGGATGTAGTTTACTCTTATTTTTTAAGCTAATTATTCCGAAGAGGCTCTGATGCCAAATTTTATCAAAAGCCTTCTCGATATCCATCAGAGCAGTTGCTATGACACGTTTATCTTTAGCGATATCTGAAGAAAAACGTATCAACATAAGTGGAAGGTAAAGGTGACAATGGGTGTGCCTAATTCGTTCGGCGGGGGTTGGGGGGGGGGCTCAGGATATGAACCTGAAGATCAAGTCGCGACCAGTCTGAGACGTGGACTTTAATTTTTTCCACTTTCATGGGTCGAAAGGGATAAAGTCTGAGCAGAAAATCATGGGCGTGAAAGCCTACTTAATTTTTTTTTTTTACGATCAAACTATTTTGAAAGACAGAGGCGTAAGGTGACTTTAAAAGTGGGAAATCATCAATTATGCACCCCATCGAATAAAAATGCTTATACAGTGAAACCTGGTAAAGCGACCACCTCGTTAAGCCGACCATCTGAATAAAATGACTTTTTATAAGAGGGAACTGGTAGAGACTTAATTACGCTTATACCAAAACCTGTCGCGTATAGTGATAACCTGTTTATGACGACCATTGCAGCCCAGTCCCAAAGATGTTCACTTTAGCCAGGTTATGCTGTGTTCCAGATGTATATCATGATGATGATATATTCATGAATTGTGACTTTCTTATTTGAGGGGCATAATGAACGATTTGAGATGGGCCGTTTATGGAATCACGTTTCGCTCCAGCTAAGAGAATATGTGTTTAAAACTCGTAGCCTTAGTGTCGCGTGTCGCCCTGTAGCCCTGTCGTAACGTGTCGCGGTAATGCATTTATTTATAGTGCCGTTAACCCAGGTTTCATTCCAATGGGACTGTTGACTGCGCGACCTATTTCTGCCATGAAGTTTGGGTTCCTAGGTTAAAGAGTCTCTCTCAGGGTCCTCGGAAAGCTGTAGGTAGCATGACCTTGCATGTCCTTGCGCCATAAAACACGATCACGTGACTATCCCTGCGGTTCTCTAGAAATTTCCGCCATTGAAAAACAAAATCTTGTTTAAAATTTCTTGAGTATTCATACCTACGGCAACATAGAGAAATAGAGTAGAAAATGGGGGGACGAGTGGCTCAACCTCCATCGAATATCAAAACACATTTCATCCCATAATCTTCTTGAGCCACTTGAACCCTCCTGTAATTTTTGAATTGTTACTCCACTAGCTTAGCGGTAAGAAACTAGTTATTGTCTGAAAAAGTCGGTTTTGGATTTTAATGTGCCACAAATCGGTACGGATGGTTGCCTTTTTCATTGATTTTTAGTCTTGGGTTCGACTCACTGGTCGAGTTCCTTGAAAAGCTGTACATTCCGACGCAGCGTATCTTTAGCTGCACTAAAAAATACGAACACAACGAGCACTGCAACAGCTGTGGTTTACCTTGGGCAAACAAGCCTGAACTTCTTGCACCAGAGCTTTGGCTTGCGCGTTGTGATGTTCCTCTGACATGGGTATGGTTTCATACGGTGCAGGAAATAGACCGGCGTTATTTGGATCCAGCAAAGATCTTGTCTTGTCGATGTCAACGTATCGCTGTAAGGTTCCAACCATGGCTAAATGCTTTTCTGCTGCAAGTGCTGTGAATAAAAAAAAAAAATCAATATTCAATTAAATTGAAGTCCAATTAACGTGGAAAAGGTTTTGATAATCTTTGGTTACGCAAAATATCTCACTTACGGTGCGATTGTGAAACGTTACGAAAAACGAATTTTATTGGTGATTTTATGCAAAATTTCTTGCCAATTTGATTGTACAGAGGGCATTTCAAATTATTGAAATTCATGTGAAATTCAATTTATTTTTTATACTAAAATAATTTCACTTTTGGCCCATTATGACAATTGCTTGTGATTTAGTTACATGTTATTTGTTGTAAGGAAATTTTAATTTTTATCGTAACTTTTCGTTTTGTAATGTATATTAGCCTGTGGAGGAGATCCACAGAAATAATAATATTCAAAACCTGCGTCAACTTTAAAATTATTTTCAAAAATTAATTTAATTATTTAATTAATTATTATTTAATTTAATTATTTAGTGGTATTATTTAATTTAATTTTATTTATATAATATTTATTTACATATAATATTTATTTACATAATATTTATTTACATAATATTTATTTACATAATATTTATATATAATATTTATATTTAATTTATTATTATTTAATTAATTTAATTTTATTATTTAATTAATTTAATTTATCATTATTATTTAATTTATTTAATTTATTTAATTTATTATTTAATTAATTTAATATTATTATTTAATTAATTTAAATTTATTATTATTTAATTAATTTAATTTATCATTATTATTTAATTTATCATTATTATTTAATTTATTTAATTTATTATTATTTAATTAATTTTAATTTATTATTTAATTAATTTAATTTAATAATAAAAATTAAATTAATTAATATTTAGCGGGATAAGAAGGCGCCATATAAGCTAAATCCATCCCTGAATAACCCAATAGGTTTTAAAATAAGTGCTGAAAGTAAACATAAAAAAAAAACCTGAAAATTAAATGGCTGAGTAATGTATATGAAATATGTGATATGATATTAAAATTGTATACGTGTCACTGTTGTATACGTATATAGTGAAATAAACCAGTAAGGTATAGTAAAGCTGTAAAAACGCAACAGTCAAGTGCTGGTTAATTAAAGGTATGATTTCTTGAAGGAATTCTTAAACTGTTTATGCTTGTTTTACCTACTCTGTTTAAACTATCCGGTTAACCTGAAGGTGGGGTGGTATCGATTAAAACCACCACAAAATGATGGCCAAATAATACATTTAAATTCAGGACTGGAGGAAAGGTGGCAATCAATACTAATAGGTCAGTTTCCCCTCCAAAAGGGCATTCAAATTATGAACATTGAAGAATCACGGCCACTAAAAAGAAATTGACTGAATTTCTTTTCACAATATGTGTACAACCCCGTATTATTTTTATTGACTATTTCCTTTGGCCTACATATACAGCGTTTCTCGCCATTTAATTATGCATATCACACAAATATAATACTACCAATAATCAGTGATATTAATTGGAATTGATTTATAATAATTTATCACAAATAATGTAAAAAAAACCCTATTATTTCTTCAACACTTTACAAGTGGAAACAATGCATCTCGTATACAAGTTGTAAGAGCTGACACCTTACTCGTTGCTGATAAAATTTGCATAATACCTTCCTACATCGTCGGATGTATCCATGATTTCAGGAAGCCTAAATACTTCCGTTGCTAAGCAACGGGAAATAAATCGAAGGAGGAGAGACTTGGCTAAAATTTGATCGCTTTTTACATTTCATGAAGTTGCGATTTTATTCTAAATTTACGATGTTCATCGTAATACAAAATACTGTTATATAATGAGAATTTTTTTGATTCTGCGCATATTAAACGTTAGTTTTAAAATTTGTTTTGAAAAAATGAGAATGCATTTTTAACAAAATTAGATTTTATTGTTGAAAGCATTAAAAATATACCTTTCCTAATATTCAAGAGTTTTGAATGCATATTTGCATTTAAGCGTATTGAACTGAAACCGTTTTGAATGTTTCATTTAAAAAAAAGGGAGAAAAAGTAAGAAATAATGCTTATTTAGATTACTTATATTCTACTTATTTTTGTCCACTGATATCAGCACCGTAGTTAGATGATATTATGCCCCTAGAAGAACCGCCCAGATCGCGCCCTATTAGCGCGCCCCCTGTGTATTATTTCAGCAGATTTTGCGCCCTTTCTCACCTAGGCCTTCCACGTCACCCCTAGCTACAGCCCTGACACACATTATATTCTGCCTACTTTTATCCACTGATACATGATACCCTGCCTACTTCTGTCCACTGATACATTATACCCGCCTACTTCTATGGTCGCTGGAACATTTTATTCTGTCTACTTTTATCCACTGATACATTGTACTCTACCTACTTTTATGTACTTATACATTGTATTCTGCCTACTTTTATGTACTGATACATTGTATTCTGCCTACTTTTATGTACTGATACATTGTATTCTGCCTACTTTTATGTACTGATACATTGTATTCTGCCTACCTTTATTCACTGATAACTTATACTTTGCTTACTTTGGTTTGCCATATTTCGTTAACTAGCAGTTCCTTTAAACTACAGATGAACAAACCTGTTTAATGGAAAGACCAGTGCACTATTTTCCCTATCTACCTACAGTTTTCAGGTTGGCGCAGTATAGCCCAGATGCTCTTGCGCCATAAAAAAATCCAAACAAACAACCACCCTGCAGCTTTCCGAGGAATCCGAACATCCTATCCCGGACTGTAGTGAGCAGTTTGTCGGCAAGCGTTCCGTTTCAGTAGCGTTGGAAGTCGAATTAGGGTTAACGCCATGCTTGGCGAACTCGCTATCATTACAATACCACTCACTGATGATTGCTTTTACCATCCATCCAGTTTACTTTTAAAACTATTCTGCTTACACTTGTATCTTAAAATTAATGTGCTTCTGTATTATCGAAGTCAATGCGTTATCATAAGCTTTAAAGCAGGTTTCAGACAGTGATGTGTCAAGCATTGTGGTGCAGCGGAAACGCATTCGGCCACCATACGGATTACACCAGTTTGATTCCAGCAAGGATCTAGCTGGATACTGATATCCATTTTTTTTACAGATCCGTAAATTGAGGTTTGAATCTCTCGGCAAAAAGTGTTGAGATTCCTCAGAAAATTGTGGCTCTTGGTGCAGCATGATCCTACCTGTCCTTGCGCCACAAAATTAAAAAAAGAACAGCAAATATTTAATTCAATTTCCACCTAATTGGGATATCCTTTTCAGGCGTTTGCTTTCATAAAAATGGCGATCCTTGCTTGAATTGGTACATGTGGGCTTCTCAGGTGGCGGTGTTGGCATTATTGTTGACGCTATTGCTTTTATAAACATACATTGGCAAATGTATCTACACACACACACACACACCATATATATATCATCATCATCATATTCAACCATTATCTATCCACTGCTGGATGAAGGTCTCTCCAAATGCTTTCCACACAAGTCTATCCTGGGCCATTCGTTTCCACGTCACCCCAACCTGTTTTCTTATTTCATCCACCCATCTAGTTTGAGGACGTTTTCTAGGTCTTCGGTGGTCTCTTGGAATCCAGTTCAGAATTTCTGTTGTCCATCGTTGATCAGTTCTTCTTGCAATATGCCCAGCCCATCGCCATTTCAGCCCTTTTACTTTAACAATGATGTCCTCTACTCTAGTTTGCTCTCTCACCCAAGTGTTTCTTTTTCGATCTCTCCTAGTTATTCCAAGCATGCACCTCTCCATGCTCCTTTGCGTTGTCTGTAACTTTCGTATTGCTCCAACTGTTAGACTCCATGTCTCTGATCCATAAGAGAGGACTGGCAATACACACTGGTTGAAGACCTTTCTTTTTAGACACAAAGGCAATTTCCCCTTCAGGATAAAACTGTTTCTTCCAAATGCACTCCAGCCAAGTTTAATACGTCTGTTGAGTTCTTTCATAATGTTGCCATCCATTGAAATCAGCTGGCCAAGGTAAATATATGAATCAGCAATTTCTAGCTCAATGTTGTCAACTTGTATTTTTGTTTCCTCTACAAAATTATTGAACATGATCTTAGTTTTTTGTAGGTTCATCTTGAGTCCAACTTCTTTACTTCTAGTTGAGAGCTCCTGTACCATGTCTTGGAGTTCTGATGGGTTCGTTGAAAAAATAACAATGTCATCAGCAAACCGCAAATGATTTAAATATTCACCATTTATTTTTATTCCCTTGTTATTCCAATTTATCAGCTGAAAAATCATCTGTAAAGCTGAAGTAAAAAGTTTTGGAGAAATGGTATCTCCCTGCCTCACCCCTTTGCCAAGTTTGATAGTTTTGGTATCTTTATGTAACCGAAATTTTGCACTTGCATTTTTATACACACGTTTCACCATGTCAATGTACACATCCTCAATGTCTGTTGATCTTAAAGAGTTGATGACTGCTGATGTTTTAATAGAGTCAAAGGCCTTCTCATAGTCAATAAATGCAACACACAATGGAAGTTCATATTCATGTGTTCTTTCAATTAATTCTCTTAATACTTGAATATGGTCCACTGTACTGAATCCACTTCGAAATCCAGCTTGTTCTCTTGGTTGAGCTGCATCTAATTTTTTCTGCAGGCGATGTGTTAGCACTTTTGTGAAGATTTTATAAATAGCAGGTAACAAGCTAATTGGTCGGTAATTTTTCAAATCCTCTTTATCACCTTTTTTATGCAAAAGAATTACTGTTGCAGAATCCCATTGGTTTGGTATGTTACCGCTGTTAAGACATTTGGTAAAGAATTTTGCAAGTATGTCTTCTACATATTCTCCAGCTTCTTTTAGGATATCTAATGTAATGCCATCATCGCCAGGGGCTCTTCCTTTCTTCATACTTTTTATTGCAAATGAAACTTCTTCTTTTAAGATTTTAGGAGCTGTTCCTTCGACTATCTCAGAGTCTTCGTTTAATCCACTGTTACTTTCATATAGTTTTTTGTAGAATTCTTCAACTCTTCTAAGTATTTCTTCCCTATTTCTTGTTACAGTGCCATCCTCTCCTTTTAATGCAATGATGTGTTTCTTCCCAATAGACAAACTCCCTTTAACAACCCTAAGGCTCTTGTTGCTTTCAATGGCCTTCCTTACTAACTCACAATTGAATTTTCTTATATCTTCTTTCATGTTTTTGCGCAAAGTTTTGCAAAGTTCTACATACTCAATCCTGGAACTGGTATTTTGATTGTCCACCTTCATATCTCTTCGCCTTTTCATGAGCTGTTTCGTCTTCTCAGATAATTTGCTATTCTGCTTTTTACATATTACACCACCAATTTCCCCAGCAGTTTCAATTATTGTCTTAACAATGTTTTCATTTGCTTCTGAGATATCAACTTCTTCAATAAGTCCTTCCAGTGCAGAAAAGCGATTTTTTAATTCCAACTTGAATGCCTCGGTATTTACTTTCAGTTTCATTAGATCCACCCTCTTACTTACTTGTTTCCTAATGAGCTTCTGTCGTTCTAATTTAGTATTTAAGTGCACTTTACATCTCACCATTCGATGATCACTTCCAGTATTAAATCTGTTCAGTACGCTGCAATCTTCAATAATTGATTTCTTGTTTGCCAGTATATAGTCAATTTCGCTGGTTCCTCCATTGGGGTGTTTCCATGTCCATTTTCTTTGTAGTTTCTTCTTAAAAAATGAATTCATGATGCTAAGATTTTCAGCTTCGGCAAATTCTATGAGTTGATCGCCACGTTCATTCCTTTCCCCGTATCCGTATTTACCAACCGATGTCTCTCCTTGTTCCTGTTGTCCAATTCTTGCATTAAAATCTCCCATGATGAGCTTGATGTGTTGTTTCCCCTTGGTATGTAGCTGTTTGATTTCTTCATAGAATTCCTCAACCTCCTCGTCGGTATGGCTTGATGTTGGTGCATATGCCTGTACTATCTGAAGTTGGTATCGCTGGGTTAGTTGAACAACGAGCCTCGCTGCTCGATCTGACGTGCTTTCGACTTCAAGAAGGTAGTCTTTAATTCTTTTGTTGATTAAGAAGCCAACACCACTTGTTCTTCCAGTTTCCGTTCCTCTATAATAAAACAAATGTCCACTTTTAAGTTCCACCAACTCTTCACCTTTTCTTCTAACTTCACTGAGTCCTACAATGTCCCATTTGATCTTGTCAAGTTCTTCTTCCAATTCTTGAAGTTTTGCTTCAGAAGCAAGGGATCGTCCATTATACGTTGCCAAGGTCAATAACAAACGGCAGCCTGGGCCATTCCAGTGATTCTTAGCACCCCCTGCTTTCATGCCACGCTGACCGCTGCCTTGATCAGGAGCACTCCAGCACCTGGAGACTAGGGGCCATGGTTTTTGGTGTATTAGCATATTGGAGGAATTAGCCATCATTTCACCACGCTGGCTAGACGGGTTGGTGAATTAGCCCTCCCCTTCCGCCTTTCCATCCGTGCAGCAAATATTAATTTGCCACATAAATAGAAAGCTCAGCCTGCACCACTTGAAGGCGGGGTAGGACACTAGGTTACTGGCCTGGCCGGTTCCACACATCGTCACATACGTTCAGCGTGTGGGTCTCCTTCCAGTTAGATACCAGCTTTGTCGCGGGCGCGTGTATAGTAACCACTTTTCTATGGTGACCATTGCAGTCCAGTTCCAAAGGTGGTCACTTTAGACAGGTTCTACTGCAGTTTTGTGACAGAAATTGGTGATGTATGACATTGAGATTCACGTTTTATAAAACTGTGCTTAATAATAAGGCATAATAATTTAATAATTGTCTTCACCTCTTTCCAAATTATGTCGGCTCCGAATCTTCCGTACGCAAACGCATGCAACTATCAGAACTACACAAATTGTGAGCAAAGAAGCTGTCACCGGTATTAGGACAGCCATATCAACTGGACTTCCTGCCCCACCGAAGTTTGAAACAGACATCATCAGACCATCTGAAAAATATAACATAAAGCACATATAATATCCTTTATAACGCATATGCTTTATAACATTGTATATTTCACAACGCTGTACACTTTATATCATATACCCATCACATACTTTTCCAGTCCAATGAAATATTTTGAATTAAAATTGTAAGTCAGCTTTCACGTAAACATATATTAACATACATATTTGTGTGTGTGTTTGTGGATGATTTATAGAGAAGGCATTATACTCCACGTCGAGTAATAAAATTATTTTAATTAATCGTAAAATTATTTTAACTAACAGAAAAATTATTTTAATTAATAATAAAATTATAATTTAATGACCAAGAGCAGTTTCCAATTTGAAAGATTTTCGAGTAGATCGGGTGGATTTTTAAATAGACTGACACGGTTTTTGAGTAGATCGAGTGGATTTTGAAATAGATTGAAACAATTTTATAGTAGATTCAGTAAATTTTGGAATAATCAAGGTAACAGATTAAGGAAGCAGAGGATGATGCAATTTTTATTATTTTTGATTTAAAATTTTTGTAGGATAATACATAAAATCAATTCTATCACAGTATATTCTATACAGTACATAAAATCAATTCTATCGATTCAATACCTAAGATATAGCACTGATAATATAATTTTAGTAATTTTATTTTAGTAACTATATTTTAAAATTTAATTTTGGTTATCGATAAGTTTTTAAAGATACAACGATTAATAATATCAAGAAGATGGATATTGGCAAAATATTGTGATAAAAAATTTTGCACCAAATTAATAGCAGATATTGTCTCTTTAGATATTAGAGATATAAAAATTGTGAAAGAGAAAGCAAGTTCAAAAGGAAAATAAGAATTCATTTAATAGAAAATCAAATGGTTAGGTTGACTAAGTAGAGAGCTGGAGTGACAACCTTTGTTTTGCCATGCTTCCTCTGTAGACCGAAATGTAATTTTAGCAAGGAAATATAAAACATTGTATATATTGATTTTGAACAATACACATACTTAGAGAAAACTTACGTTTAAGACAGTAGGTGTGTGACGTGAATAAATGAGTGAGAATGACAATTCTTTAAAGTGAACGAGAACGATAATTCATTCACTTAAAGAGGTAATCAATTCCGTTCTGCCAGAGAGCAAACGGAAGAGTGAATGAGTGGACGACCCAAAAGAATAATAATGATTCCAAGCAGCACAATATTTTTCAAAGGGGAATGGAGAATGAAAATCTTAATTCATTAAGCTGAATAATTCTGCCCATTTCTATTTTGAACGAATTCAACGTGTTTCTCAAACTTGGGTAAAGGTGAACCTGGCTGAAAGTGTTTTCCTAAAACTCATATATGCCTATTTATTCTAAACGGGCATGGATAGGCAAATTAATCTTAGGTCCTAAACAGGGTTAGGTAAAACGGCCCTACGTTTTAAATAGGTATGGGTAAAAGAATCACGTTTTAAATAGATGTATGTATCCTAAACATGTATCGGGGTTTAACCTAAATTATTTTATCCAAAAATTCAGCGTCCACAACCATTATGATCATGGAATTAAAAACCAACAAGGAGATTGTAAAAGATTTATACGAGTATTGAAGGAATGAGATCGCAATTTGAGTTAAAAGACTGGAGAGTCTGAAATGGATGTGGTTGTTCGATCGGCCCTCTAACTCACACGAACTCATTTCTCATCGTTTAAATTATCTAGATTTAATCGTATTTATGACATTTACGGCGCCAGGACAGCAAGGGCATGCTGCGCCGGACATAGTTTCCAGAGGGATTTCAACCAGACTCCGAGTAATAGTTATCAAGTGATTGTAATCGAGTGATTATAATAGATTACATTTTCGCGTACTCACATCTGTAATTGTAATTGAATGTTTTGAAGTAGCTGTAATCTGCAATATAATCATATTGTTATATTTCATTTAATCGTAATCATTTTTGAAATTTTTAGATAATCGTAATCGAACTGATTATTTCTGATTGCGTGCATGTAATGGTGATTATGATCTGTAATCATCCCCTCAAAATTCTCTGGATCCACTTCTGAAGAAACACAAAACTTTGCCGAGTATATTGCCAATTGAACTAATTGCTTATTCATGATTTATGGTGCAAGGACACTAAAGATCACTTGTAAAATGACCTACAGTTTTTGTTAGTTGTATTTTATGGCGCAAGGTCAACAAGGGTCATTCTGCGCGACCTACTGTCTTACGATCCAAATATGTTTACTGGCCTACGCATTTAAAAACTACGTTTTCTCTACCGTAAACCTTCAAACCAAATTCAACGAATGATAGGGAAAAAAAAGCTACCCCTAAATTGCAGTTTGTTGTCTTAAGGCGCAAGGACAGCGATGGATATATGGTTCCGAGCAATTCGATACTCTTAAGTGGTAGGGAATTAGCTCTGGGACTGCAGCGAACAGTCTGATATCGCTAGTAATCGAACCCGGGTTAACGGCACACTAGGTGAGTACGCAACCGCAGGGCCGCTACCTCTGAGGCACCGTACGGCCTAACTTAATGTAATCTAAAATATTGATTGTAAATTATACAATTATGGTGCAATTACTATAATAATTACATTAAATATATGGATTTAAAATAATTTTATAAAAAACCCACCTCTATCGTCAGTTTTGATGGCTACGATTTCACTAGGGTCACCCTTTCCATACTTGTTGGTAGCTGTGACGTAAATTTGATATAATCTCGACGGCAAAAGGTTTCCCAGGGTGTACGTGTTGTCTTCCGGAGCTATGACCGCAACCTCTTGCCATTGACCTTGTTCTTCTCGGAAGTGAACAGTATATCCTAAAACACATTAAATATTATGTAATATACAGGGTGTGCCAAAAGTAGGTGTAAAATATTTTTGTTTATTTTTCATTGATTTAGACGGCAATTTGGGTCAAATTTCTTTGAATAGGTTGCCTACATGTTGTAACATTGCCGGACGACATTTTGAGAACTTAAGAGATTAAACAGCTAAGTACAGTAATAATGCCAATATCTTAAAGAACTCTCAACAAAACGCACATAAAGTTAATTTTAATTATGAATAATAATAAAACAAACCATTACTTAATGCTTTAATACCATTATTGTCACTATTCCATCAATAGTATAGAATATACATACTTTTGGCTCACCTTGTATATAACAGGAAGAAAAGAAAAAAATTAATATTAATAATTAGATAACACGTGATATAAGATATAAAATAAAATAAACAACGTTTTAAGCGTAGGATTTTATTTTTCTAATTAAACTCAACGCGTTTCGGATGGAACTTCGGCCGCCCATCGTCAGGAGAATCACTTAGGACGGATGGTGTTCACCATCGTCAGGTGACCCTCCTGACGATGGGCGGCCAAAGTTCCGTCCGAAACGCGTTGAGTTTAATTAAAAAAATAAAATCCTACGCTTAAAACGTTGTTTATTTTATTTTATAGCTTATTTTAAGCGTAGTGCTACCTACCAGTTTCTTAATACGTAATATAAGTGGGATCACTTCTATCACGATTAGAAAAAAAAAAAAAAGGCCATTTTCTGTCTTTCAAACTTCGTGCATTGCGCCAAATATATTACCTCATCTTTAACGTCTAATTTAGATTCTATAACTGTAATAAAGGATTCATGGAAAATTGGAAAAAAATAAGCAAACAATTCTATTGTATGGGAAATTAATATGATATAGTAATTTCGCACAATATTGTTGTTCTGCTAAACGACAATGCGGATGATTTAAACGATCGCTCTGACTACAACGTCTTTAACTTTTGGCAGAGAACTTGTTTTAACAACAGTCTTTGATTCTACCATGTTTGGCGCAATATAGCCCAGATGCTCTTGCGCCATAAAAATCCAAACAAACAAACGTTTAACGACAATTTCCGTTCAACAACGGTACTTTGTGATCTCGGCAAGTACTTCATAGAATTACGAACAGATTAATGTCTTTTTCCATTTAGCGAAGTTTTTTCTCAGTCTTTCGAAAGTACTATAGAAAAGTTTATTGCATATTATAGTAAACCTGTATTCTTTCGCATGAAAACTTATAATTAATACAGTGTATTAACATTAATATGAAAACGTGAGAGTATCGCCTATAGTTCGTTCACGAAAAGTGGTTCGATGGTACCGTTAGAAATAACGGGAACTGATGTCGCAAACGGCCTAGCCGATTACAGCAGAGGGGAGGACGTCATTTCAGAACTGGTTTTTGGCGCAGACAAACGTTCACTAAAAAACAGTTCTGAAATGACACCCTTCCCTCTGCTGGAATCGGCTATGCCCTTTGTGACGTCAGCTCCCCTTATTTTCTAACGGTACCATCGGACAACTTTTCGTGAACGAACTATACATATCACAAAGTAGACGACGAATTATATGCTTATATATTACGAACGCCTATACATCATTACACAACAATTTCAAAATTTAGTACTTGAGTGGAAAACCACATTTTAAGTGGACTAAAACCTTAAACGAAAGCGACATTTTTTGCATTATAAGTAGAATAGCTTGTGTATATGTGTTTATGCGAGTGTGTGTTCTATCTGATTACACCATAATGGGATTTACTCGCATCCTGGTATTCTATTAAAGAATATCTGAAAATTTTGCCAAAAATCACATATTTAAAGATCATTAAATAGGAAAATCTAAGAACACCGAATTAAAAGAACATTTCCAATTATTCTACTCACATGCAAAAAAAATATAAGCTCAAATCAAATAACGAATAATGGAAAATTACGATTACAATTAAATGGCGATTACCTGATAAAATATTATCGATTTTTCTCGTGTTCCAAGTCAACGTGACTGATGAGGGTGATGTGGCCAATACGTATAATGCTGGTGATGGTGGCAAATCTGTTTAATAAAATGATATTTTGTATATATTTATATATATTCATTGTATATGTTCATTTATAGACAGCTCAGTCAACCGTCCAGCAACTTAACTACTCAACTCATCACTCAACTCATCACTCAACTCATCACTCATAGCCCAGCTAGCTGCTATCATGCTTCCAGTTCCTCACGATATTAGCTGGTGGTCGCGTCAATGGGACTTGACTGTGTACATACTCGAATATACAGATATTGATCGCTTATTTCCCAAATACATACGTTCGCAATAAAACGAAACATTTGATTTTTTTAGTTTTACAGAATATATAAAAATAATATTTACACAATATTGTAGTCCATTAAGTCTGCAATGACATAATGTCTAAAGAACAATATACATACTTAATAAAAATATTCCAATGCTATAGACTTTTAACCATCAATTGAGGCTTTGAGAGCTAGTGAAAAAATGTCGATGCTGGACTTCGAGAGGTCAAACTTACAATATTTAAAAACGCAATATCTGTGAAGTGATGTAAAATGAGCCACGCTTGTATTAAGCAATAATTTATAGATTAAGTATTTTCTTATTGAGTAATTTCGTAAGATGTGCATTACTGTAGATGGAGGAAAATAATTGGTCAATAATTAATAAATGCCATTCTTAGAAAATCCACTACATGTCTTTATCTGGGTGCATACATAATTTTTGGCTCAAATTAGGGTGAAAAAAAACCCAATTGTAGACTGATCTCGAATCGACGCTTTGGGATGGTTTTGAAGCTATAATCAATGAGTTATTAAACATTCTTATACATGTATAATTTTTATGTATTTATGTCATGCTATATGATGATGGGTTTTCCTCATTAGGACGTAAGTTGCTTATATGTGGGAGAGAGTTAAATAGAATCGATTTATTTGTGTTTGCGCATAAATATTTTCATCATAAAACAAAATAAGCAGATTTTTGATTAGGTCAATCATTGATATTAATATTATAAATAGAGCCAAGGAAAATAATATAAAAAACGACTAATAATAATGTTATATCGTTGCGATATTATTAAACGATAAATATGTAATGTTATATCGTTGTGTATAAAAGGGCAACGAAGAAAAAGAGGAACGAGCAGGAAAGGAGAATGAGTATTATAAAGAGCAGAAAAAAGAAGAAATCGGATAAAGCAGTAATAGGAGAAAGAGCAAGAAAAAGAACATTATGAATAGGAGGAAGAGCAAGAAAGAAAAAGTAGGGATAAGAGGAAAAGCAGGGTAAGGAGAAGCATAAATAGCGGGAAGAACAGAAAAAAAAGAAAAGAGAAGCATGAATAGCAGAAGAGTAGTAAAAAGGAAAAGGAAAGATAATCGTGAATAGCAGGGAAAAGAAAAGAGAAAAGTATGGATAAGTGGAAGATCACAAAGAGAAAAGCATGAATAAAAGGAAGAAGAAAGGGAGAAGCAGCAGAAATATGGGAAAAACGAAAAAAAAAAGGAGAAATAGCAGAAAATATGAAAAGCAGGAAAAGAATTACAAATAGGAAGAAAGGCAAAAAAGAGAAGAGACAAGAACAGAAAAAAAGGAGGAGAAATCTAATAGTGATAAAATAATTCCTTTGCAAAATATTACTTATGCATACCCCCGTCTAATGTTCTGACGTACATCTCATGTGAAGGTGGCCCACTTCCAGCTGAATTGAAGGCTTTTACAGCAATGCTGTAATCAGAAGCTTTAAGCAAATTACTTAAGAAAAATTCCTGCTGACTATCATCAGGAACATAGTCAGTGGTTTTGTAGGAGTACGGATGAGAGGAATCTCTAGTTTTGTAACCCACATAGTACCCTTTCAACTCGCCATTCCATGAGTCCTTGGGGGGAGGCTGTAAAAAAAATAGTCAGATAACAAAACACCATTCATGAAGGAAAATAATACACATTCTATATTTATACTGTATAGTTATGCAATGGGATTACTTTACCTTCCAGGATACTCTTATGGTCGAAGATCCACGAGGGTCTGCATTAATGTCCGTTGGAGGTGCACTTGGTTCTAAAATGCAATATTTAATGCCATTTAAATCATGATTATACAGGAAAAAATGCTTTGTAGTTTTCTCCAAGATTTCA
Source organism: Dysdera silvatica (assembly GCA_006491805.2). Taxonomy (NCBI): domain Eukaryota; kingdom Metazoa; phylum Arthropoda; class Arachnida; order Araneae; family Dysderidae; genus Dysdera; species Dysdera silvatica. The sequence goes on from QLNU02014176.1 coordinate 146,938,620, forward strand.
ACACTTTTTATTTGAAATAAAATGGCTTAACGTACATCTAAGCAGCTATGTATTTACACATAGGTAAGCCTACTAAAATTCCAAACTCATTTGGCGAATTCAACGGAATAAACAGCATTTATCACAGGCGTTTTACACCGGGCTTGATTAAAGGTAAACCTCTCATTTAATATTTCCGTATTTATTAATAATCTATATATATATATATTAATAATAATCCATGTATATTAACACATCTTTAGCGGAAAATGACTAAACTCGTTTTGTGTACATTGTTATTACTAAAGCGCCAGAGACGAAAAAACTAGTTTTCTACGAAAAGGTATATGGCGATACTATATACGAAAAGGTATATGTATGTACGAAAAAAAGTAAGAAAAAAGTAAAAAAAAGAAAGAAAAAGTAAAACAAAGTAAAAAAAGAAAAACAAATAAATAAACTATATATGAAAAGGCATATGTATTGCCTCTGATATATGGCGAGAGTTTGGCGAGAAAACACCAGCTTAAGATATGTTAATAATAATCCATATATATTAATAACCCATATGTATTAATAAGAATCTGTATGTATTGATATGTCCGATATCTGTAAATTAGGCAGTAAGGAAAATCGAAAGTAATGATTAATTATTGTATGTTAATCTAATGGATGAATTTAAAAATTATTAATTAGTTTTAAATGCATTAATTAGCCAAATTCGGTATGTTAAATAGGAGTTAACAAGAAGGTAGTACAATACTTTTGTAAGTGTTAGATATAGTGTGAGACATTAGATTATGATTTGACTAAAATTCAACTAAAAATTTAATTTTACATACTAAAAATAACAAAATTAAAGCCTATTATAATCAATTATTAATAGATAATACAAAAGTATTATTAGTATTTTTATTTCATTTCCAATGGATTCAAAACAGTTTATTTTAATAGGAATGTTTTTAGTTTCATTTCTAATACTCAACCAATTTGGTTTACAACTGACTGAGTAGCTATTAACTATTTAATTAACTATTGTTATATAATAATATAAATAAATATAAATAAAATAATATATATTATAAATAGTATATATGTTATAATAAATAATATATATTATAAATAAATAATAACTATTATTACTGTTGGTAACTATTTAATTAACTATTTAATTAACTATTTAATAGCATAAGTGGTGAAGCATATCCCATTTAAATATTGGCCACATTCTTCTCTCTCTCTCTCTCCATACATACAGCTAAACTGGCCATACCTTTGTTGTAGGGAAACTTAAACTAAATTTAAATAATCAAATATCAATTACACAGTAAGCTATGGAGATTGAATATTCGTTTAGTCACTCATTCATTTCTGATGACACAGAGAATATCCACGCTACTTCAGAAAAATTTGATACAAACAAAAAAAAAATCCTTTTTAACTAATACCTTTCAGAGTCATCACATTTTAGAGTTAGATAAAAATTTTCAGGCAAAATTTCCTTTAGAATATACCTATTTTACGCACAAATTTTTCTGTCTGGCGAATGTCTGATAATGAGAGGTTTTACTACGGTATAAATTAAGGGAACTAGGTTCAGGAATTACCTTCTTCTCCCGTTCTGAAAGATATGGCATCTGAAGGTTCACCTCTGCCCACAGAATTTTCGGCTACGATCTTCAGCACATATCCGGCTCCCGGAAGTAAATCTATGAGCAGAGCAGAAATTTGGCTGCTCGGCGCCGAAAGTTCGTGCAAACGGTGAGAAGCTCCATCTGAAAGTGACAATCATTGTCAGTATATCCCATGTTATTATTATATTAAAATCATTGATATTAACGTTGGTACGAAACATGTATGCAGAGATTAGAGTCTATTTAAATAAGAATAAGCAAAATGAGAACACAAACATAATTATTCGGCTGAACAAAAATTCTTGGTGAACTATTATAGAGGGCGTTTACACATTTTTTGAACGATTTCTATGAAGAATAAAAAAAAATTGTTTTTTTTTTTGGTTATGAAAAAAATCTGGCAACAGTTTTTATTTGAAATTTAAAATAACGTTTGCGACTTAAATTAATTATGCTCTTAAAAAGTCGGAATTAAACGAGCTGTAGATCGAAGGATATGTTTCTTCGCTTTCCGAAGAAAAATTTTTTTATTCATAATTAAAACACGATATGAAACACATAATATTAAAATTTCTAAGTCCAAAATAAGCAACATAATTAATTAGAAAGGAAAAACAATCTATCATTACTTCTATATGGGAAGAAGACTTCGAACATATAACTGCCAAAGGTATGTATTAGTTCAAATATTTCAAAAGTGAAATCGATGGTAACAAGAGCAATTTTGCCGACACAGAGATAAATTACGAAGTCTATAAAGACATCTGTGTCAACAATAAACAAAATAATAAATCAATATTTACAGCTTTAAAAAGCTAAAAACAATGTTTACCGACTACTGCCGAGGCATGTGGCTCAATACAGAGCTTGCTTTTTGGTTTTACGGCTCAAAGACTACAGTGGTCATGCTGCGCCGGGACCTACTGTTTTCCGAGGAATCCGAACCTCTTAAGGCCTAGGGAACCAAACCCCGGACTACAGTGAGCAGTGCGATCTTTATGAGATCTCTGAGTAAGCGTTCTTTGCACTGCTGGGAGTCGAACCCGGATTAGCGGCGCACTAGGAGAACGCGTTACCACACTGCGCCACCGCAGGGCGACAACACAGAGCACTTTGTAGAATAATGTATGAAAACAATTCAGAAGGAGATAAATGGAAATATATTGTGACCCTTGATGAGGCATGAGTTTACCAAAATGACTAAAACTAAAAAGGTTTACTTACTACCGAAAACGCGAGAAAAACATATACAAACCTGGTTCTGAGAATGCAAAAAAAGCTTTAGTAAGGGGGTTTATGATTGTCGCAAGATTCCCCTAGAATTGTGACACTTAAAATTAAAAAAAACAACAACAACGTTATAATCAAAGAGGACAAGAACAACTTGTCCTCGTTGGTCTAATGATTGAGGCACTTCGAGCTCAAATAAGAGACCTTAGTTCGTCTCTAGGACGGAGAAGATGTCTCTTTTTCTCCTATTTTAAAAAGTTCTAGATTGAGCTTAAACGTGGCGTCAAAATTATGTATCATAAAATTCCCCACAAAAAAATCATAAAAACTCGCCCCGGTGGCTTTGTGTGTTGACCATTATTTGGCAATTGTGTTATCCCTGAGAAGGGTAATAATATCTTACAACGTGGAAACTGACACATGTATTGCATGTGCAAGACCGTAGCCAGGATTTAATTTCGGAGGTTGTTCAAAAATTTTTACAGCATGTATCGATAAAATCACAGCATCTAAGTCTGTAGCCAAATACCATTAAATATTTAGTTTCGGGGGGGGGGACCAGTCCTTTAGGTCCCCCCTCTGAAAACGGACGTGTGTAACGTACCTTCTCAACATATTCCTGCGAAGTTCCCTGACATTTCACCTATAGACTTTTGTGTGTTTGGCCTATTGGAAAGAGCTTTTTCGAACGCAAACACAATATGACTGATGGCCTCTGGAAAATAGTGCAAGAGAAATGGAAAGAAATACCCCAAAAATTTTACGAAAAGCCCTTCCACCATAGAAAACACGATGTAGATATATAGTACAGGAAGAGGGCTTTCAGATTGCATATTTAAAAACGTAAAATTTGCATTTTGAGCATTAATGGGACGTCCTCGAAATCGTTCTGAAAATGTGTAAACACTCCCCCCCCCGTATATTCATTTGGATCTTATTGGGGTCTAAAACAAGTATAAAGAATGTGATTAAGTGTTACAATAATGAGTTGACTTCTTATACGAGTGGGGGGAAAGTTGAAATTGTCAATTTCATGCAATCTTTAATTGTCTTAAATTCACAAGAGGATAAAGAAACAGTTTCCAAGTATTGCCAATACTATATTTTGGTGTGGATAAAATCACCTTGAGACGTGTCTACTGGCATCCTTTAATGCAATAAATAGCACCTTTCCATACGTCCATTAGAACCTTTGGACGAGGCCACTGGCTTTTTTCAACGCGGCCAATAACACCTCAGCACAAGGCTACTAGCATATGCAAATACAACTATAAGCAACTTTTAATTTTTATACTAGCACCTGATAATAAGGTTGCTGCTGGCTTCTTCCTATGCCATCACTGACATTTTCCAGCGTGGGAACTGGCACTTTCTGATGCGACCAATAACATCTCAGGATGAAGTTATTGGCATATTCAAACGTAGCTATAAGCGTCTTAATTTTTGTACTAGCACCTGGGGACATGGTTGCTGGCTGCTTCTTGCGCCACTACTGTCACTTTCCAATGTCGTCACTACAAATGCGGCTACTAGAACTTTTTGATGCAGCCATTAGCATTTTCCCATGCGGTCGCCAAAAGCTTTTGATGTTACCACTACTTTCGACACGGACGCTATCATTTTCTGATTCTCCGTTAGTTCAAATATGGCTACTAGCACTTTCTGATGCTGCCATTTGTTCCGATGCTATCAATTACTTCCATCATGGGGGGAATTATTTTTTGCATTGGTTGATACTCGTTTATTTCAGAAATATAACAATAAAATGAAGCATTTGAACATATATTCGTGCGCAGGTACAACGGTATTATCTAATATGTCTATTGCATATCAAGAACAATACTTATAATGTATGTATATATATATGTAAATAATAGCTATTTAATATATTTCCGGAATTTACATGATTTCATTTTCCCTTTTTATTCCTGTTCCTATTCCTTTGGAGAAACACAGGCAGCGTCTCATATATTTTTCGATAGTGATTTTTCTTCTTTTAATAATAATAATTTAATTTACATTTCGATTTTCCAATATTTTTTTAAAAATAATTTCAGGTTGCTTTTGTGGCTTCAGGTGCTGAAGTGGAAAGCACTTCCTTTAAAAATAATTTCAGGTTGCTTTTGTGGCTTGCTGAAGTGGAAAGCATAAGCTTCTATAATTCTAAATAATAATAATAATAATAATAATATGAAATAATAATAATAATAATAATAATATGAAATAATAATAATAATAATATGAAATAATAATAATAATAATAATAATAATAATAATAATAATAATAATAATATGAAATAATAATAATATAATAATATATAAATAATAAGAATATAATAATATATAAATAATATTATATTCTATAATATAATTCTATATTTTTATATCCTGTGACCAATTGTGCGCAAGACTTTATAAATGCAATCTAAATATTTAATGCTTAATTTTATGTTTCTTAGTTAATAAATTACTTAGATTTAATTGTATGAGTGTCTGCAATTTTTTCAATAACTTTACAAATACACATTTTTTTTTGTTATAGGAAAAAGAGTGGACGAACGATCATTGAGAACGCCAGAGTTCTCCGAACATCATAAAAGAATACAAGAGAGAAGATAAGGAAGGAAGACTAAGAAGAGGAAGATGAAAATAAGGGAAAAGATAAAGAAAAAGGAAAGTGCACGGTGCAGGAAACCCGACATACCGTGCAAAATAATTAAGTCTTTGTTAAGTACTAACCTCAATATGAATTTTCAAGCATTATCATAATTTTTGAAGTATGAAATATAATTACAATTCATCATACCGACACTAAATTGACTGTTCATATACAAAGTTTTAACTTCAAGACCTTTTATATACCTTAATACAAAACCTAGAAAGTTCCTCTTTAAAGAGTGGTTTTGTAAAAATATCAGTCAGGTTTTTCTTACTTTGCACATATTTGAGATTAAAAAAATTATATAACAAATTTCTTACAAAATTATACTTGACATCAATATGTTTTGTGCGATTGTTTTCAATAGGCGAATTCGGAAAATTGATTGCGGCTTGATTGTCACAATGAATTACACCTTTATTTAGTTGTAAATCTATGCCCAAAATAACACGTTCTTCTAAAATATTCTTTAGCCACATTACTTATTTTGAAGCTTCAGTTAGTGTAAAATATTCTTTAGCCACATTACTTATTTTGAAGCTTCAGTTAGTGTAGCATATTCTGATTCCATAGCTGAAAGACTCACGCTTTTTGCTTAAAACTTCTTCACGTTATGGGGACATCTCCATTGAGTAAAATGATAATACGATATCCTCTAGTATTTATTGCATACCCCACCATTACACCAATTTTTGCTCTCCTTTGTAGTTTATTGCTCTGTTGTTTTAATACTCCCACATAAACAGTGCTACCAAAGATTTTAAAATGAAATACGTACGGTTTTCTTCCACTATATAACTCAAAAGATGTTATATTTTTAGATTTATGGCACACCCTATTCCATGTGTATACAAAATATAATAAGGCTTCTGCCCCAAAACCTCTCCTTTAAATCACTGCAACACTGATTTTGCAGCATCTAAGGCGGTGTAATTAAAACGTTCACTTACACCATTTTGCTCAGGTGTATAAGTATTAGTTTTTTCAGCACGGATAGCTTGTTCTTCTAAAAATTCTGAAAATTCTTTATTACAGAATTCCCTACCATTATCGGTACGTATGTTATTATTTTTGAATTTAAAAAAAACGCTCTTCACGGTTTTGATATCTAGTGAAATGATCAAATACTTCAGTTTTTCTTTTCATAAGGAAAACAGTAACTTTACGAGAGTAATCACCAGTAATTACTAAGAAATACTTATTCCCACCAAAAGATACTACGGGCAATGGACCGCATATGTCCATATGTAAAAGTTCTAAAGGTTTGCCTGACCTAATACAAGCAATGGGTTTAAATGATATTCTTTTTGATTTGGCTAGCTTGCATGAAATGCATTCTTCCTTGATCGATTTAAACTTGGGCAATTCCTTAACACTTCGATTATTACTCATGTGTAATATATAGTCAACATTTGTGTGATTCAACCTACGGTGCCAAAGGCTTAAATCAGTATTGATTTCTGTTGAAAAGTCATAAATATCACTTTTATCTAACCCCTCTTCATTTGGTTTAATATAGTACCATGGCTTACAAAAGTATAAACCATTAGTTCTTTTAGCATAGAACATTTTTTCACCTTTATTACTATAAACCCAAATTTTACCTTTTGCTCCTACAAAATTGGCTCCCACTTGCTCACTTTTTGAACCTGAAATTAAATTTCTCCTTAACTTAGGTGAATATACCATATTTTGTAAAATTATCTTTTTGGGTTTACCATTTAGGCATACATAGAATTCAACGTTACCAATGACTTCAACAGGACTTTCTAAATTACCTATGGCAAGTGACATAGTAGCATTATGCACTGGTTTATATGATAAAAACAATTTGATATTGTTACAAAAATGGTTTCATGCTGCCGTGTCTAATACCCAAACCAATGTATTTGTAACATTTATGTGATTTAAATTAACTTCAATATTTGATAAATTATTGTCATTACTTAAGCATCACGGTAACTTAAATTATTCTTTTTTGTATGTAATTTCTTATTCTTACCCTTGTTAGGATTTAATTTGATCCTACAATCTGCAATAAGATGACCAAATTTTTTATATTTGAAACATGGATCTATTTTAACGGTACATTTTTTATCATAATTTTTACTAGAAACACTTTTCGCAGTTGAAAAATAAATAGAAAATAAATAGAACTTTCAGTCTTATCTAAGTCAATTTTTACCTGTTTAACTCTACTTTCCTCCGCTATAAGTTCATCTAATATCTTTTGGAACTTAAAATCCTTGTCTGGCTAACGATATACCGTTTGAACGATATTTTGAAAATTAGAATCCAAGTATCTTTCTTATTAATTAGAATCCAAGCATCTTAGTAATTAGAATCCAAGCATCTTAGTAATTAGAATCCAAGCATCTTAGTAATTAGAATCCAAGCGTCTTAGTAATTAGAATCCAAGCGTCTCAGTAATTAGAATCCAAGCGTCTCAGTAATTAGAACCCAAGCGTCTCAGTAATTAGAACCCAAGCGTCTCATTAATTAGAACCCAAGCGTCTCATTAATTAGAACCCAAGCGTCTCAGTAATTAGAATCCAAGCGTCTCAGTAATTAGAATCCAAGTGTCTCATTAATTAGAACCCAAGTGTCTCATTAATTAGAACCCAAGTGTCTCATTAATTAGAATCCAAGTGTCTTATTAATTAGAATCCAAGTATCTTATTAATTGAAATCCCTGATACATTTCAAAAACAGGATGGCCGACTTCACGGAGTTTGGATATAGACTTATGTAATTTTGCTGTGTATAACTCAATCTCCTCACCAGAAGTATAACGATGAGAAAAAACTCCGTCCAGTAATTGAATTATTCTCTCTCTAAAAACAGGTTCGAAATGTTGCATAAGTATTTGCCACGTAAGTATAGACCATCCGTAGTTTCGGATATTAATGGTCTACATTCTGGTTCAATGCTCAGATATAAAGTTGAATAAGCTCTTGTTTTCCTTCTAATCCCACAATTCTTTCCGAGTAGCTTCATCTATAGGTCATATCTTCATCTGGCTTCATCTATAGGTCATCTATAGTCAGTTTCATCAAAAACAGATCAAATGCCTCGTTCCATGAAGACAATCTTTATATATTAACTCCAAACATTGTAGTTGGACGAATTTAACGTAACTGCATTCAATGAAAAACCTTTCCATGGTTTTTAACGCTTAAAAGTTATTGCGAAAATTTCTAGACCATTTAAATAAGTCTTTCCTATTTAAATAATGTTTAACTCTCACCTTTAGTTAATACCACGATGCATATTTCGTTGTTAAATTTACTTCTTTAAAGGCACAAGCATCAGAATTAATTGACGTTAAAAAATAGGCACTCGTAATACAGCGTCGTATATAAGCGTTTTGCAAACATGTTAAGCATCCAGCATTTCGGGCGCGGTATGCTTCCCATCGAAGAGCATTAGTTTGTCTAGGCAAAATGAAAAACTCGTAGTAGACTTCAATAAACGTTGAACTTAGCCCATAACCATTTTGTTGGAAGTAGACGTCTTTTAAAATTAATTGAAGATTTAAATGATAAAATGAATGAGAGACTTCTTGCTTATTTTTATCTTGAAACTTTATTAGACCACAAACTTTTAAATAATAAACAGCATTAGCATATTTGCCTTGATCTTTACGCAAGAACCATCCCAACAAGAAGTGAACAAACTGCAATCAAAAAAAATATGGGACCTGATACAGGGCCGCAGAAAAAATAACTACGTCATACTGTGACGTAAATATGCAAATTGTTATTGACGCAAATACACAAATTATTACAGTATTCTCTAACATGATTAAGGAAGGGGTTTACATGTGGTGAATCCCCCCCCCCCAGAAAACATTTGTCCCTCCTTAGGAAATCGAAAATAAATGCTGTGTCGGGAGCATTGTGTTGGAGGCTACAATTCCCTCACCCCTATAATTTATGTTATCAGTTAATTTATTATAGTTATGTCAATGCTTCTAAGTGCTTATTAGTTGGACTATACGAAATTATGGATAGACTCTAAGTACGTTTAAAAGAAAAAAAATGGGGGCATTTTCAATTTTCGGAAAGATGCATTTCCTTTCTGCGGATGTAAAAAACGAATCCTTTGTAATCAAAAAAATTTAAAGCTTTTATTATGTAAAAAAAGTACTGTGTAACTCATGATCAACTAAAATTAGCATTTACTTTATTTGAATTAATGATAATGACTCCGTGGAAACACCTTTTAATATAGCGCATATGTTGTGTCTCGTTACATGGTTTATGAAATAGCTAGTATTTCTTTATTATTTGAGTGTGTAAAGAATATGAATTAAAGACATTCTCTCGAGGACATCAATTATGAACCTAAATCAAGAATAAAATTATTTGTCCGCGAGAAAAGAATTAAGGCGTTTAATTATCATTTCGCAGTTTCTTTGCTACAAAGATCAAACGCATGAGTAGCCCCTGAATGTCAGCTTCTTTACACGCGTAACCTTAACGCAGTGAAGCAAACCACAAAGGCGTCGTGATTTAGTGAGTGACGTCAAAAGGGGTCCACTGGGTCATGTGACGTCACTCTCTGGCAATTTCCCAAGCGATGGGTGGTTCTATTTTCCGCTGAGGGATGATGGAAGCATAGGAAAGAGCAGCTAGCGATCGAGTAACTCGCCCATGTTAATTGCAGACTCTGTTGTTTTTCTAATTGTCAATGTAGTCAGATTAAAAACAAAACAGCGACCTATTGCGTAAGAATGCTTACCCACATCTCGCCAATATTGAACAATATACTGAGTTATCGGAGAATTTCCGCTGTATGGAGGTGCCCAGGAGACGCTGGCGCTCTTACTCCAAATTTCCCGAATTTTCGCATCCGTAGGTGGCGCTGGCACCTCTAAAAATGAACAAAAAGTGATATCACATTTATTAATAATAAAAACAATAATTAATAATATAATGAAATTTAACAATAACAACATTCCGGGGACCGTGATAAGGTACAGTTATGGACAATTAACTATTGCAGCCAAAGTTGAACATGATACGTTCAATGTGTTAAGGTATTATTACCCTCCGCAGGGATAACACAATTGCCAAATATGGTCAACACAAGAAAGCCTCCGGGGCGAGAATTTTGTGAGTTTTCGTGGGGGAATTTATTATACTATAATTTTTGCCACCCACGTATTAATTACAGCTCAAACTAGAGCTTATGTAATTTTGGAGAAAAAGAGACGCTTTCCCCATC
>QLNU02014176.1:146949450-146967485 GCA_006491805.2 Dysdera silvatica
CTTTACATACGGAGAAAGAGAGCGTTGTTTCCTGTCCTCATTCGTCTAGCGGTCCAAGACACTCCGGGCTAAACGGAGGGACCCTGGTTCGAATCCAGGATGGGGAAAGCGTCTCTTTTTCTCCAAAAACGAATAAAGCTCTAGTTTGAGCTATAATCTATGCGTGGGTGGCAGAAATTATTGTATAATACATTCAATGTGTTTCGGGACTAGGGGAAAATGACATCATAGATAGATTTAACTATATATTAAACTACATGTCGTATTTTCTGTCATAAAATACTATATAAAATGCTCTATTATATATCTGATCTATTTCTTGTATTATGTAGTATATTTCTTTTATATTGAGATTTGTTACTTACTGTTGCACATCTGAGGGGTGTGTAAGGAATAACGGGGTATCACCGCTCATTGATAATATTACATCAATTGGCGCGCGTTTGATTTTGTTGAGATAGATTATCTTTATCTTATCTTTATCTTATTATTTATCTTATTATTTATCTTTATCTTATTAGATTATCAAATATATTTGTATTTATCAGACCACCATTTTGGTTTTTTTTCCAATACAAACCTGTCGATGCTTCACCAATTAACTACTGTATCAAAAACATTTTTGTATACTAAAAATTATTTTTCGCTGAAGCATTCCACATACAGTAAAATCTTCCTAAAGTGACCACCTTTGGGACTGGACTGCAGTAGCTACCATAGGCAGGCAGTCCTTACACACGACAGACTTTGGTACAGGCACGACTAAGTCTTCACTAGTTCTCTCTTATAAAAAGTGGTCAATTTATAAAGGTGATCACTTTACCAGGTTCCACTGTACTTACTAATTGTAATATCATAGTTAATGATCAACTCCTATTTAGCTCCATGCCATCCATTTGGAAAAACTTCTTTCGTCCCATGGCCAGAGACGCAGCTACGGACTCATAACCTGTTTTCTTAAACTAGCTTGTGACCAGGGCGTTGGAATTAGAGGACTTCACTCTCGCGGCCTCCATTAGCGTTAGTTTGGGTTCTGAGGAAGGAGGCTTGAGCGCTTCCGAAATGATGTCCACAAACCGTCAAATAAAGTTTCAGCTGTAATTATATGTATTTTTTACATTGTATTTTTTCTTATCTTACCCTTCTTTGTTCTATTTATTGTATTGACAATAATCTGTTTTAATCCACTATGCCGTCAACTAAATAAAGGATATTATCATTTCCTACTAATTTTTTAAATGAAAATATGAATCACCTTAGGAAGTAAACTCAAAAAATTTTAACTGTATTCAAAATTTGACAAAAAAATTTCATCTATAAATTTATTACTTTTATTGTTTGAAGAAAACAAGTATAGTAATATTAGCTATCATGCAGGATTTCGTCAAAAATTATCTTTAAACCTCGAGAACATCCAGCATTCAATTAACAGATATAGCTGTTATAAAAGTATTGATGCTTGTCATCAGTAGATAGTAGGAAGAAGACGGTCATGAGTAGACACTAGGCAGAAGCCGGTCATCATAGACAGCAAGAAGAAGCCGGTCATCATAGACAGTAAGAAGAAGCCGGTCATCAGTAGACAGTAGGAAGAAGTCGGCCATGAGTAGACAGTAGGAAGAAGTCGGCCATGAGTAGACAGTAGGAAGAAGCCGGTCATCATAGACAGTAAGAAAAACCCGGTCATCAGTTGAGAGTAGGAAGAAGCCGGTCATAAGTAGACAGTAGGAAAAAGCCGGTTATCAGTAGACAGTAGGAAGAAGCTGTTCATTCCTTTACTTTCGCGTATTCTTTCTTATCAGTGCTTTAACACGAAGTGAAACGTGCCATGGACCTGTTCTTAAATTTGTTGTGTCTCTTTATATATCTCACACAAACCTTGGGGACTCCGAGCAAATTCACTTAAAACCAATGAATTTGCTTAGAAACCCCAAGGTTTTTGTGGGATACAAAAAGTGACACAACAAATTTAAGAACAGGCTTATGTTCACTCAACGAGTTAAAGTAGCAAGAACATAGGTTTCACTATTATTTTATAATTAATTAATAATATATTTAATTTTACACTTTTTCTCCCCTTCTTTTCCTTTAAATTTGACAATAAATTGTGATTTAATAATTTTGTTATATAATTTTAAATATTTGTGTTCGTGATATAAGATAATCATTTTTAATTTTAACATAAGCACGTACATGTATCATATACCGCTTACATTTTATGCTTTTTGCAGAAGAAATTACTGATTACAATATGTGTAATATATGTAAGCTTAAAATAACCAAATATATAAAAGTTACTTTGGATATAATAGATATTTTCATACTTTCAAAGAAAAGAAAGAAGTTGGGAGATAAGATTTTCAAATCCTTTGTTTTCTGGCTCCAACCAGGTTGATTACATTTTTATATTGCAAAAAGAGTAATAGTCATTCTGCACCAACCACAATGCGACTGCACATACAGTTGAAAGCAAATTAATGTTTTACAATAGTAAAATTTGAATCAAAGTGCACTAAAACCAAACGATATAATAAAATCGGATAAGATTAAAAAAAAGGGGGACATCAGGCAAACAATTAAAAATGATTTCGTGATTAAAAACAACAGCATGAAAAGTGAAAAAGGTTAAAATAATTTCAGTTAAAAGCTAATGACCGCTAATGGTCAAAATTTGAACAAATGGATAAAACATAAAAGCAGGTAATAGTTTATTATACGTAACACACATAATGGCCAGGAATCGAACATTACAATCTCAGTCCCAGGCAAACAAGAACACTTGGATCGCAATTTCCCGATTATAATCTTTGTACAATGGGAATGGAAGCAGAAGATTCAGAGGGGGGGGGGACTAGAAGATTCAGAGTGGGGGGGGGACTAGAATATTCAGCAGCCCCCTCCTAAAAAAAAATATCGCCTTTTATGCATTATAAGTGATTTTTAACCAGCAAGAAAATGTTTGAGTTATGGACAGTTGCACGGTCTGTCCTTTCGACAATAGGACCCTGATCGTGACGTCATTTTCTCGTCAACAGATGTTGACTGGAGAAGCGTGTATGGCCAATGCGGAGTTTAGAGAGCGAATGCTTTTCCATGGTCTTTCCTGTAGCTAGAGTGTTATATTTCAATTCGTGATTTGATAAGGTGTAAATGGCTGTAATTATCGCTCCTTTGATGCATAATGACAAATCTAGATAGTACTCCTCTTTTAAGAAACCACATAATTACTACCGAAGTAGTTAGCATACGGAGATTCAAAATGGACAGTCCTTATTGAGGAGAGTCTTTAAGAAAAAATGCTTCATTTTAAGACGGAATCGAAGCAGCAATCTCTTTATTAGAATCCAAGAGTCCTAGTCGGTTTGAAGAGATTCTCTCATTATTGATTCCTGTAGTGAAATATACAAGTATTCTTAAGAGACAGGTAGTTTCCGGATCGATTTATTGTCCGATTTTAAAATGATACATTATAGGAAATTTCCCTCACTATTAAGATACTGGCCTTCTTGACGCATTTCAGTTAGATAATTTTTGGCGTCCTTTTTATAAATACACTAATTTTTAAATTTCCAAAATTTTGCAATAAAAATGTAATAACCATTGCCAATTTGTGACACCGTTAACCAATCCGTTAATAGGCCATTGATTAATTATGATCTGAGTTATAACAATGGTCGTTAAGTGAATTATCGTTAGATAAAACATCATTTTAAGGCAACACAAATCCAGATTCCGTTTTCTGCAACTGATAATGCGCCCTTCGAGCAACTGGCAACGTCGTGCAACGTAAGGTGAAACTTCAATAGTTACTTTACAATTCGGTTCAATCGACTTCGGAAGATGGGCTTCTTGACAACTCGAAACAGCTGTTGACCATCGCCCTTTAACGTCGCTGTGTTGCCATATATTAAGTACGATTATTTATAAACTTTAGTATCATTGTGGAAGATAAGCATTAAATGAGAAATGAGGATAGAATCCATACGTGATGATTTCATGGAAAGGTTCCAGCAATGCCAAATATCCATTTCGAAACTTGGATTCAAAAATTACGTTTATTTGGTTTGACAGACGATTCCAAAACTGCAGAAGTTTTAGGAAGTTGGCTTAGAAGGCCATGATAGAAAAATAAAATTTTGCTTCTTGGAGTAACAGGAACATTGATTTTTCGAGGAGAGGAAATGTCGTAAAGATCACGCCTCGTTTCACCGTTAAGAACATTTGAAAAATGTTTCGGAAAATATTAGATTTGAGGGACTGTCCATAAAATAGTTTTGGCGAGAGGCTTACAATTTTACTTTTTGAAGAAGAAACTTTTATGTCGTTGCTTATGTCTCAATGTTATGTCAAAAAGGCAGATATAAAAATAATTTTATGACCTTTTCTCAAGCGTAAAAAATGTATTACTAATAAATTTGATACCCACGTATTATTAGCTCAGTCTAGAGTTATTTATGTTTAGGAGAAAACCTGGATTTTGCTTAGGAGAAGACTGTTTCGAATCCAGGATGAGGACGGCGTCTCTTTTTCTCCTAAACAAAAATAGCTCTAGTTTGAGCTACTAATACGTGGGTGTCAAATTTATTGGTAATAAAAAATCCCCTATGAAAAACTCACAAAAAACTCGCCCCGGTGGCTTTGTGTGTTGACCATTATTTGGCAATTGTGTTATCCCTGTGAAGGGTAATAATACCTTACATCGTAAAAAAATTTCTCAAATGTAGTGAAAGGTGAGAGATAATAATTAAGTAGCACCCTGCGATGATTAAATGAAACATAACAGTTACTAAACAATGTGATATTACACCATAAAGAAACAAAATAATAGCCGTAGTTTATTCAAATAATAAGTAATAGTTAAATTTATAAGATTACAATAATACACTATCAACATTTCTAATTAACAAACTATATCACAACAAAGGTTTAACAGTCTATCAGAAAGTTATAGCTATCAAAGGAACATCAGAGATGACATAAAAAGATATTAATTTAATAAGGAAGACATTGATAACAAGCTTAACAGAAAAATAATTAATTTTTGTATGCATGTTGTGGGAAGAAAATGGAACGAATAGAATTATAAAAATGACTATTGAGTAATAATTTAAAAATGTGTTCAGGAAAAATGGGTACTAACACTTTGACTGATATTTATTAATGACGAACATTTTTGAAAAGTACCTGACATTAAGATTTTGATCAGCAATTATTACATCAACACCGTTGCAAATATTCCAAATGGTCTAATTGCTAATACTTTGGAATATCACAATTTATTAAGTCTTTTAACTGCAATTATCACCAATCATAGTTTGTGTTACATCAATTGCAATTGTCCCTATCCATGACAGAATAGTCCATGACAGATTAATTGTCCCTATCCATGAGTTTTTCTCATCTTGTTTTGTGCTCTTTCCTAATCATCTGTCACTTTCTTATGGTGTTTCTTTCTCGTTGAAATAAATTTTGTGCTTTTTTAAATATATCATAACTCTCTGTAACAGGTTTTCAATAAAGAGCTTTGGATATTGGAATGTGTGTCAACATGCATGGACGGAATCTTCTGGTAAGGTAGGTGTTAGGGATAGACGGCTGCAAGGCTATTTCTATCTCGCATCCATTCCCGACGCCTGTGATTCTCTTATTTGCTAAGATATGTTATCGTTCTTAAAGGTGCATATGGCACAGCTACCTTGCACCATGAACAAAAATAGTACTTTACGTGACGTGGGGAATACCACATGGTGAAGCCGTGCCATCTAATATAGATGGAACGCGATATTGCTGTGTCAGAGGGCTATTCCACTCATATCCAATCCATTCTACTTATTTCAGATACTCCACTTATTCCAGTTACTTCAGTTATTTCAGTTACTCCACTTACTCCAGCTAATCCACTTATTCCAGATACTACACTTATTCAAGTTCACTTTATTCCAGATACTACACTTATTCAAGTTCACTTTATTCCAGTTACCCCACTTATTCCAGCTAATTCACTTATTCTAGACACTACACATTCCAGCTACTCCACTTATTCCAGCTAATTCACTTATTCTAGACACTACACATTCCAGCTACTCCACTTATTCCAGCTAATTCACTTATTCTAGACACTCCACGTATTCCAGCTACTCCACTTATTCCAGCTACTCCACTTATTCCAGCTACTCCACTTATTCCAGCTACTCCACTTATTCCAGCTACTCCACTTATTCCAGATACTCCACTTATTCCAGCTACTCCACTTATTCCAGATACTCCACTTATTCCAGATACTCCACTTATTCCAGATACTCCACTTATTCCAGATACTCCACTTATTCCAGATACTCTGCGGATATGAACTATGGATCGTACAATGCACATTCTCTTATAGACAACAACTGTAATGATATGCTTTGTATTTTTTGTACGGAACTTCTCATACTTTCATTTGACGTTTGGACTATCGGAGTCTCTCGGTTTAGAGAGGTGACTCCATCACAGTATCTAATTATCCAGGTCAGTCAATTAGCAGTATCTCAATATTTTATCCAGAAGGTCATTTCATCTTAAAGCACCAACGGTGATTATGAGTTTTACGAGATAAGGATAGCAAGGTTCATTCTGTACCGAAACCTGCACCTTTCCCAGGAATTTGAACCTCCTAAGGCCAAGAGAACCAACACCCGAACTATAGTGAGCCGTTATCCGGTAAGTGTTCATTTTTTGTCACCATTGGTAATCGAACCGTGGCGTAATGGCGTGCCTAGCAACGCCTTACTACTTCATTACCGTTATCTACAAGTCTTTTGTGACATCGTTAACTCCAATTACTCGGACTTCATAACATCCGGAGGTGTCCAGACCCGTTCCCAAACAGTCTGGATAATTCGAATTCTACTGCACGCTTAAATAAAATCCGTTAAATCACGTGGTGATAAAATAATGTTGGTAATCTTAAAAACATGAATAATAGATAATGGCGAAGTATTTTTGTTATTGAAAGTTATGGGAGGAATCTTTAACAGAAAGTTTATTTTGAAACAAAATTGGTAAATGTGAATTTCGATGGATTTTTATCAATAAGATCATCAAAAATGAAAATACTATAAGAGGAATGCTTGACAGTTAATATATTCTGGAACATTTTGATAATTTTTAAGCAGTATTAGCACCACTTTTTAATTAATACTTATATGTAATTAATTCATATTTCATATTAAAGTAAGTTCATCTTTGGAAAAATTTATTCTGATATATAGTTACGTTTGGGTATAGCCCCCTTTTTACGTCTTATGTTTTTTTCATGCTTTAAGCATGAAAAATGATGATGATGACTATTCCTTACCCATAACTAGAAGACGTATTTTTCTTTCGTCGTGACCATATTCGTTTTCGGCAAGACAGGAATAAAGGGCGCCATCTTCTCTGTCGGTAGTACGGATGATCAATTCGGAAACTACTCCTTTAGGCTCCATCGTTTCAAAGATTTCGTATCTGAAAAAAATCGATATGGATAATATCTCCGTAAATTAAATTTATATGTCAATCGATCGATAAAATACGTAGATGAATTGATCAAATGTCAAATAGATGAATTAGTATAATAATAAATAAATGAATCATTTAATAATAAGCTGATGAATCGATATAATAATAAATAAATGAATCATTTAATAATAAGCTGATGAATCGATATAATAAACAAATGAATCGACATAATAAATAGATGAATCGATATAGTAAATAGATGAATAGATATAGTAAATAGATGAATAGATATAATAAACAAATGAATCGATATAACGATAAAAAGATGAATCGATATAAACAGATGAATCGATATAGCATAGTAATGAATCGATATGCATTTGGAGTCCGACTATCAGAAATAAAGAGGGTGGACCCGGTTTTGGATAAGCAAATTTCCTATAATACGGGAATTCAAATTTCAGTGCAAAAGTGCGATGAAACATTCATACATATTTATTACTAAAACATAGTAACGAAAAAAGTGCAGTAAAGGTTATTTTGGTTAAGTAAAGTTTGGATAATCTGTGTTTAACTGTAATAATAAATCTATATAAAAATATGCAAATCGATATATATGTGTGTGTGTGTGTGTGTATGTGTAAAAATAAATAGACAAATCGATATAAAAATGTATATCGATAAAAAGTTATATAAATTAATATAAAGTTATCGATATAAAAATAGATAAATCTTCCTAATAATAAACGAATAGATAATACGGAGATATAAGAACCTATATAATAATGGGGATTCGAATATTAAACCGATATAATAATGCATAAAAGCAATCGATATAATAATGGATAGATGAATCGATACAATAATGGAGAGATAAATGGAAACAATAACAGATAGATAAATTGACACAATAATGAATAAAAGAATCGATGCAATAATGAATAGATCCATCGAATAAATCGATTATGGTTCCCTAAATTTTGTTGGATGATTAGTTGGTTACATTTTTAAGACGTAGGGTAGTAAAGGTGCGAAATAAGATAGAATCCTAAATCTACTTTCGGAAATCAAAAAAAAAATAATAATAATAATTACTTCATAATTCTATAATTAATTGATGGCAAGAGTTATTTTTATGGCATTAAAAAAACTAAAAAACGGAGGCATTAAACGTCGAATTATTTCTTTGTTTTTACATTCAATGATTACACTGATCGAACTTATTTCAAGGCTTGCAAAAAAATATTTTTGATGCACATGTTAAAAAAGCTGTGGACACAAATACAAATCCGTGTTCACAGCACGGCACGGCTGTGGGCTCAGTGATGATATAATTTCAATGATCAGTGGGTCAGACTGATGATGAAAATGATGAATTTTTTACCGATCACACAGAGTTCAGATGATCATGTCAGCAGCGATTGGATTTGTACAGGGGTATAATTGATTAAATGTGACAATTTGCAATTCTTATTCTTCTCCATAAGACTAGAGTTGTGAAAAATCGCTCACTCACTCAATGAATAACTATGCCTGCCCAATTTGTATGGGGAGAACTAAGTATTGGTAAGTACCACCAATTAGTAAGTAAGCAAGATTTGGTAAGTGAATTATTTTGAGCAGGGGCGGACTGAAAGAGTGCATACCTCGGAGGGTGCGTATCCTATCATCCACGAGGGCGTAATGGGACCGGCGGCCCAGCCCGCCCCTGATTTTCAGCATTTCTAATAAGAACCTATTAGAAGTGAAGGAACGTAAGTAAGAAAGAAAGAGAGAGAGAGAGAGAAAAATAAAAAATTTGAAATTAAATGAAAATAGTAGCAAAGAGAAAAAAGCCGTGGAAGATGAAATTAGAGATGACAAAAGATTTTGTACAAAAAACATATTGAAGAAAAATCAATGTAATTATATGTTGCAGAAAATTTAATTAAATCACATGTCGAAGAAAAATTAATTACATTTTGAAAAAAAAATTGAATAGATAATTTTAATGAATAAAAACATAGACGCGAGTAAAACGTACATCCTACAATCTCATAGTTGCTATGTTGATGACCCAAAAGTTACTTGGATTTTATAATTATTATATTATTTATTAGTGTCTTTTAATCTTACAATTTTAATCATATTTTATGTTCTTTATCTATTTTATAATTTTAATCATATTTTATGTTCTTTATCTATTTTATAATTTTAATCATATTTATGTTCTTTATCTATTTTATAATTTTTAATCATATTTTATGTTCTTTTATCTATTTTATAATTTTAATCATATTTTTATTCCTTATCTATTTTATAATTTTAATCATATTTTATGTTCTTTATCTATTTTATAATTTTAATCATATTTTATGTTCTTTATCTATTTTATAATTTTAATCATATTTTATGTTCTTTTATCTATTTTATAATTTTAATCATATTTTATGTTCTTTTATCTATTTTATAATTTTAATCATATTTATGTTCTTATCTATTTTATAATTTTAATCATATTTTATGTTCTTTTATCTATTTTATAATTTTAATCTCATTTTATGTTCTTTATTCATTTTATAATTTTAATCATATTTTATGTTCTTTATCTATTTTATAATTTTAATCATATTTTATGCGTTCTTATCTATTTTATAATTTCAATCTTTCAGTATTTTATGTTCTTTTTATCTATTTTTATAATTTTAATCATATTTATGTTCTTACTCCATTTTATAATTTTAATCATATTTTATGTTCTTTTATCTATTTTATAATTTTAATCATATTTTTATAATTTTTAATCATATTTTATAATTTTAATCATATTTTTATAATTTTAATCATATTTTATAATTTAATCATATTTTTATAATTTTAATCATATTTTATGTTCTTATCTATTTTATAATTTTAATCATATTTTATAATTTTAATCATATTTTTTTATATAATTTTAACTATATTTTATGTTCTTCATCTATTTTATAATTTTATCATATTTTATGTTCTTTTACCTTATTTTATAATTTTAATCATATTTCTTATGTTCTTTATCTATTTTATACTTTTAATCATATTTTATATTCTCTTACCACATAGTTTTAAACTACTATATAATATTAATATATATATCTAATCTCAATTTTTATTTTATATCTTTTATATTACCTGAAAATCTATGTTATATGTCTATATCTATATTATAACTAGATTATATGGAATCTTTTTATTAATTCACTTAATTGTATTTATTTCTTTGCCCAATATAAAAGACTTATACACAGACATCTATTGGAGAGGCAGAGAGATAGAGAGAAAGAGAATCATGATATCACTATTTTTTCTTAATCTATACCTCCCATACTTACATTAATCAACCAGATCTTTTATTTCATGTTATATGTACTTACTATTTCCATTCATTATATCCAATTCTGAGAATCAAGGGATTTGCCAGACCCCAAAGTCTTTATTCTTTGCTGTTCAGATGGAATAACGTAACTAATAAATTTCAAATTATTACCACCTCACGCAAATAAGCGTTTCAGATTGAATAACAGTTCTGATCTGATTTGTTCTATATTTTTCAATTATAGTGAAAATGTAATTTATGTGAAATCAACACATTTGAACTATTTTATATCAAACGACAAGAAATTAGGATTTTTACAGAGAAAAGTGGTGACAATGAGATACAAATTATTAATAATTACGATTAAGGACACAGCTGGGGAGATTAAAGGGACTTGATCCTCCCTCCAAAGAAAATTTTTATTATTTTATTATTTTAAAGAGGCTTTTAGCTCTAAGATCTTGTTAAACTAGTGAAGCACTCTTAGCCTCTCCAATTAAGGTCTCTGACTACGTCCCTGATTATGATAATTATTAATAATTAAAGTCAATTTAAGAATGTTGGAAATTTACCTATTGTCGTCATTTTTGCTGATTACGGTTTGCTCTCTCAACCACGTAATGGATAAGGGTTGATCACCTTGTCCTTCGCACTTCATTCTTGCGCTATCCCCTTTCTTTGATTTAACGACATCGAACTTTTCTTCGAACCTCGCTGGCACTAAGCGGAGGACATTTCCACAGATAAAATATTAGTTAGAAATAATTATACAAACAACAATATTTCAATCAATTTTGTCTAGGGGAAAAATGGATAAGATATATAAAATTTTTCATCGCATATTTGCAAAAAATAAATACATGCAAAAGAATAATTTATTGATGAGAAATTTAACGTGTTAAGTAAAAAATTAAATATAAGGTATAAAAAATCTGACAAACTGCAAAATAATTTTGAAACAATTCCATCAATTGGATGATTCAAGATTTACCAATGGTTTTAATTAACCCGTAAGCTCTCTCCATATATTGACCAAGCATCATTTTTTGGAAAAAAAATGTTGCTTCATGAGCTGGCAGCATGTTATACGTGAAATATAACACTATTTTTATAAAATTACAAAATGCGAAAAATATCACAAAATACGTAGCTTTTTTACTGACTTTTTTTTAGTTATTTTTAACTCTTCAGTCCTCCAGCTAAAACCTTAACAATGTAGCAGGGAATCATGGGAAATAAATTTATTTTACAAAATAAAAGCCATACTGTAACGTAACTTCTAAAATGAATATATAATATAATATATAATAATCATATAGGAAATAAGGAACAATATGTTTAAATATAAAGAAATATCTCTAATCGTGACCCCAGATTTAATAGTTTTTGTTTTGTTTATTTATAAAATCTATTATCCATTTTTTTAATATTATTTTTATAATTTTACAAATATAGGGTTTTGAAATATATAGCGAGATCTGTCTATAATTATCCTCAATAGACATTAATAATATATAATTAGAGACAAAATTGAATATGATACACTTCTCTATGTCTGCTGGCAACGGAGATGAATAGTGCTATAGACTGGAGAAAAATAACATTATAGCGAACGTCTTATTAAACAGATTTCATCACAGACGTAACTGAAGAGGGGAAAAAAAAATAAAAAATCCAAAATTGTATGAAAAAAAGTATGATTTTGCCTCTTTTCGAAAGGAAAAAAAGGGGGGGGACAAATGCCCTCTTGCCCCCGCCCGATTACGCCCATGGATTTCACCATATATAATTTCCCAAAAGCTTTTAAAATATACAGTTTTGAAAGAGATTTTGAAAATGATGACTTCATGAAAATTTCATAGTCGCACAGCTTTGCATTTTAAAAAATCTCGGCAAGTTTGAGAATCGATTGGTTCAAAAAATTCCATTTACATTGTTTCTTTGTGTATTACATAAATATGCTAAACGAAAGTCAAAGGACTACTAAATAAAAGAATAATTAACGAGTCTTCCAATCATAGTCTTACATGAAAACTATAATATATTGTAATTCATTAAAATAAATAATAGTAAAAAATTAGTAAGTCCTTCAATACAATTTTATGTGTTCCAGACATCTGAAAATAAATAAAATTATTATTTTACACGTGGCATCATGCTGAAGATATAAAATTAATTATGCGTCAATTAAAGAAAGTGAAATTGAACACTAAATAATCTTTGCTTCGGATGTAACAATTATTTTATTGATTTTCATACAACAACAAATAAACATTTTAAAATATTACACGTACACAAAGATATGATTGTATACTTCCGTAGGATGATACATTTATTGGACTATCGATCTTAAATTCTCAATTAGGTTTAATTGAATACCTTACCACGAACAATGATTGAAATAGATTTCCTAAGGTCGGATCCAATGCCGTTGGAAGCTTCACATTCATAGCTTCCAGTATGTGACGTTTGCACAGAGTTTATTACTAAAGACCCGTTATCTATTATATTTTCATCTATTTTTGAAGAAATATCGCGTAGTGTACCTTAAATAGAGAAACAACAGTTAATATATGCCATGCATATAAAAAAAATACGATTAAGATACCGATTTCTTCAGTAACAAATGCGGTATTAATACTAATTAGAAATTATAGATACTTTCAATTTTCTGCCATTTTATTTTTGGCAAAGGATATCCCTTTACTTGGCATGGTACTCTGACTGCTGTTCCCAGCAAGGCTACCACATCTACGGGCTCTTTTAACCAGGTCGTCGGCTCTAAAATTTATAGAAAAAAATGGCTTTAGTGAACCATTTTATTTAGTGACTGGCATGTGCATACATAATTTCATCGATTGAATCCATTGATTGAACATATTTACAATAAAATATATTTATTTATCGGGTAGTCGAAAAATAAAATTACAAGCTATAATCGTGAAGCGTGATAACTCTCTGGCCAGCTCAAAATATTGTCATATCTCCAATATGTTACGGATTGTAATTACAGTTATACTGCCAGTTGCAGACCTACCAAAGGGGGATATTAGGGAAATTCCCTCCCAAATCCATAAAAATGCCGTGAAAATAGGTTCTAACGAGCGCTTATTTTAACAATCATATAATGCATATAACGAAGTAATTTTTACAAAAAGTCTGCTTTCCTATTTTATTTTTTTTTAAAATTGCTGGTCAAATCCGAGGTAAAAAAGGACTTGTTCGCTAAAAGCGGTTAAATCGTATTAGGCTTAATCATTATACTAAAAAAAATACATATTTTTCTTGCCATATCCGGAAACTCGCTAAATGAGGGTTCGTTAAATGTGGGTCTGCAATTTACATCTCTCCCAAACCCGCCTCGGATAATACTGTGTTCTGAAAAATACAGTGTGTCCGTGAAGTCATGGTGCACTTTTGACCGGTCACAGGAAATCAACGAAACAAGATAGAAATGTGAAATCTTCACCAAATAAAAGGAAAACTATCCAAGTTTCATACCTATTCAGTACAGTTCGAACGGGGTTTGTCCAACAAACTGCCAGTATCCTTCAACTGCTTATCCCGCCGATTAATGTTATTCCTTTGTGGTGGCGCTTCGTTGTACACGCGACGATATTCACGTTGCACTTTGGTCACGGATTCGAATTTAGCAAGCCACAGAACACACTGAATTTTCCTCTGTAACGTCCACATCTCGACTGGCGTGGGCGTGGGCTGATCCACTGCCGCGCAGCTCGTGGTGTTGCGTCATCACCTGTGTGCGCACACGCTTGCACATCAGAGTACAGAAACTTGGAGAGTTTGTCTGTTATTTGGTGAAGAGTTCACGTATCTATCTTGTTTCGTTGATTTCCTGTGACCGGTCAAAAGTGCACCATGACTTTACGGACACAGTGTAGAAGAAATGAAATGGAAAGGACATGTTGTGTCAGGACCCACAGTTTTCCGAGGAAGTTGAACTTCTGCTGCCAAGTAGACTATATCCCGAACTGTGGCCAGCAGGAAACCGAAACGCGTGCAGGGATACCAGTGGGAGCTGAAACCGGTTAATGCTATTGAGACACGAATGCCTTACTCCGTCGAGCAATGGATCAAAAATTTTCCTAGGAATTTTATCTCGTAAGGCATAGGGAACCAACTCCCGAATCACAGTGAGCAGTTATTCGGTAAGGGTTCTTATGTTTTGGTATTGTTGGGTGTTAACCCCGGACTAACGACGCGCCAGGTGAACTCTTTACCACAGCGGTCGCCAACCTTTCGGACCTCACGGACCACTAAATCCATAATTTTAAATCCCGCGGACCACATTTCGTGAATTTAGTGCAATATAAAGGCAAAAATTGTCATTCAGAATATGAGAATTTCTTAGAATATTATTTTTGTTTTATTATTAATAAAACATTAAAAATGCAAATAATGTCCAGCTTTTTCTGCGGACCACCAAAATTTTCTCGCGGACCCCCAATGGTCCTCGGAACCCCCAATGGTCCCGTTGGCGACCGCTGCTTTACCATACAAGACTTTTAAAAATGTTATGAATCAAGTGAGAGATTCTAGTTTTGAATAAACATATTTGGTTGTGGGGGGAGGGGGGGGACACAAATTTAATTCCTATGATTAATACCCTCACAATCCGACTAATTAATTTATAATTCCTGGTGTTTATTAATTGGTAATAAATATATTAATCCCATGTAGTTCGAAGGACCGTTTATTCTAACAAATACAAGGAGAAAAACGGCTACGGCAGGCCTTGGTCGTTCAGTGATCAGAAAATATTGATGACAACCCAAAGGTTGGTGGCTTAGCTCCAGCCCAAAGCACGGTAATTTTATTTTATTTTCAAACTCTTATGTTAAAGACATATTCAAGATTTAAATAAAGAAGTCGCTAATATGATTATTATAGGAGTAGGGATAAACTCGACCTGTTCATTCTCGATCGAACGAAAAAACGTGTCAAACTTGACCGTATTTTAAACAGAGGCGGGGTGATGAGCTGAAAGTAAGATTAACAAAATATTCACACTGGGGGGGTAGATGTAGGAAGACTCGTACAACCACTAAGGGTTATGAAGAGTTATAATGCTTTTCTTCAGCTAATCAATTTCAAGAAAGGTAAGTTATTTATCAGCTGAGCTTAAGTTTGATATGGGAGCAGTTTTGCCAATACAAAATATATCTCCGAATGTATTTATAGTGGTTGTTATTTTAATTTTGTGCAATATTTGTGGCGCAAGTACAAGAACTGGCTCGGCTGTGTACTGAAAACGAAGATATGTGTTTGCTATACAATAATTTCTGCCACCCACGTATAGGTTATAGCTCAAACTAGAGGGGTGGCAAAAATTATTGTATAATAAATTCCCCCCCACGAAAAACTCACAAAAATCTCGCCCCCGAGGCTTTTCTGTGTTGACCATTATTTGGCAATTGTGTTATCCCTGTGAAGGGTAATAATACCTTAACGTATGTGTTTGCCTATACGGATGAGTGCAGAAGAGATGAGATGGGCTCAGCCCGAGCCCGGACCTAAAACGAGTTCGGGCTGTATATTTCATATTATTGTGGGGCTCGGGCGGGCCCGGGCTCATAAGAAAAAATGCAACTGAAGCCGAAAACTAACTTTCCATATTGAAGTTTTCGACTTGGGTGGGCCCGGGCTCATAAGACAGATGCAACTGAAGCCGAAAACTGACTTTCTATGTTGAAGTTTCGGGCTCGGGTGGGCCTGGGCTCATAAGACGGATGCAACTGAAGCCGAAATTGACTTTCTATATTGAAGTTTCGGGCTCGAGAGGGCCCGAACTCATAAGACGGATGCAGCTGAAGCCGAAAACTGATTTTCTATATTAAAGTTTCGGGCTTGGGTTCAAATTTCCACAAAGTATTTCGGGTTCGTGCAGGCATAAATTTCGTCTTTGGCCTCAGGCTTCGAAATTTGAGCCTGAAGTAATCTCTAGTGTGAAGCTTTTGCACGTTTACCAGTAGATGATATTGAAAAAGGATGGCTGTGCATTCAGGAAAATACAACAACAGATCCTATTGCACAGAAGTTTTAGGATTATTTTGCTTCACAATGGATGAAATACACAACTTTTTCAATAAAAATGTGGAACTGTTTTAATGCTTGCACCGAACCAATAACGCCGTAGAAGGGTTGCATTTGAAACTTAACTCGATATTGGACAGATCACAACCAAGCTTTTTAAAAGCGGCCATACTTTAAAAAAAAAAAAGCGGAATTTTACGATTGCTTAATTGACAGAAGATACTTTAGTTTAAAAGGAAGGAAAAGAAAGAATAAGCACTTGACAGTAGATGAATAATTTAAGAAAAACTTCGAAGCCTACAATTCGGACAAAGACATCCGAAAATGCCTTACAATGCTTTTATACATGTATATAAACAAACAAAAAGTAAGGGAAAGAATAAAAGAAATTAAATGATTAAAAATATAAAATTAAAACAAATTGTAAAATTAAAAAACGAAACGTAAAAGTTTTTTTTGTTTGTTTTTGGTTAAACTTGGAGGGGGGCGTTGTTCTCTATGATGCCTATAAGGCCACTACAATAAACATAATAGCGTGCATAGTTTACTGATGCTAACGCATTTGACTAATAACGTGTATATTTATTTTGACCACCATTTAGAAGTTTCATCAACGTCATGGGAAATATAACGTCACACACAAAAGGTCAATTGATGAAATACTCTGGGAAAGTATATAAAGGCCGCTAAAAACTTATTTCTTGGTGCTTGTACTGCATTTTTTTAGAGGCCGCCCAGCTTGTACTGCATTTTTTAGAGGCCGCCCAGCTTGTACCCCAAAGCCTGGCCCTGTATTAATGGTCTGAATTAAAAATGAAATTACAATAAAGAAAACAACTGCATTTTGGACACTAATAACTTTAATATTTACAGCGAATAGTAGCTTTCTGAACCACTCGCTGCTCTGACTCAATAGGAATTATTGAACTATTTTTTATAGAAATGCAAGTGCAATTCACGAATGAGGTATAACAAGATGATTCTATAAAAACTCCCCCACACTCTGAATGCGAGGTAGTTATTTTGCTTTAAACTAAAATTTCTCATAATTATGCGGAAGAAACGGTACAAATATATTTAAAATACCATACACTTTTTATTTATAATTATTTAGAAATAACTTTTAAGGATATGTTTATAAAAATTCGTCGCTCCGTGGACACTAATA
>QLNU02014176.1:146980437-147020091 GCA_006491805.2 Dysdera silvatica
TTAATTCGATTTTACTTTCTTTTATGCTATTAAGGTATTTTATTGGCTTTAATTGGTTATATGCCAACCGATGGCGAAGTTGGAAAGGAGAGGGGTATAATGAATTATATTTTGTGCAATGTACGCATTAAAACGTGCGAAAATATAGAAACCCCGCTAATACGAAAAGCTCTTTTTCCCAATAAATTCGTATTAATGAGATAATACTGTAGGTAAAAGAATATTTTGTGCTTTAATAAATACCTTTATCATTGATTTTGCTCCATACTATCTTCGGAGTCGGATAACCGAATGCTTGGCATTCAAGTTTTAAAGTTTCTCCCATATAAACTTTGATATCTTGAGGCTCCTTTATCCATGATGGTGATGCTACAAAAATTAAATTTCAGCCATGTCAATTCCAAATAACTTTGAAATGTACTTTTATAATGATTTATTTTCTAAAGTATTCAATCTCTTTGAAAATATGTGTCCTATAATTTAACAGTGTATATAACCCCAATAGCTACTAGAGTGATCAAGAGACAAGAATAATTTAAATATTTGGAAAATTGTAATCTTTTTAGGGAGATATTTTTTTAAAAGAAAAAAAAGGAAAAATGCGTGATAATTTAATCTAGACTTCAAAATTACTGAGGAACAAGACCTTTACTACTAAGGCTAAGAGATTTATGCCATTAAATCGTCATTTCTTACATATATTATATTATGCTCATTAGTTGGTTGTATTTTTATGGCGCAAGGACAATAGTCATTTTGCGCCAATATTCGTTACAAATGGATAACGTTTACTTGGAGACTTCTCTGCGAAAAGAAACAAGGCACTCTCAGAGAAACTGTTTTGTTATTTAGAGCCGCAGATAGGCTGGGGCCAGGGGGGCCTAGCCCCCCTGATAATGTAATAAGCCCACCTGGAAAACCTTTTTTCAAAATAAATTATTTTAGAATTTTATTTTAAATTTTTTGTTTTGTATAAAATTGTACATGATAATGGAAATTGTTCTTTGACGTTAAAAATACATTTAAAACACAATAGATTTCTACGGTATATATATTGTGTACATCCATGTTTTCAGATGCTCTTGCGCCATAAAAAAGCCAAACAAACAAACAAACATCCATGTTTTTATAGAGGTTTTGTCTTCACCTACTCTATAACGATGATAAAGGCAATTACAAATTTTATATGCTCAATCAAAATTTAAGTTAAGTTAAGAAATTGGTTCATCAACGTTAAATACGTTAGTCTACTTAGATATTTAGTATTATTAAATAATAAAATTTAATTATATTATTTATTATATTGTTATATATTATTATTATTATTAGTAGTAGTATTATTTAATAGTAATAAAATACATCAACATATTAGCGAAAGTTAAAGTTATAGCTTTTCGAGCCTCCCCAGTAAATTTCAGAGCTCCCCCTCCCCCGCTGTAACGAGCGTCTAGATACGGGCCTGTTGTCACTATAAACCTTCTTGAATCACTATAAGAATCACTATAAGTTGTCACTATAAGCCTTCGTAATGAGTATGCCCAGATAAAGAACTTAAAAAATTTCATTAAAAAGAACTTCTTGTTACCACGAAGATGTGGCAACGTAACGGTCACATGTTAATGAGTAACAAATTCTGTTCTGGAATATACAGAGCCTATCGAGGGATAAAAACGATGCCACCGGTATCGTTACGGCTGCTCACATAATTTCACGATTCCTTCAAGGTATTTTCCTCATGAAACGTCCAAATCCTTCAAGTGGGCTTTATGTGCCCTTTTAGAAGCACACTGCTAACATCGTCTTACTGTCGTAACGCTCCGATCAAGATACCGGATAGCAAATTTGAACCATTACCTCGCTGCTTATAAGCCTTAAATGCGAACTCTATCAAATTCGCCCAGTTACTCGTACTGTCTCGGTGTATATTATAGAGGCAGCTTTGAAAATTATTTGATGTAATGAAATAGAAAAGCCAATCAGATTTGCTTGTCCGTATGAACGGCGCTCTTTGTATGGCTGTAGGCTGTGCCCTTACTATGTGCTCTGCGTTCATTAATGAGGAAATTGTAACAATTTGCATATCTACCCGAAAAAATTAGCATATTGAGTTTAGCTAGTCTCACTCTATTTATTTAAGTGGGGACTTCATTTTTTACAATAAATAGTGCATTACTTTTAGTTTAGTTTGACAAAGGCATTCTCTTTCTAAAAGGTAAAACTGATTACAATTAATTTTAGTTTAAATTAGTCTAGTGAGTTCAAAACGGCGGTAGTCGTTGCCAAAGAAAATGAAAACCCACAATTTAATTCAAGAATGTAATATTTTACTATGAAATTATATCTCTTTTAAGTGTTGAACTATAAGTCATTGTTAATATGAACCCTAATTTCTATTAAATGTTGCTAATTTAATTAGCTATATACTAGCAAAAAATTCATGGAGTATATAGGTACTAGACAAAACTTACCATCAACTTGCAAGACTGCAGAATAGCTATCGGATCCTACATCATTTTTGGCAATGCATGTATAATTTCCTGAGCTGTTGAAATTGACAGGATTAATGATAATTGTAGAAAAATCAGAATCTTCTTTAATTCGAATTTGCATATTCTGATCCACGTTTTCTCCATCTTTTAGCCATTGAAATTTCACGCTTTTTGACGACGAGATTACCAAACAAGTCACACTTGCCTTCATTCCATTTTTTACACTTTTAGAAAATTGGAAAGGCTGAATTGTGGGCTTATCTGAAAATTTGAAATAATTAATATTTAAAACTGATCACCATTCCAGAACTAGATTTAGATGAACAATTCTAGAACGAAGCAGAAGCGCTGTTCTAGAATTTGATTCAGAAATACTGTGCTAGAATTAAACTTTAAAATGCTATTCAGATATTAGATTTAAACGTAGACTTTAACAGTTTTAGAATTGCATCAAGAAATACGATTACAGTTATAGATATATGAGTACTATTCCAAAATTATAATTAGTACTACCATTCAGATATTACTAGTACAAGTAGGATTTAGAAGTACAGTATGTAGAATTAGTTCTAGAAATACTGTTTAAGAATTAGATCTAGAAATACTACCCTAGAATCAGACCTATGGAAAGTATAAAAAGTGAAATGATAAAATCAAACTAGTTTACATTTATAGTAAAGATGAAACGACACACTGCGCAAAATATTAAATAAAATAAAACACATTAACACAGTTTAAATAACACAGTTTAAACTGAGTTCATGTGTTTTATTTTATTTAATTAGTTTACATTTATATATGATTTACTTCTCTTATATCAATAATATACCTAAATACCAATTAAAAAATTCCAGAAATTCCTTTTAAGACATTTAATAATAATAATTTTCATAATAATTCGTTTCTAGAGAGCACGATAAGAAAATAGGTAACTTAAAAAATATTTCAAAACTTCCATGCAATATATATTTTTCGATCAAAATTAAATATAAAAAATCCTGTGTCTACAATTGCTATACCTATATATACAATTAAAAACATTAGTGTATTTAGTAATATCCATCATTAAAACTGTCGATCATCATTAAAGAATTATTCATAATCATTATTATTTTTCTTAAACTAATCTTATGAAGCCTTTTCAATGATTTAAATTGTATTTAAAATTTAAATTAGACATAAATGTAGAGCTTACCGTTTTGACATTGTATCAGTTGAGCTTGAAGACATAAGCAGAAAGCGCCGATCATCCAGACACACGATGTATTCATGACGACTTGTATTTTTTTTCCTTGAGGTCAACTTTAGCTTATGCTTCGTCAAGTATGCTACATCAAGTACGGGTTATACTTCGTCAAGTATACTGCATCAAGTGAGGTATTTGTTAGATTATATAATCGAGCACAGAGAGAGTACAAATGGAACGAAATGCAGATTGTGCCTGAGACAGTTAATGGCGAGACGATATGTGTTTTTACAAACTGTCAGCGCCACGTATCGACAACTTTTGGAACTAAAGGCATGCTCAAAAATATAATATTCTGCACTATACAAATGATTCTCAAATTATCAAATGAATTCTCACTACATAATGCTAAAACCATCGACACATTCTAAAGTCTTAAAATATTGAGGACTGGTACGCGAGTCTAAAATGAGTCGCAATACTGAGCTATCAAGCAGAAAATATAATCCACGGTATATACATAAAATATAGATACACAATATTTTAAATGTACTCAAAAATTAAGCAATATTTTAGTTGGTGTCGAACATGTTTGCTTTTAACTTCAGATAAGAAAAATAACAAAACTTCGCCCTTAGATGGAATTTTTAAAATTTAATACTCGTGGTACATTACCGATTGAAATATTTTTTACCTTGTACAACCAAAGAAATATTTTTAGTAATAGTTGTACCAACACCGTTGTTAGCTTCACATGTGTAGGTACCGGTATCATCTGATGTTACATTAGGTAATGAAAAAGTACCATTTTCCGGTGATTTTGAAGATTTAGGCTGTCCAGGATTGAACACAATTCCTAAAATAATACGAATTAGTAAAATATATTAAAATTTCTTAAACAATATCTATACTGCATAGATTTAAATATATTAAGCTACATTCGTATACAAAGACGAATAAATTAAAAAAAAAACCATCAAAATTTACATTTTCAACAAATTCCTTATATTTACATTCTTATAGAAGAGCAGTAAATTTTGTATGCTGTTAAAATATTGCATTTATACTAAAGATTATGACTACATTTTCAGGTTTACTAATTTCTAGATTATATTTTTAACCCTCCATTACCCATGCTTTCAGTTAAAAAGACCATTTTTTTATTGTGTTTTATACATGTTACCTTGTAAATAAGCATTAAAACGACTTATTTACCTGTGAATAATAATAAAATTAAATAAATATTTTAAACGATATTAATAGATAACCAGGACGCCAACTTTAAGGGTCACAAGCTCCTTCGGCTGCTTACAAAATATTCGGAGAGGCCAAGTCCTCGCAAAGTCAATGGACAATAAACGAAGAAATATAGAATATATTTAAGGATGAAAAAATAAAACACTATTATTGATGTTCATCAGATTGAACATGCAGGTTCTTCCATAGTTGGTTGAATTTTTATGGCGCAAGAACAGCATAGGTTAATCTTTACCAGTTGGTTACTCAATGGTCTACTGGTTGGTTGAATTTCAGAGAGAGGGACAAGGACAGCGAAGGACAATCTTTGCCAGTTGGTTTTCAATAGTTTATTGGTTGGTTTTTTATGGCGCGAGGTCATCAAAGGCCATTCTGCGTCAGAGGAGTCTTCCATGGTTTATTGGTTGGTTAAATTTTATGGGGTAAGGACAACAAAGGACAGTCTTTGCCAGTTGGTTCCTCAATAGTTTACTGGTTGGTTGAACTTTTATGACATAAGGACAGAAAATATCATGCTTTGCAATCAGATTTTTCCATGGTTTATTGGCCATTCTGCGCCAGCGGGTTCGTTGATTTAGTGCCCGAATATTTGCTTAAAGTTGTTGCCCCAATAAATAACGCTACACTGTATTGAAGTAATATGTTAACGCTTTACTAAATATTTGTTAGTCATATAAATTGAAGAGTGGACCCTCAATTTTTGGATATATTGTAACCCATACAACAGCGCAAGTGACGAAAGGTTCAAGTAAATAATGGTTGCTTGTTGGTTGCTTTTTTATAGCACAGAAAGGGTCATTTTGCTCCAAACAAGGTGAAGAAGCATATAATGTATTGCTGTAGAATAAGCATTGGAACTATCTAGAGATATGCTTAGAACATTTCGTCTCTAATAGTAGAATCATGAAAAGTTGAGATCCATATTCAACTTTGGTTAAAAAGTAAAAAGTTATTACTGGCGTGCTTGCAGTTTATATGGGGCTTTTCTTCCTCCAATTATATGATCGTTCCACACGCGCGATCTGAATATAATTATAGGCATAGACTTGTCTATGCATGGGTTATATGACTATATATATGTATATATGAATATATGCCCGCATTATATATCTCTATACAAGTGTTATATTTTATAAGGTACTGGCAATAGAAATTTCTATAGTTGATGGATAAGTATATTTCGTCATTAAAAAGTATGTCGAGGTAATATTCAAAATTTTTGGAAATTAGATTAATTTAATGCAATTTTTAATTTTGAAGAAATAGACCTTCTAAGTAAAAAAGTAAAGTTATGGAGAAATTAATTTAGTAAAATAGACTAATTACATTGTTTAACTATATTGTATATACAGTTACATATTTAATTATATCATAAATAGTATAATTAACACTCCAAGTTATTAAATTCAGATTAAAAACTGAAAAATAAAATTTCTAGAAACTAAAACATACAATTTCTAAAAACAAAAACAAAATTTCTAAAAACGAAAACAAAATTTTAAAAACCAAATATAACGTTCTTAAAACAAAAACATAAAATTTTTAAAAACGAAAATATAAAATTTCTAAAAACGAAAACACAAAATTTCTAAAAATGAACATGTAAAATTTTCGACTCGAAAGAGTTTGAGAAGAAAAGAGGCAACCATGAATTCAAACTGGAATCGAATTGAATAGCACTGGATTTCTGTTCCTTTTCCTCGTCTGTTACTAAGTGCAGCCGTGCACGTCCTACCTCTCGTGCTTGTGGTTAGTTGTATGTTTATGGCGCAAGGACAGAAAAGATCATTCTGAGAGAAACACTCTCGTGCTTGTGTTTGTCAAAGCGCGAACTTTTCCACTGAAGGAGATAAATTATAGAAGTATATCAATTTAAGGAAATTAATTCTGACTCCCCATTAATTTGTTTTTAAAACAAAGTGAGAAACTACGGAAATTAGTTTCCGCAAATTAATTACTTCACACAACTTCTTTTCCTTACTTCAGGAGTCTTCATTTAGCAAAGGAGAGAGACTATATATTATTGTGAATGGCTGTCCAGACATGGAGACGTTTATGTTTTATGGTGCAAGGACAACTGAGATTACGTTGCGGCTGGACCTATACTTTTCCGAGGAATCGGAACCTCTTTGACCTAGGAAATAAAACCTTGGACTGAGGAACTTCAATAAAACCTAACAAGCTCTCGTTGTGGTAAAATCCGGAACCTATTTCCATGGTAGCTGAACGCGTACTACTACGTCACCGTGGGAGGCATAGCTGAACACGGTACTATCACGTCGCTGTGAGAGGCGTAGCTGAGCACGGTACCATTACGTAATTATGGGGAGCGTAGCTGAACACGGCACTATCACATCGCTGTAAGAAGCGTAACTGTATACGGTATTATTACATCACTGTGAGAGGCGTGGCTGAACACGGTACTATTACGTCACTGTGAGGGTCATGAAAACGAAAACCCAATGATCGGTGATTTGGGTTCAGCATCAACGTATGTTTCCACCTTTTCTTTCCCGTACTCTTTGAAGTCGAAAACAATTCTAGCTCGGATCTGAAAAACATTGGGAATCAATTTCATCAATGCTTAGTGTCATGTCAAACTGCTGACTTACCACTAATTTTCTTTAAGGTGATTTGTGGCATGGGAAAACCTTTAACGTTGCAATTGATTATAATATTCGATCCAGTTGCAACAACGATGTCTCTTACATTGTCGTCTTCCCAGACGGGTGGCGCTATAAAGGGAGATAAAACACATTTAAAAAATATAAAATGTACTTGCAGATTTCCTATACTTAAATACGTATATTATGTAACGCTCAATTGTTGCATAGAGGTATGTAGGACCGTTCACTATCCATTCATTTTTGATGTGAGAAAATCATTCACTAATCTCCCCATTGAACGATATGTGTGTTAATTGCTTTCAGTTTAAGAAAAACGAAATTATCAGATGTATTATATTTCATTTTCATGTTAATAAAGCTCTGTCGTGAATGCAGCTAGGAAAAACCTTAGTTAGTAATAATGCAAATTTGAATTAAGAGATTTTCAATTTAAATTTGAACTGAGTACACTTTAATTTTCAAGATTATATAACACAGCTTCACTTGAAGCTGTATAGTAGCGTGTTGGGAGCGGTCTGGGTACTACGGGGCCAACCGGGGTTCGATTCTAGAAACCGTACATAGTGTTTGTTACGCCGCTTTGGCTTCATTAAAAAAATATATCAGTGTGCATATGCATGCACCATTATAATGCATGTTGTATCACGATGTATGTACAGTTATAATATATATATATATTGTTGCATTATTATTTAATTAATTTTAATGCATGCGTCTCCGCGATGAATATGCAATTAATGCCTGCATTAATTCATGATATTCGGGTATTATAATTTGCATAGTTACTATTTAATTCAAATTGAGGATGCTCGATTATTAACATTAAATGTTTTATTGCAGTAAAGCGTCAATGGATAAGGAAATGACGGAGTTGCAACAACTTCGTTTTTTTCAATGTCATTATCACTGCTGAACGATCATTAGAAAGATACTACTCCACATGTCGCCAAGTTTAGTTTCAGAATTGGTACGAGGTTGATCAAAATTTCGTCCTATACTGCTATTTTTTAGATATTTTGTTACAATATAAACAGTAATTATTATTATTATGTTGTTATGTTCACTATAATGCTTATTCCTATTCTTATTTCTGTCGCTAAAGAATCTAAGCCAGATAACCTATGTTATCTAAAATCACCGGACTTAGCTGGAATGAGTGAGAATAGGATAATTTTTTGACCAGTTGTTTATTTATCTCTTTAGATTATTCTACCTATCGACAGACAGACAGATAGATAGATAGATAGATAAAGAGTGTGTGTGTGTGTGTGTGTGTGAGAGAGAGAGAGAGAGAGAGACAAAAATTGAGATTGTTCTTAGTATTAATAAAGAGACCCTTCTAAATTACTAAAATATTTTTAAACTAATTATATTCTGGGTTTATACTGTTTTTAACTAATTTTTGATCAATATTGGTTCATTCAGTATTGATCACAAATCTCAATTATTGTAGTCAGAAAAAGCAAACCAATAACAGGGATTTTGTGCGGTCCCTGATGAAGAACAAAATTCTTGGTATTGTTTAATCTTTTACTCCTCTTCACCTTTTACTACTACATGTCAATTTTTATTCTGAGATGTTTCTACTATTTTAATTTACTTGGTTTGACTACCTTGTGTGATATTACTTTACAACTTTAACTTTGTCTAAATTAATATATGCTTAAGTGTAGTGTATTCATGTATATTACATTAGAAAGTACTACATGTCACAATCATACTACAATTTTGCTATATATATATTATTAGTGTCGTCTTGAATAAATAGTGTGCTTGATTTGCGATGCCTCTTCCTTTTTTAAGAAAACTTACGTGATGAGATTGCGACAGAAGATGTGCTATTTATTTTTTAATTAACAAAAATATGAGTGCGGTTTCGTAGAAGTTGCTATAAAACCTTTGACGATTTATCAAGAAAAACTGCGTTTCTAATAACTGCATTTTATTTACCCCCTTTACATTTAAAGCTTGACTTGACAGTTATTGTAACTTATACGAATTCATATTTTGAAAATCAAAATTAAGTAAATTTTGCACTTACATTCGACGTGGAGCTCTGATGAGTGGGTCGCCGCCATTCCACCAAATGACGCTTTGCACGTGTAATTTCCTGCACTTTTTAATTCCACTGGATCGATGATTATTACAGAAAAGTCAGCAGAATTCTTTAATCTTATATTACTTGACTGCGTAATTGTATCTCCATTTCTCAGCCATTCAAATTTAATGTCTTGGGTCGTTGACGTCACAAAACAAGTGGCCTGTGCCTTTTCATTCACTTGGTACGTTCTCGGAAATGCAAATGGTTCTATCTTTAAATGTTCTGGAATGGCAAAACATGACTGAGAAAAATAGCGTGTAGGTTTGATATTCTATGATTATACGTTTGCAAAATTATGTTAATCATTTTTTCGAAAGACTTTTTTGCACACGTTCGATGATACAGTCGAATATCGATATATTCGACTATAGATATATCGATATATATATATCGAATTAGTTTTTATGATAGATTTTTCCTTTTAAGACCTTATAATGTTATTTAAAACCAACTTCAGTCCTAACAAGTTGCGATGATTGAGATTGTATAGCATAATAAAGTATTCTTAGATTCATTAAAGTACACAGGTAGCTTACATGGGAGAGGAATTTACAGTTACAGTATATTAAATTACAGTATATTCATGCGTACATATGCAAAATTGCATATCAATGGAGGTTATAACCTCCATCAGCTTCCCCTGAGTACGTCAGTGCTTGGATTTAAAGGTACTGTAAGAGAATGGTTTGTTTGTTTTTTGGTTTTACGGCTCAAAGACTACAGTGGTCATGCTGCGCCGGGACCTACAGTTTTCCGAGGAATCCGAACCTCTTAAGGCCTGGGGAACCAAACCCCGGACTACAGTGAGCAGTGCGATCTTTTATGAGATCTCTGAGTAAGCGTTCTTTTTGCACTGCTGGGAGTCGAACCCGGATTAGCCGCGCAATAGGAGAACGCGTTACCACACTGCGCCACCGCAGGGCGGTAAGAGAATGGGGCACTGTTTAGATAGTCTATCAATAACTTTAAATATTTATTGTGCCTAACTTAATAGCTTTTACTTTCTTGCAGACTGTTATTTAAGGACTTCTATAACCTCTTTATACGCAATAAATTTGTTATTTTACCACTATATCAAAGAGAAATCACACCAATTGTCTGATA
This sequence comes from Dysdera silvatica, assembly GCA_006491805.2. Taxonomy (NCBI): domain Eukaryota; kingdom Metazoa; phylum Arthropoda; class Arachnida; order Araneae; family Dysderidae; genus Dysdera; species Dysdera silvatica. Next base: position 146,991,202 of record QLNU02014176.1, read on the forward strand.
AGCTTGCGTAATTGCCAATTTCGTTGCACTTTTCATATCATATCTCTTTTTGAATGCATTTTTTTAATAACAAATACATTTTATATATTTATAACAAAGATTTTAAAATAAGTCCGGGAAAATTTAAATAACTATTGAATAAACAAAAATAATTAAACAAACTCAAACATGCAATAAATATACATACATATTTAACAAGAAATATAAAGGTTGCAAAAGACAGATTTTTGTGCAATTTTTCTCTTTTTACATTTTTTACACAGCTGCACTCGAAAGTCTGATTTTTTACAATTTAAAATGCGCTGTGAAAGTCTTCATAAAACAAACATAAATGTTGCTTTGCTACTATAAGTAAGATTAAAATTACACGCCGGAGTATTTTCAACATTTTTGTTATTATTTTTAATTTCATTGCTTATGAAAGATTGGAAGGTGCTTACCTTTGGAAAGAATTGGCTGTAGAAGAACGACCGACATCAAAGATATCCTAAAGATAGGCGTATACATGATAGGAATCACTCTGCATATCATCTTCATGGCGACGGTAATAAAGAATCAGTTACACTTAAATATCATTGCATGCAAAGGAAGAACGTTGGAACCGTATCGAAATTAAAAACGTTCGGTTGATATAATCGTTCACATAGTTAGAGACAGTATGGCGTTGGCCTATACATTGGATGAAAGAGGATGTGAGAGCTTTATGATTTTAGGGTCGCAGCGCCACACAACGGAAAAAATAAGAATTAAAATGTTATACGTCAACGCTAATGTAACTTAGGTTGAATTAATTAAATACGCCGTCGTATAAAACGCACAATAAATTATTAATTAAAAATATTAATTATTTGGAATTTTTAGTTTTTTTTTAAAAATATTTTGTATAGGCATTTTATTCATAGGAGCATATACTATATATGACAGGCATAAAATTTTTTTACCACGAATAACAATCGAAAAATTAGATCGTATAATTGGCTGAATTCCATTGTTGGCAGAACATTCGTAAAATCCTTCGTTTTCGGCGATAATTGGAGAAAATTTCAATGTGCCCTGTGCAATAGCCTTTGCACTGCCATTATTTAAATCCATTGCATTCGTCAGCTCATGGTGATTATTAAGGTCTGGAATAAAAGATAACCTTTTTTATGTAACGAAAAGTAAAATTATAAATTTCGAGCTCTCTTTGAAACTTAATACACAAAAATCTCAAAATTAGTAGTTAAACTTGGAAATTAAACGAATAACTACATTTATTATTAGAAATTTGGTTCAAAAATCTGGTTATTTACTCCTAGTTATTCAAGAGGCATGCAATTACGAACTTAATTAGGAGGTGAAATGTTAAAAAGATGCTAAAAAAAAAGAAAAAGTGCATATTATCAGGGCTGGATTAGTAGGGTCCTTAGGCTTAAGTTTAGTAGAGTCCTAGGCAATTTTTTTTCGGGACCCTTATAGTATAAATTAAGCCTCTGTAATTATAGTAGAACCCGTATATAACGAGAGTCTTGGGACCAATGAAAATGATCGCTATATCCAATCCGCTAAATCCGTTCTGGGATTTAAATTTTAAACTTTGAAAATAAAGTTTGTATAGGCAACGTATTTGCATACAACGCATATACAAAGAAATTCTAAAATTCGCAAAAAGCGTCGCACAAATTCGCGCGGTGATAAAAATACTGCTCTGGTGATAGGATCCTATTGGCAATGATTTTGAAGTGGCCTTTAAGTCTTCATTGCGCCAGGATCATAAAAACATCAGGCCATAAATATTCGTATTGTTGCTCTTGAAATGAAGCCCTGTATCTTACTCTGTAGATACGTAACGTAAAAATATAAAAGACAATCTATAATTTACAGACTTTGGTGTTTTGGTTGAAAAAGCCCACACTCACAAAAGATATGGAAAAAGTAAGGTCCACAGAAAAAAAACCATTTAAAACATTGTGGAAGGGAAGAGGTAAAAGAAATATAAAAGAAATATTTCAAATGGAAAAGCCATTTTAATATTCTAAAGGAAACTGATTATAATATTGAAAAGGGAACTGATTGTAGTATTTTACAAAAAATTGATTATATTATTGTAAAAAAAAAACAAAAAACAGGTTGAAGCAATAATGTTTAGATTGCTTAAATTGTCTAAAGGCTACTTACTTACTGCTCAGATAAAACAAGTAAATTCGTTTCTGGAAATTTTTTAAGATTATGGAAAAGTCAAATTAAAAACATTTGCTTTTACAGATAGAAGAATTTTCCATTTGCAAACTCATATATTAATAAATACATATTATATAAATCGATGAACAGGAATAAATAGAACTGATAAATTTATTCATACCTGATAATTTTCTCCACGTGATGTTGGGTGTAGGAGAACCTAATGCCATACATTGTAAAACAACAGTGTTCCCACGGGTCGTAATAATATCTTCTGGAACTTTTATCCATTTTGAAGCTGCCAGTTGAAAAAGAGAGCAAGCATTATGAGGTACGAAAAGTTTTCATGATTAAAGCTGGTATTTTGAAAGCCATTACTCTAACATTTCGCGTTTATATATATGATAAAGTTTACTCTGCTGTATATAGATTTGCTTTAAAAAGGAAACGCGTTACTATAGAATTTTGCATTCTACAATTTATAAGGGATTGATAAGGAAAATAAGGTTAAAGTAGATTTAAAAATTACTCGTAACTAAACTATTTATTTAAACTAATAAAAAATGAATTGAAGTAATACAAAGTACATGCTTAATTTCACGAACAGACGTATTATACACTGTTTTAATAATTTTTCAAAACTTTCTTAATGCTGTTTCAATAGTATGTGATATCTTTATCAGAACAGAGATAACTTCATTCTAATGAAAACACTAATTGAAACGTGCTATTGAAACAGTGTCATAAACGTTTTAAAACACTGAATTATTTATAAAATTTATGGTGACTCATGAAAGTATTTATGCACTTTATATCTATACATACATGTACATACAGAGTATACCATTTAATTTAAGTAAACTGATTCAATAAAAGAAAAATCAAAGGAAGGAGATTCAAAGAAACTGTCGACGTACTCTGTAAACTTCTACAATAATGTCGACAATACTTATCACGTTCAATTTTAAATTCCACCACACATATCATATTCTGTGGCTATATTCAACTTTATAAATGTACATCGCAAACAGCTGATGCATGGAATATATATTCAGTGGCAAAAATGTCATCGTAATGAAAACTAAGCGATTGTTTCGTTTGAGTTTTAAGGCGCAAACGCAGCAAGTATCAAGCTGCTCTGAGATACTTGGAAGGTAGATCTAGCGCCCAGGAACCAGCGCCGAGGAATCCGAAGCTGATGCCTAGGGAACCAACCCCCAGACTACGAGAAGCAGTTAGCCAGTAAGCTGTCTTTTTTTTGGCACATCTGGGAGTCGTACCTGGGATAACGGCGTGTTAGGCGAACACGTTACCACTCTATGGCCCAGAATAATGATAGGCTAATATCTCGGTGCATTGTTCAAAAGCAAGTTAGTTTAAAAATCCAAAATTTTTTCTTTGTCTTTCAATAATTTTTAAACACATAGATTTAGAGGTTTGGTTATTTGGTTATATTTTTATGCCACAAGGACAGCAAGGGTCATTTTGGGCCAAACACTGGGAGATCATACATAAGAGGTTTGAAAAGGTTAAAGTTGCCAAATTTCCTTTTTTATTTGACCTAAAATATGCACCGAAATTTGTCGAAATAGGAAAAAAAAAGAATTAAATATTCGAGATTAAACTACGTTGTTATGTACCGTTAAAATCATTGGTTGGTTGAATTTCTATGGCGCAAGGAAAGAGTATTATTCTGCGCCAAGTAAGGTTCACTTAAATCGCAAAAATCGTATATTTAACTGAATAGATCCTTGAATAAAAGAACCATTTATCAGATAAGCTGAGATGAAACCCACGGCTTAATGCGTGTTTCAAGTTTCACAAAACAATTACAAATATTCATGTTTTGTCCGGAATACAACCTGGACTCTGATAAGTTAAATTGTAGATTTAACTCCAAACTAGAAACATCTCAAATAATAATAATAATAATCACCATGCTTCTCTGATATCCAAATTTTCCATCATGAAATAATAAGTATTTTTACATCCTTGTATCGAAAATAAAGTCCGAGGACGCTTTTTAAAATACGTTGCACATCATATACGATACATAAAATGAATCGCAATAAATATACTAAATATTTCGCTTATTTTAGGATCTTTGATTTCTAAAAATACATATAGAATATAATAAATAATATATATATAAATTGCTAATACTATACTCTACCTTTTATTTTCAAAGTTGTTGTGTGACTGTTACTTCCACGTGAATTTTGAACTGTGCAGGTGTAATTTCCTTCACTTTTTAAAGTCACAGACTTTATTATTAGAAGACTATATTCGTCAGTTTCTTCTATTTTGATGTTGCTTTCTGTTTTTCTTATTTCGACACCATTTTTAGTCCAGGTAAATTTCAGTGGCATTGTTTTGGATTCTGCTATGCAAGTCAGTGACACAAGCTTTCCTTCCTGTATATCATCTCGAAAATTGAATTGCTGTATTTCGGGAATATCTAAACAAATGGAATTATATATAACTAGAATTCATAAATGCGCAAACGTAAGCACTTAACAATTTTTATTTAACAACTATTCAACTTAGGAACTTTCGCCTAATAATTATTCAACGTAACAGCTTTAACGTAACGATTATGCAGTTGAACAAGGAATGAAAACAAGTGAGAACTTAGTAACAGTAATAATTAATTGATAACCCAGAAAAATAACATATTTTAATAATTATTTGATTAAAGAACTTTTTTTATTTTAACAATTATTTAACTCAATAAATACTTTTCATTGATTTAAATAAAAACTACTTTGACTTCACAGTTAAATTCTTAACACATTACATGAATAACAGTAAAATAAGTTATATATAATAAATAATGATAAATGTGTGTATATTTTATCTCAAAATAAATTAATTATACTTTAAGCAACATTAAGTTACCTGTGTATGTGGAGATCAAATTTCCTATATAGAACTAATTTATGGAACTTCTTTAATTATATTTATTTAACATTATCAGTACAGCCTAAAACCAACAAAAATTCACCACATAATCTCTTCTATTGCAACCATCAGTGGTTGATTGTATAGGAGGCGCTTAATTGGTGAATCGGTGGGTTTTAGACGGAACTGATAATATCACACCCACATGTCCAAAATTCTTTACACGCAAGGTTATTTCAATGGGGGGAGACACATACTTTGCTTTATAACTCTCGATATGCTTTGTTTATGAAAAATCATTTTGCAGAAAGTTAAAGGACTATAAACACTTAACAGAATTACAACAAATCCAAAATTTTCAGCTATCATATAAAGGGGAATCCACAATCAAAAATGGTACAAAAATTGTAGGTGGAAAAATTCTTAAAAACTGATTTAAAATAAATTTTATCATATTAACGTACAAAATTATCAGAAAATGATCGTTGATGTTTAGCAAATTTTTTATCCCAAATCTGTATTTTACGAATTTTTGTTTTCCAACTCCAGTTTTGGATTTTGGATTTTCCTTCATGGGATAAAAGATTTGATTGTTTGTAATTATGTTAAGTGTTTATAGCTCTTTAATTTTCTGTAAAATGATTTTTTATAAATAAAGCACGTCGGAAGTTACAGAGCAAAATATGTACCCCTCCCATTGAAATAACATTGAATGTAACCTTAATTTTGGACACGAGTGCATGTATATATATATACGGGGCTCAACAGTACCAGTCCGCCTTAAAAAGAAAATTTTAGAACTCAGTAGCAAAAGTTTTCCTTCTTACCAACTACAAAAATATTTTATTACAGTGAAATTTCTAGCGATTTCGATCTATATGGTCCTCGAAATCGCTAGATTTCGAGGACCATAAAAAAATAGGAAATTTATCGCGATAATGTTGAATATGTAACACTTTGTACCTAGTGAGTTCAGGAAAAATATCGTTATGCACAGTGGGAAGTCATACATACGGGTTAAGAGGTTTGAAAATATTTCCATTGTCACCTTTCCTTTTTTATTTGATCTAAAATGCACATCTAAATTTTTGAAATCAATACGAAACAAGAAGAAAATATTCGAGATTAAATTGCGTTGTATGTACCGTTAAAATCATTGGTTGGTTGTATTTTTATGGCTCAAGAACAGCAAGGGCCATTCTACAACAAATAAGGTCCGTTGAAACTGTAAAAATCCTGTATTTAACTGAAGACCTTTGCATAAAAGGACCATTTATCAGATAAGCTGAGATGAAGCTGATGATTTAGTGTGAGTTTCAAGTCAATAAGAAAACCGAGTTTCAAGTTAATAAAAAAAGCGAGTTTCAAGTTAATAAGAAGAGTGGGTTTCAAGTTAATAAGAAAAGCGAGTTTCAATTTAAATAAAAATAAAATAAAAAATAACCCTCACGAAAATTTTGATGTGATCTTTGGCGCATTTGGTCCTTACTTACTTCCTCTTGCGCTATAAAACGAACACAATATGTACTTATATGCTTGCCATAAATTTTATGAGAATTTTATTAATGTCAACTTACATTTTTCCAAAGTCATCAAAAGAAATTTTTATAATAAATTGTGAATAACAAATTAAGTATTTTCCTAATGCAACTAATGATAAAATTTATTTTATTAACATGCTTTAAATTGTATTTTAAAGAGCCTCAAAAATTGATAATACTATTTTAGAAATTATATTTACGTACCCTTAGTTATATATAGAAGGACATATATAATTTTAAACTTATTTATAATATTTTTAAAAATGTAAATTTGTACTATGAATAATATATACTATGTTACATACATAGAAAATTATTCCTCATTTAAACCAATTAATTTCATAACTAAATTTTTAATTTTTGTTAAAAATTGTACATTGAGTGATCCGTGAAGATCGGCTTATATAATTTATGCAAATAATAAGTCAAAAATAATAACTTAAACAATGAAATAATTAGTAATAAATAAATTTACATAACAGTAAAGTAAATTTACATAAGAGTAAATAATTAACTAACACATTAGAAATTGGAAATACCCTAACCATGCAAATTGGATTATGATGGGATTGGATACAAACGTTTTAAAATTGGATACAAACGGGAAAGATTTTACTTACCAGAGAAATAATACCCTCGGAAGATGATGACGCAGACAAGAGCAAAACGAAACGTACCAGAAAATGGATCACTGTTAAGAAACATGTTCCTTTAAGTTGAAATTTGATAATGAGATCTTAGTGTTCTAGATTGAGGTCCGTAGTATAGTTATCTGAAAACACTATGCGGTACTGGTGATTATATGCATTGAATAACATGGCGTTCTAGAATGCTTTTATCATCATGGCAGAAACCGAAAGGCAGCGCCACACATTGGCAGCAAGTGTAACTAAACACTTATAAAAACATCAAGACATATTATCAAGAATTTAAAATTTTATGCAACATATCTGTGCTCCAGTAAATCTGTAGAAGATAAATCAAGTCATAAACAGAGAATTTTTCATTAATACATATAATAATATACGACATAACACTCTCAAAGGTAATAATGTAATGCCATTTTATAAACGAATGTGATATAACATATTGCATTTGAAAACACATGCTTCTTGTTTTGACGGTACCAATAACTTCTTTGGTTTCTGATATGCACCTCTATATTAAAATTTTATTAGCTAATGTCGATATAATCATGTGTGAAATGCTTTGTATAAATTCACATAATATATATGTTATATACGTTTTGTGATTTGGGAATACCTTTTAATTCATCGGAGGGTGTAATAAAGCAAAATTTAACACTGAGTTGTGGCTGCATGCATATTTTAGAATGACATGAATTTTAAAAGCCTTCAAAAACGTTTAATACTGACAAGTATAACTGTTTTAAACGATTCGATGAACCAGATTTGTCGTAAATGCATACATAAGACGGGAAGATAAACTTGTTAACACATGGTTTATTTCCATGTTAACTTTTAAAATAACTATAAGAAAACAAAACTAATATTCACATATAAATCCTTAAAATTTAGAGCAGAATTTTATGTCATATGTATATTAATAAATAAAGAGAAAAATGATTAAATGGTCTGGAGCCGTCAGTGATGGCCGACTGCAAAGGTGAAGCATACAAAGTAAATATACCTCTTATTATGATTGAAAAATTTGCTTTTATAATCGGTGAAATTCCATTTTGAGCGGTACACATATAAACCCCTGCGTCATCGTATGTTACAGAAGGTATGTTCCATTCGCTGCCATTTACATTTCCCTTCATTGATACATTATATCTTCGATCATTAATTTCGTGCTTCCCGTCATCTGAAAAAAAATAAATAAATTGCTTAAAATCTGCATTCTTCCCTAAGACAATAAAATGTGCAAAATAACACGATACACAAAAATAGCAAAATTGAATTAAAATTTGAATGTTTCATTTTGAAAGTTAAAAACACCATAATTGATGCATCGTATCACCCCAATCTATTAACAGAATAGCTGGCGCCAAGCCTTGCGTGGTCAAATGTAAGCTGACCAACGATATTCTAAGGAAGGCTTAAGCTGGCTAAGATAGACATGGTCGAAATGTTGGATTGATAAATGTGTACTTGCAATTTGTCTTATTTCCATTAAGCTTCAAGACTGTAGATTGCCCACAGAACACTGCCAAAGAATTTATCCCCTCAACAAAAGTGAAATAATTGGCTTTAAGCTTGCAATCAACGTAACTTTTGTTTTGTCCCTTTCTATCGTCGATTTCAAAGTTCTGGAGGAAGAAGTGACGCTTGTGTCACATATATACTCTTTGATTTAAAACGATCAGGTTTCTTGTAAAACAGTGCAACAATAATCAGTCTCTCTTCAACACTGTGCAGTTTTTTTAAAACTTTCCGCTAATTGGCACAATTGAGAAATTTTTAGGATAGTTCATGACCTTATGAAATATAGTTAAGGCCCTACGTTCAAGTTAACTTGACAGTCTACAAATAATATTCTATATATTTATTTTAAAAGGTATATTTATACATTTACTTTAAGTGCATATTAAAACTTTAAATGTGCATTATATATTAAATTTAAATTCATGAAATGTTATAGATAAAATGTGTTGCACAATCGATTGTGATGCCCAAAGAAAATAAAGGAGTAAACCTTAATCTACATATCTAATACTTTTGTTGAAAGAAATAGATTGAACATACAAAATGAAAGCTGACATATTCTTTCAGTAGAAAATTAAATATTTGATTAAATTCATTACCCAATAATTTAATCCATTCCATTGATGGTTGCGGTGACCCAGAAGCTTTGCATTTCACTTTCAAATTACTCCCTAATTTTGTAACAATATCAGTTGGTACTTCTTCCCATTTGGGAGGAGCTATAAAAGAATTGTATATGTATATTACACATATCATTCATAAATTATTTACTTACGATTTAATAAATATATTGTTTTAAAAGCAATTTGAAAATGTGAATACTAGCATGATAAAATGTACCTTCATCTCAGATCATCTTAACCTTAGATTTCATAGATTCATTGGGATCTATATCCCAGATTTTGTTAAATATCAGCAGTTTTATAATTAATCTTTTATTATTTTATTATTATTATCCTATATTATATTCTCCAAACCAAATATCGATTCAGAATAATATACTTTATACTATGCCAACTGCATATACTAAAATAAAACAAATTTATTTACACATGAATGACTTCAATACTTACATCTAATACTAAGAATAGCTGTATATGAATCTGTACCAAATATATTAGAAGCTGAACATGTATAATTTCCTTCATTAGGGCATCTGTACCTTTTTCAATACAAGGACTGAAAATCCGTTGAAGATTCAACTTTATATTCTCTCAATTTTACTGACTTTGATTATTCCTCGTCCAAGTGAATGCCAAATTGTTTAGCTTCTCTGACACAGCAAAGCACATAACAGAAACATCATCCCCTCCCTAACATTGTCTTCAAAAAGCAAAGGTTTTATTTTGGGGAGCATCTGAATAGAAATCAACAATAAATAAAATCAGTAGAAGGAATATTAGCTTAATAAAGTTCTATATTAAAATGATTCATTATAATTTCCAAGATTTCATTCCTCATCTGTTAATCCGATACCAATTTCCAGCATTGATCGTATTGCTGAATTTCTACACATTATTTACCCTTTTCTGTTGTTTTTATAATCGACTTTTATCAATTCCTATTATTGTTCTGTTAGTTCCTATAACTCGACTTTTACCACTTCATTATTTAATTTTCTGTTGTTCTTATAACTCAACTTTTATCAATTTCATTATTGAATTTTTACAATTTAATCATTAAATTTTTATTAATTTTATTACTCAAATTTTATCAACCTTAAAGTATAAAATTATGATCTATTACTAAATTTTTTTATTGTCACTGATTTTCAATTAATTTTATTGTGTACGCAATTGTTATAATTATTTTCTCTATCTTGTATTAAGATAAAGGTTTTTAGATTTTTCTTTCCTCATCTAAAATGGCCCCAAGAAGTGACTTTTCAAAACATAATACAAACTAATGCTGAAGAGACTAAAATTACTTCATTTATTTTATGAACTTCAAATCTGTTTAGAAAATGAATTACAGCATTAAAATAAATTACTCTATCCAGTTTTTTGAAACTAACTTGTAAATTTTATAACGGCAATTAAAATTCCAGATTCACGGACTCGCAATTTTTAATTTTAAATTTTGTACGTGACAAAAATATTGCCGTTTATATATATAATTTCAAATTATTCTCTATTTAAAATTAAATATTCACTCCCCCGTTTCCTTACCATAGACCTATATTTAGTAGAGACCACCTCTATTAATGACCGATGTTTTACAGAACCTTGAGTTGTTGCCTTAAAGCCTTATACTGTATATATAATTAAAAAAAATGAAATTTGTTAATTAAAAAATTTTTAAAAATTAATTTCTGTCTTTCTTTATTATAACAGTAGCAACTTATTGGATATCATTGACTATATGTCTACCACTGATATTTAAGGAATGCATCTATTATTCCATTTGCTACAACTTGAAAAACCAAACTACACATCCTATAATATATTGTTTACGAAATTTTTTTTAATAAATTTTCTTTATTACGTATTCATGAAAAAACACTATATTGAATATGAAGAGCACGGGTAATTTACAAAGAAATGCGTGAATTTCTAAACTTTCAGAGTATAATGTTATTTCAGAATATATATATATAAATAATATCTGAATAAAATTTACCTTTACAATGAAATCCAGGGAAATTACATGTTATTCCTATGGTAAGCATCATGAATATCTCGCAGCGTTGCCTCGTCATTTCTTCCGAAAATACGAAAAATCTGTACGATGCCAAATTAGCACATCTATTATGAAAGTGCTTGGTAAAATAAGTTAGTGATTATTCTTAAATTTTATCATTAAACGAACTTAAACTACATTTATGACTTCGATCTCTGATAGCATCACCCTTGGTGTGATCGAATCATGAAGACATGGCGACATTGCATGAGGAACGAAAAGGATATATATATATATATAAAACACCAGATTTTCATTCTGAGTTGGTTTGGAGCGCCACACTTTGACAAATTTTGGAACTATAGCTTGTTAATGTTTATTGTTGCTGATAAAAACGCTAAAAACGAACATGATTGCTGTTAATATAGTCAACATAAGCGTTGATGCCTATATCATTAAAGATTACGATATATAAAATACATAAAGTTAATATATTTCATAAATTTAATTTTCAAACATATTAACAACATTAATACATAAGGATACAAATATGTATTTGGAGCATATACTGTATATCTGCATATTATATACCATTACACTTGATACTTTATATATATTCATACTACAATAGCAAACTATTTTAACTATGCGCAATTTTTAAACTTAGTACATCACTTTAGAAGGCTTTAATAAAGCAATATCGACACACGCACACATTAAATTCAGTCAGGCACGCGCTAGATTTGAAAATTTACAATTTTTTTAAAAAATCCCGTCACAGAAGTTGGGTGGAAAATCATGCTTAAAAACGCTACGCATAGTGCAAACTTAAACTAGTATTTAAAAAACAATTATGAAACGTGTATAACATGATCATTTAATAAACGTTATTATTTTTATATTGAATTATTTAAAAATTGACATATATATGTAATCGCAGAAGACTGCCATTAATATTATTATAAATCTATATGAGAGATTTGGTTAGAGATATAAACCAATTTCCTTCTCTCTCTCTCTCTAATACAATTGCGTTTTAATAAAAAACGTTGGAAATAGAATAACGAAACTGTGAATAACTTTGTATGATTATTTTATGATAACTTTGTATGATACTATACCTCTTATGATAATACTAAAATTTGCCTTAATAAGAGGTGGGACTCCATTATCAACTGAGCACTCGTACAGCCCAGCATCCGTGTATGAAATGGGGGATAATACCAAAGCATAATCCCTATTATCAGTTGCATTAGCTAATTTTCCAGTTAGCTGATGATCTTCTGGCACTGGCTTTCCATTAACATCTAAAATTATATAAAAAGAAGATTTCGATGATACAATAAGGGTTACAGTTCTGAAGCACATAAACGTTATTGAATTCTGATCTAATTCAATAAATACTTGTTAAAAACGACCTTTAAATTTATAAAAATATTCTTACAACTAAACAACATAAAAAAATTAATACTTTTTTACAATTTTAGTATTGCATATATATATAATCCATGTGGCATCGTGAGAGCTAAAATATTGATATTACACGATTGCATGCTTAAAATACTAACAGAACGCTAAGATACATTTAAAATGTTGATTATTCCTGTTTTACGACCCAATTACAATTAGGAGCATGCCGTGTTCCTAACGTAAAATTTATACGTTTCCGAGGATCCGAATATCTGTTTTCTAGGAAACTAAACCCCGGACTACGATGGATGAAAAAAGCGTCACTCGTTCCGTAGTATCATTGGAATTAACCCCGGATTAACAATAAACGAATGCGTTATTCCTGCGCCACCATAGGACTCTGCTTAAATTACATAAATTAATATAAAATTAACTAAATTTTGTTCCTTTGCTAAATCAGATTTGGTGTCCCTGCAGTTCTATACACCGCTTTCAGGCCAATTGGGTGTTGGATGCTACTCCCAGTATGAATGGTTGTGGGTAAATTTATCGTGGTTTCGGATGTCCTGTTAAGTCGCCTGGACCCTTTTCGGATAAGCTATAACATTGGCTGTCTCTAACTTTTTTATCCGTTGGAACCCTTTTCTTAACACATGCTTAGCTATGGAAAACCCGTCTACAAATGTCATTCTAGAAAAATCTGAAGGGATATTGGATATAAGCATAAAAATAAACCATAAAGCAGTATAAAAAAGACGACAATACTTTTCTATTACTGCAGGGTATTGATTCCGGCTAGTTAATTTATCTAAGGGGTTATCATGGGGGAGAAGTGCAGAATTTGCACATGGAATTTACGTCAAAATTTCCAAGAAAACCTTCGCATGTAAATATCTTACACATTACTGACGGAACCCTTAGATTAGGGGTCTTCAACCCGTGGCTCGCAGGCCACGAGTGGCCACCAAAAAATTTTCGTGGCCCGCGAGCTTATTTTAGAAAATAATTAAAGGAGTTTTAATAAGTTTAAAATAATAACATTTTTAAATATTTTAAATAAGTTTTAAAATAATAAATTTTTTAATATTTTAAAATAAGTTTTACTAATTTTAAAATAATAAGTTTTTAATAGTTTTAAAATGATAATTTTAATAATTTTAAAAATAATACGTTTTAATAATTTTAAAAATAATAAATTTTAATAATTTTAAAATAATAAGTTTAATAATTTTAAAATGATAAGTTTTTAATATTTTTAAAATAAGTTTTTAATAATTTTAAAATAATAATTTTTAAAATAATTACAAAAGGATAAATGTAGAAAGTTCCAGCCTAATTTTCACAATGAATTATGCATTCTCTGACAAAGGAAGAGAGGAACCCAGACGCCAGATATTTAGTTCTCACCTAGACAAAACAAAGGAGTAATAAGGCTCAATAGAAGACTGCCAGCAGACAATGTTTATTTCCAGCGTTTAGAGACTGGATGGCTGGTTACTGGTTTAAATTCTTCAATCAGCAGACGCGCTTGGTCTCTGAATAGGATAGGGGCAAAATGGCGAGCTGCGCTGGAAAAAAGAAAATTGATGAGAAAGCGCGATTTTTTCAAGAAAGATGGTCGTCCCATTATTTTTTTTTGTTAAATACAAGAATAAGGAAGTTTGCCTTATTTACAAAGAGAGCGTTGCGGTGATGAAAGAATATAGCGTCAAGAGGCACTATGAAACGAAGCACAGTGCAAAGTATTCTGAATTGGAGGGTCATTTTCGCAGCGGCAAAAATTAATGAATTAAAAGCCAAGACAAATTATCAGCAGTAATTATTCCCATAGATTAAAAAAAATCGGAAAATAGTGTTGCCGTTAGCTACATGATAGCTGAAAAAATTGCAAAAAACGTGTGAAGTCATTTCTTGATGGAGAGTTTGTGAAAGAATGCATTCAGTGCGCAGTCGGTGTATTTGTCCATCACAGGCTCAAATTGTTTCGGACATCAGCTTATATGGTGTGACAGTAGCGAGGCGTGTGGAGGATCTAGCTGTAAATATATTTAACACTTTAAAATCGAGGTGCAAAGAAATTGTATTTTATTCAGTAACGATGGATAAATCCACAGACTCAACCGATACTGCACAAGTATCCATTTTTATTCGTGGAATTGAAAGACAGTTCACGATTGTAGAAGAATTAGCCAGAATAATTGCTCTGAACGATACGACACGGGCTTTAGATTTGTATTCAAGTTTAAAAGATACCTTGTGATACTGTGAGCTAGACTTGACCAACATATCAGCCATAACTACAGATGGTAAGCCTGCTATGTCCGGAAAGAAGGGACGAGTGACAAGTTTAATAAAATCTGACGCCAAGGAGTACGGCAATACGAAGATAATGGCTTTCCATTGCATTATCCACCAAGAAAATTTCGGTGCGAAGTCATTCTCAAATTTTGAATATGTGATGACTGTATTTGTAAAATTGGTGAATTTTATCCGCTCGAAAGGTCTCAACCACAGGCAGTTTTAAACCTTTTAGACAGATTTGGAAGCTGAACACAGTGACCTCGTATATCATGCAGAAGTACGTTGGCTGAGCAGCGGAAAAGTGCTTCAGCGCTGCTTTTCTTTCAAGGACGAAGTTCAACAATTCATGGAATTCAAAGGAAAACCCCATTTCTTAGATGCATGATGAGAAGTAGTTAAGAGACTTTGCATTCCTTGTCGACATTATTGGTCATCTCAATGAATTGAATCACCGTTTGCTTGGGAAAGATCAACTTGTTTATAATCTTTGTAATTATGTGAAAGCTTTTGAGACCAAACTAAGCCTGTGGGGACGTCAACTGCAAAAAAAACTGCATTCACTTTTAAGTATTAGCTGAGTTAGTAAACGAAAGTAGAACATGGAGCTCAGTCGATTTTGTACATGTACATTTCAAGTTTGAGAGAGGAGTTCAAAAGCAGATTTTCCAACTTCAGAGCGAACAAAATTTCCATGGCAATGTTCTCCTCGCCCTTCCTTGTTGACATCAAAAGTGCTCCACTACATTTTCAATCAGAGTTTGCAGATCTTTAATGTGACTCTGCAGTGAAATACAAGTTTTTAGAAGTTTCAAAAATACTTGATTTTTATTCTAAATATATATCTGAAGAAAAGTATCCAGAAATACGTAAACGTGCGTTGTTTATGTCTTCTATCTTTCGCAGTACATATATATGTGAACAGTTCTTCAGTCAAATAAAGCACATAAAATCAAAGACAAGAACACGTTTGACGGATCGACATTTGGAAGACACTTTACAAATTGCGACAACGAATATTACACCTGATATTGAAGCTTTAGTAAAGCAAAACTAATGCCAGGTGTCTCATTAAAACTGCAATGACATATACTCCTGCTGTAGTGTAAGTACCTTACTGAATTTGGCTTGTAATATTATATACTAGTACTGTACTTTGTTAAATCATCGTAAATAAAAAATATCAAGTATATTAAAAAGATTCTGAATATATATATATATATATATATAAAAATGATCCAACCAACTTAAGTTAGTACTAAGAAAATATTATATACCATTTAAATACAAGTAAGCTCTTAATAAATAATTTAGACGAGTGGCCCGCGGACGTTTCAGAATTTATTGGTGTGGCCTTCGGCCCTGAAAAGTTGAAGACCCCTACCTTAGATGGTCATCTCAGAATCCAAAGGATCCGTGGCTTATACTTTGAGAAACACTGACCCGTAACGTTGTCTTGGGGCATAAAACATAATTAACATTACTCAAATTAGCTGAAAATCTAGAGAAACAGCGGAAGTATTATCCAGCATAAACGAGCGTATTTGTATTTATACAATAATTTTTTTTGCCACCCACGTTTAAGTAGCTCAAACTAGAGCTTTTTTGTTTTAGGAGAAAAAGAGACGCCGTCCTCATCCTGGATTCGAACCAGGGTCCCTCCTTCGAACCCAGGGTGTATTGACAGCTAGACAACCGAGGACAGAAATAACTCTTTTTTTCTCCATATATATATAAGGATATACAATATTATCCTTCTTATATAAAGAATGCAAGATTATTACCCTTCTCAAAGATAACATAATTGCCAAATAATGGTCAACACACAAAGCCACCGGGGCGAGATTTTTGTGAGTTTTCGTGGGGGAATTTATTATACAATAATTTTTGCCACCCACGTATAAATAGCTCAAACTAGAGCTTTTTTGTTTTAGGAAAAAAAAGAGACGCCGTCCCCATTCTGGATTTGAACCAAGGTTCATCCGTTGAACTCGGAGTGTCTTGACCTTGTGTATGAGTGCCTTGCTTTGTGTGTTGATCATTATTTGTCAGTTGTGTCATCCCTGAAAAGGGCAATAATATCTTACACGTTTGTATTTCTTAAGTCCCAGGCCTGCACGATGGCTCATAAGAGAAGGGACGGATGCGATGACTTAACATGAGCATATATAAAGACGGTTAAAGTTATTACTGAGGGAGGAAAGTGGCGCATGGAAGGGATAGCTTAGGGGAGCTCAAAGCCCCCCCCCCATTGGATAACAAATTGTATTGATCTTTAAAACTGCTTGAGCCCTCCATAATTTTTTATCATTTCGCCCCTGGGGGGCAGTAATAACCTTAACACATTGCTGCCCCCCTCAAGTGTTATGTAGAGAAGTTTTGTTTATATTTAAATACTGAATTTCGAAACTGAAAATTAGCCATCCGAGATGAAATCAACAGATCATAACAGTATCTAACTCACCATACAAACACATTTATGCATGGCTACCCTTACCAAAATTTAAATTGCATGTGTGTGTGCATATTACTAACAATTCTTAATTACGGGTGTGAAAATTATTAAGATTTAATTTATTTCATTTTATCACTTTCAGTCCTATATTTTAAACAAATAAAATAAATAATAATTTAATTGTAGTTGAAGAAAACTGAATTTAATTTTTTTTGACAGATAGGAAACTGACGTGAATTTTCACTAATTAAATATCATTCTCCATAATTTGTCCAAAAAGAGTATTTTAATAATTTTTTTAATATAAATTCTTTAGCATTTAGCTTATGAGTTGAGATATTTTTGTAAAAATCAATAAAACGAAATAAAGGTATTTTTAAATGGAAGAATATTTTTTATTTAAAACCATATTTTTTCATCACCAGTTGCTTGAAATTTGAAGAAATATTTGACTAATTCTCGGATAGATTTAAATCATCATCTTATGATTTTGTTACAGAGATATGCGATAAGAAATAGTAATAATATATTTTTATTTAGTAAGGTACCGTTGCAAAATATTAAACAATTCCCAATTGTTGCTATTTATGTGAAGTCCATTATTTCTTAAGAAACAAAAATCGTACCTGTTAACTTTTTCCACCGTATGTTCAATTTCGGTGAACCTGACGCTTTGCATTCTATTCTGAGTGTACTTCCCACTGTGGTTATAATATCATCAGGTGTGGAAATCCACTTAGGCGATACTGAAATGGATATATTTATTTAAATATTAAGTTCTATTCCGAGGGACAATATTTTGCACTAAACATATATTTTTTTGTATATTTGCTGATCAAACGACACATCATTTAAGTAAAACCTTGTAAGTCATGTTTATATGTAGTTAAATAAAAAGTTTCCAAATTTATATGTAATCAAATAAAAAGTATCCAAATTTATATGTAATTAAATAAAAAGTTTCCAAATTTGTAAGTAATTAAATAAACAGTTTCCAAATTTATATGTAATTAAATAAAAAGTTTCCAAATTTATATGTAATTAAATAAAAAGTTTCCAAATTTATATGTAATTGAATAAAAAGTTTCCAAATTTATATGTAATTAAATAAAAAGTTTCCAAATTTATATGTAATTAAATAAAAAGTTTCCAAATTTATATGTAATTAAATAAAAAGTTTCCAAATTTAAATTAAGATTAAAAAAATTATTGCATTAATTTATAAAAATTAATTATCCTAAGCATATTTAAAAACTCACTAAAGAATAAAATTTTATTGATTTTAAACTATGTGCAATGCTATTTCGTTATAACTGTGATAATGAAATAATGGTTAAAATCATTAACTTGCCTTTCACTCGAAGTTCTGAGACATGCCTATCCTTTCCGTACGCGTTAGATGCTGTGCACGTATAATTACCATTATTCTGCAATTTCACAGCTTTTAACATTAATATCGAAAACGATTTTCCATTTTCTATTTCAATGTCATTTTCAGAATTCGACAATTCCTTCCCGTTTTTATCCCAAGAAAAATGTACAGGTCCTTCGTCTGAAACAGCGAAACATGTTACAGAAATGGCGTCTCCTTCTTTGACATTTTCTGCGAATTTGAATTTCATTATTTTGCGGCACCTAAATGAGAATATTTAAATCAATTTATATAATAATAATATGTGTATTACATACGTTCAATATGACCTATACACTAATATGTAGATATGTGCACGTGTTGCATAGGCATGATGTTATATCTCTACTTTCAACATCATACATATACTCAAATGCACGTATTACATGTACAGAAGACAAATAAGTAAATGCACATACAATAGTTATTTATATTAAAATCTTGTCTTCAATCTCACTTTATAATCAAAATATTGTTTATAATTTTTCTAATGCAATATGATGGGTTATCTAACATATGACCATCTTAAAGGACACTTGAATTATGATGGCTTCTAAAATGATGACTTCTATTATGATGGCTTCTAAAACTGGTGTAGAACCCCACCCTAATTAAGTTAAAGGGATTGTGTTTAACTACTATATTACGTGGTAGTAAATATAAAAATGAGGGCTTACCGATCTGTATTCCGAGGTTTGATTCTCTACGTTACACAGGTTCAAATTCCTCCGAAAATTGAAGACTTAGGCTCAGCACTTAGGTGTCCTTGCACCACAAACGTGATCTGGTGTGTTCTTGCGCCACAAAACACAAACATTAAAATAAGTGTGCGAAGATAATAGCCTTACACGGCAAAGAACTTTCAAAAATCTGACACAGGTCATAAGGGAAAATTATTCTTTTAAAGACCGATGTAGAAACAGAAATTAAGTACGGTAAAAAAAAGAATTGCAATTAAATTTTTGTGAAAAAAAATTGCGAAGTCAGATTAATTACTGTTCTTTTTACAAAAGGAGAATTTTTCTCAAATTAAGAAATTTCTTCCACAGATTAGCTTCTGTTATCTTCTCCTAGCTCCATAGATATAATATCGGATTCATAAATCCCATTATTTTGTTTAAACTCAAATTTTGCCTAATTATTATTAATCATAACTTTCCAATAGAAGAACACCGTATTTATGCATATTTCGGGTGTGAAAAGGATAGTTAATTTATATATCATAAAAAATAACCTATCAAATACAATCATTATTTAATAAAAGTTTCAAGACAGCTACTTGGAAAAACACAGACGGACTATATTTGTAATTAGTATTAAAGAATGGATTTAAATTTTTGACAGAAATTAAAATCAACATATAGATGATTAAGTATTTTAGCAACACAGCAAATTTTAGTATTTTTGATTTCACAAATGACTGATTTATGAACGAATATTTTCATTAGAAAGTGCAATAGCGAAGGGATTGGTTTCCTTACCTGTACTGTCGCATCCTCGATAACAAATTGCAAGAATAACAATAGCCGGCATCAAATACGTATGAAGGCGTTCCATTCTGATGACAAATGGAATACAAATTTTTTCTATAATTTAAAAACGTTTGTGACAAACGCTTGTCCCTTTTAAACGAATCACGGCAGTGTGTATCATCACGTTATTTTGTGTAAAAGAAGAATAAATATGGCGTTCGTGAGCAGAAAACGATGACTGGAAACTGACATACATCTGAGTACCTAGCGCCACGCGTCGGTGAATTTTGTAACTAAAACATTTGTATGAAAACTATTAACATTGTACAAAGCGACACACAAATAAATATTAAGAACCACAACAAATATCTCACACGTATTCAGTTTCTATATCAATATAATCAAGCAAAAAACTCTGAAATGTATTATTATGAAAAATCATCGTTTAAGTCTTCATGGATTTTGGAAATCATTTCATAGCATCTGACAACATACAACCGAAGACAAGGATATTTGTTTTCTACGTATATTAGATATTTATACATATTGAAAACATATATAATTTTACTTAAAAAATATTTACCTTTATATTTCTAATACATATATATATATATAGTGACATCAAACATTTAATATATTACGTACCTTATTTCAAATATAATATTAAATGGCTTTTATTTCTTAAAATTAATCACGTTTTAAATAGTGCATTTATATTTTATTCAATATACAAACATCTTTCTTATCAAAATCAACTTAAAGAATATATTTCATGAATATTTTTATCAAATGGAGTAAAAAAAATCTTCTCTGCTATGTTGGAAAACTTCGCAACAGAAACAATTTTATTAATTTCTTAAAAATATTTTTGTACATAAAATACGACTTTTACGTTTTATACGAGAGAAATTAATATTTTAAGAAGTGTATGCATTGAATTACCTTATGTTAATGCTGTAATACTGGATTGAAAATAGAGATGAAGCTACGTATAACGAAATGGTGAGTTTATCAGTCATCTCCGCGAGGTGTCGCCACTAGGCACCTTCAAATTTTGGAGCGTGGAGTTTCTTTCATACGTACTTAACCATTCGCAAAACGCAGTTTTTAAGACACTGACTTGCGTGTCACCACCAAATTTTCTCTAACTTATGAAATATACGAATTCATGTTTTAATTCCCAAATTAACTTATTTATACAATATTTATAATACTCTGTTAAAGGCGTTTTTAAAGGATCTTCTGATCTTTAAGAAAATTACATTTGTAACATCAAAATAATTGGTCAAAAGTGGATTAGAATTAACATAGATAACTAATAATACATCAGAAACGGTCCAACACATTAATGGAAAAAAAATATCATACCACGGATAGTAAGGCTGAAATTGGAACGAATTGCTGGTGAAATGCCATTCTCAGCCACACACTCATACAAACCAGCATCACCGTAAGATAACTTTTCTATTTTCATAGCGTTGCTTAAGTACTTATTTCCGCTATGTTTATCGGTATCAGATTGCAGCGTGGTGAAATTGTTGCTGCTTTCTGAAAAAATGAATTACAAATTGTATACTATATGTGCATATAATATATGAAATATAATGTATTATGAGTGTGGAAAGTATTTCTATTACATATAAGTTGCTATATAATTTTAGATATAATTTTTCAAAAAAGTGTCTTTTTACTTATTTGTAAGTTAGTTTAATTCGAAATACGAAAGTAAATAAACAATTTGAAGAAATATGCAAATTCAAATATCAGTCTTTTTTTCTCTATTAAAAATAGTGCCACATTTCCTTCCATTTTATAAATTCACATATTTAAAAATTCGTATTAATAAGTCCTTATTTACTCCTATTCGTATTAATAAGTCCTTATTTACCTTATTCGTATTAACAAATCCTTATTTATCTTCTATTCGTATTAATAAGTCCTGCTTCATCTTATTTTGCATTAATGTCCTTATTTAATTCTATTCGCATTAATGTCCTATTTACTCCTATTCGCAGCTATTAAGTCCTTACTTACCCCATTCGTATTAAAAGTTCTTTATTCATTCTATTCGTATTACAAAGTTCTTATTTACTCCTATTCGCATTAAAAGTCCTTATTTACTCCTATTCGTAAGCACGTCCTTTATTTACCTTATTCGTATTAATAAGTCCTTATTTACTCCTATTCGTATTAATAAGTCCTTATTTCATCGTATTAATTATTTTATCGTATTAATGTCATACATAATTCGTATAAATTAGTCCTTAAAATTTCATATTTAAAGATTATAAAAGTAAAATACAAAAATAGTTTCTATAATAGGAATCACAAGTGTGTTATGGAAGGCTTAGTTAATTTAACAATTTTAAGAAACTCACTGTACAGAGAGAACGAAATATAGATTAGTCCTTTTAGTTATTATATTGGTATTGTAAAATATTAGCATAGTTTAAAAATTATAGGAATAAGGTAAAAAAAAATGAATTTTTTACTTTAATGCGCTATTTCGTGCCCAAGAATTATAAACAGCGTTAGGGTAGCAAATACATTATGTACCTGAATATTTCTTCCATGTCATCTTTGGTACCGGCGAACCTGATGCTGTACAGTGAACTGTAATTGATGTACCTCCTGTTCCTGTTATATTTTTCGGGATCTCAATCCATTTTGGTGGACCTATAAAAATCGTTTGTAACTCATGTACAAAAATATGAGAACATTCTCTTGTAATAAATAGTATGAAATTAATTCACCAATAAATGTATTTATTCACCAGTAAATGTAAAAGTTTCTTTAACGAAACAAAAATAATCAAATCCATTTTTCAATAATCAATTTCATTTGTCAATAATCAATTTCTTTTGTCGATAATCAATTTTATTCGTCAATAATCAATTCCTTTTGTCGATAGTCAATTTCATTTGTCAATAATCAATTTCATTTTTCAATAATCAATTTCATTTTTCAATAATCAATTTCAATTCAATGATCCATTGGTCACCTGAAGAGGGAGAAATGCAAAGCACACTGCTCAGGCAAAATAAAGGCATCGTCTATTACATGGGCTAACTCAAAGTTTAAAATAGATGTCCCATTTCCAAAACACAGGTCGATTTTTTTTATATAATTACCCTTCACAGGGCTAACACAATTGTCAAACAAATCGCCACACAAAGCTACCGGAGCACTTTTTTTTTTGGAATTTCCCCATGGGGAATTAATGACTAATCATTTTTTACAGCCATGTTATTATCTCAAGCTAGAGATTTATACATAAATTATAGAGTCAGCGCCATGACCTAGAATCGAACTGTGGACCTTCCGTTTGAACCGGAGTACCATAGTCGTTCAGCCACCAGTGAAGGGACAATGCTCTTTTTCTTTGTCTTTAGGCGTTTATAAGACATTATTACTTTTCGCAGGGTTAATACAAATGTTAATAATGCGGGTGTAAACGATGATTAGTTACAGGGTAATTTATCTTCCTGAACTGTTCACTTTTTAAACTCGTTTAAATTGGAAGTTGATTACATAATGCAAATAAATATGCTATAAAAAGAAGTGCAAACTTATTTGAAACGTTTAATTCTTATGTCGTTACATATATTACTGTCGTAAAATATTGCATTAAAGAAAAATATTTGAAATTGACATTGGTCAATAACAAATTTAGGAGGGCCACAGGGGGGGAGGGGGTGCGCCCCTTTCTTGAATTACAAATTTACACTTACTTTACTTACTCAAACCCAGAAGCAAATTTTACACAATGGATATAAATTGAGTTTGAAGTTTTGCGCCCCACAAAAAAAAAATTCTGCACCCGCACTTGTCACTAATTTCTCACCTCAACTAATTCATATCGTTCTTTTTTTTAACGATGATTAATTCACTTCGCATAGATGTCCATCTATACTGTCCACGTATTAATCGTGATGATTTAAACGTCAATAAATTTAATTTATTGCTACTTTTCGTCAATTTTCATATTGTGTCCGTTTTTTGATAGTTTTACATCCCAAATCTGAAAATTAAGTTTCCTGATACGAAATCGATGGTTAATGAGCTATCCTAAGCTCGTTCAAACCTTCTAGACTGGACCAAGGTCTCACACTGAACTACTTGTAAATTATACGTAATTTACAAGTAGATCAGGTATGTAGTCAATGTATATTCCTTAATACAGATAATACCCGAGGTTTTGATTGGTTGGCTAAATGTTTTTGGTCAACAGCAAAGGTCATTCTATTTCAAACAAGGTAAGGCTATACGTAAGATTTTTGAGATTTCGAACTGCTTTTCTTTCATGTAAATTACGGGTTATGGAGAAGCTTAATTTTATTAAATTTTTTTGGTTTGAGAATTTACAACTAATGTCAAGAAATGCTCTTTAAATTAAATAACTTGCTCGCAAAGAAAAGAATCATTTTTTCTGGCTTGGTGGAGAGCTAACCCACAAACTCTTGATAACCAATTAAGTGTCCTTTTCCATTGAAGACAGTTGGATCGGCCCCTTTTGCTAAATGGAAAGAGCAGTTGACTAGCTATCAAGAGATTATGGGTTCAGTTCCAACTAGGCACTGAGAAATCGTTCTCTTCATTGAGGATAATTTATCATCTAATAGTACCATATCATCGTCTATGATAATAATTGTTTAACTTTATTAAATACGCCTTGATTTCATAATTCTCTTTAACTAGGGATCATTAATTCTGAGTATGAAGAGAACTTGTAGTCTAACAGGGATCAATAATTCTGAGTACGAAGGGAACTTATAGTCTAACAGGGATCGATAATTCTAAGTATGAAGAAAACTTGTAGTCTAACGGGGATCAATAATTCTGAGTATTAAGGGAACTTGTAGTCTAACAGTTCTGTTTCTATTCTCCTTCATTTCTAACCTAATTTATTACACTAGATAATCATTCATCATCACTGTCACATATAACTCACATATACTCACTGCATGCAACACTCAATATGTACCTTATGTTGAATGAATCATTTATGATTATTTATCATTATTATCAACAGTGGATAGATAATGATATTAATATGATTATTGTGAGTTTAAAAATAAGTGAATACAATAATTTGCATTTAATAGGTTGATTTACATGTTTTTGTGTAGATCAATCAACATTCAAGAAAATTTCTAGATCAATATCATTTCTTTTTGTTATAATATACAAAAGACTCCTCCTTAATCGACCATGACGGATTAGGGTCACTAACCGGTTAATTCAAAATTTTAACTTTTTATAGAAAAAAAGGGAAATTATTGAAAAATTGAGATATTAAAACGAAATTTTTTATATTAATTTACTTTAAACTACAGCGAAACTCGGGTACAACGAACACTGATATAACGAATTTACGGCTACAACAAACAAATGGTTTAGATTAACCTGATTTGATGTGTTATATACAGTACATGGTGATCTCGAACAAAGGTTATAGCTATAACGAAGGAAATCCTTCGGTTCCTTGATGTTTGTTATAGGCGAGTTGAATTGTAATATAATTATTATTATTCAAATAAATGAAGACACATGAAACAAAAAGTTGTAACACTGTTTTCACGACAGAAATGGAAGCGAAAGGTATGGAACAGTTAATACTGAACCGACTAAGAGTGTATGATATATAAAAAATCAATTATTATAAAATATTTCCCGGTTGTATTAAACATTTTATTGATACGGTTTAATAATTTTTATTATTTTATTAATAACTGAATATGGCTTACCTTTCACTATTAACGAGGCTGTGTGCTTATCAGTCCCAAAACTGTTTGAGGCTGAACATGAATAATTTCCATTATTTTGAAGCTTAATATTCTTCAGTATTAGCACAGAATATGAGGGTTGATTATCAATTTTAACATTATCTGATGTTGGGCCTAGCTCGATTCCATCTTTGTCCCAAGAAAATTTTAAATTCGTATCAATGGAAGCGACAAAACACATGACAGATACTGTGTCCCCATCTTTAATGTTTTCTTCAAAATAAAATTTTTTCACTTTCGGTGCATCTAAAAGATTTGAGAAGGCAAAAAAAAGTTAAATTTGTAAACAAAAAATTATTTTAAATTTTATTAAAAGATTTAGTATCGTAAAAATACTCGTGTCGGAATTTTAAAACGTAATATCAAACTCGTCTTTATCCGATACTTCAGAAATTTAAAAATTTCAAGCTTTAAAAATAAAATTATTTGAGTCAATGCTTTCGTAAAATTATTTGTATTACATTCAGTAATTTTATTTTGTTAAGCAAAGACTGAAAGTATTTTGATGCTATTTCCAGAATATACACTTTTTAATAAATATTTTAAATTTAAACGGAACTTGTAAATTTTAACAAAATATATCTCTTAAATTTTCCTTACATTTCTAATAAGTGACTTACTCCAGCTTTTAAAGATACTGTGTATCAAAATCATTTAAAAATTTTCAACATTTTAAAAATTTTCAAAAGTGCATTTCTATTGCTAAACCCGAAATTTTTTAAATGCATTACTTCATTAGTATATTTAATATCGCTAGTGGACCATCCAACTTTATACACCTAATGATAAAGATACAAAATCGCGTTTTAATTGATACAATATTCTGATTTTAGGATAAAGCGAATTACCTGATCGTAACGAATGGTGATGGGGAGAAATTCACTCTAAATTCAGTTAATTTTTAATATTGCGAATATATCAAACGAATTTTAATTATATTCATTACACAATAGAAAAGTAATTTTAAAATTACCTGAAGCAAAGCATCCAATGGCAAGAACAGCACTGACGAATAAAATTGGATGAACGCCCAGAAGTCTAGATTTGATAATATCATCTACAATCATTGTTATATTATTTACAATTCATGAATTAATGACAATTACAAGAACTACAATCTGATGTCTTATGACAATAGTAGTTCGGGTCACAAATTTATAACACGTAATTGTGTTTGATCTTTTCAGTTTAATATGGCGAATGCGAAAGCAACTACGGTATTAAACATACTTGTCTGTTTCAAGGATTGCAGCGCCACGTATCGGCGAAACGAATAACTAAAATAAGAAGTGTAAATTTTACAATAAATGAACTTACATAAAAGCCTTTGAAAATAAGATATTCTATTATGGTATATAGTAGTCTCTAATAAATTACTTTAACACAAGATCTAGAAGGTAGGGCAATGAAATGTATCAATTATTTTTCAGAAAACTTGTTGTTTGATGCATTTCGTAAAGCTACATTTGATATGGTACATTTATTCATTATTCTTTTTAATATAACGACTAATAAATGCACTCCATGTGAAATTTGACAAAACGTTTAGAACTATGTATTCAAAAAACTATGTATACCATATGTATGTGTACAATATATATATACAATGTGTATACGCATGTAACATGTAATAATGTGAATAATACGTAAATATACAGTAAATTGTACGTCTTTTAGTTATACAAGTATGCGTAAATGCATGCTTTTTCTGTTCACTGTCATTGAAAAGTACATCAGAAATTCCATCCCATACTCCGAGCCTTTTTGTGACATTGAAGCTAAAAATTGCGCGAAGAAACAAATGAAAAATAGATAAAAAGTATTTTACAGAATAGATTAGGATATGTCGTCATTGTAAAAAATTAAATAAAGTCACCATTTAAAGAGCCAAGTCATAATTTCAACAGAAAACCATCAATGCAAAATATAAACCTTATCAGCTGAAATAGAAAAAAAGACATTGCAACTGAGAAATTCATTCCTATTTGTTATTTGTTGAAGTAACTTACGTTATAGAAATTTGAAACGACTTATGTAACAGTAAGCTGAAGAAATTTATACAAAATATAAATAGCATTTTTACCACTTTATAAACTTAAAAAAAATGCCAATTTCTAAAGCACAAATATTTTAGAAACAAATGATGACGAATTGTCACATATTTCATGTGCAAACGAAAAATTGATTTATTATCATCACAATTTATTTATTACATTTACAACTTATTTATTATCTTTACAACATATTTATTATCTTTGTAACCTATTATACTTACAACTAATTCTATTACAAACGATTGATAAAGGATCGGTACTTACCACGCACAGAAATTGAAATGTTTTTACGAAGATCGTCACCAATTCCGTTAGCGATAATACACTGGTACATTCCAGCGTCGCTTTCCGATATGTTTCGTTTTATTATTGTATTGTTTTCCGAAATCAACGTGTAATCAGAGGATTTCGTGTCGTATTTTCTCCATGTCGTTTTCGGCTCGGGTGAGCCTGTAGCTTCACACGTGAGCGTGATAGTTGCTCCGACGTAAGTTGCAATATCTTGAGGCTCAGTTTTCCATTGTGGAGGCGCTGAAATATACAAACTCCCATATTAAATGATGCAATTTTGTACGTATTTTTTCTATCTAAATTAACATACTCGCGTCATCTCAA
>QLNU02014176.1:147020191-147063524 GCA_006491805.2 Dysdera silvatica
GAAAGATCGTTCAGCAGACTGGGAAATAAGTTGAAAATATGGCAAAGAAGCACAACTAGTCAAAGACAACTTCATCGCCTACCAATTTTATCAAACGAAAATTATTTAACTAAGCAAGTTAATTTTCCTGAAGTTATTGAAAATTTTGCGTCGACGAAATCTAGGAAACATACTTTGAGATAATGCTTGATACCATTGCAGGTTTTAGCTATATACATGTCCACACAGTCTTATTTAAAAAATATATATATTACTCTTTAGTGTTAATGTTTATATACGAACGAACTTTATTCTAAATCCTGTAAAACATCACTCTGCCTTTAACCTTTGCGGTAAGCTAGAGCCTACCAAATATTCTCACTTAGAAGTTCCCTCTTCAAGACGTGGGAACTATGATAAAATGTACATATATTTGTAGTAATAAAAAATATAGTTTTCGAAATGCTTAATATTTCCACTATCATTTCCGGATTATCCGAAGTAGTCCTGTCACCCTCGGATAATCGAAAGAAATAACTGTATACTAAACATGCCTGCGCCTCGGCGATTGATATTTATGACGTCAGCAGGTAGTTGATCTGTGACGTCACAAACTTCTTTGAATCGAACCGGGGAGCGACGCCAACGTATGTCGCGAAATGATAAAATAAAGATAGCTATACATGAAAACAAAGCAACAAATCTGTAATCACTGCGTTTGCCTGCTTGAGAGCTTTGTGCTCCCAACTATATAATATTTCAATACAAATAAGGACAGAGTGATTTACCTAACCGCAATGTTGGATACTATAAAAGCAAAAAAATGCTGTTATACTATAAAGAAAAATTAAATAATGCTGTTATACTATAAAGCAAAATCAAATAATGCGGTTCAAGGAAATGTTTGACCGTACAGTTTCTTGCCCAAAAATTATTTATTTTACTGTATGTTATAATTTTTATGTCTTGCAATAAGCCTGTTGAAATTTATAATTTGTTTGCATATTTTAAAATTTAGCACTTTTACAAAATAGTTGAATACACGTTTGGTTTTTAAAATCTCTCCAAATATAATAAAAGTAAAAAAACTAGGGATGTGTATTAAAATACCAAACAAATAATTCCAGATTTCACACTTATTAATATAATATTTTCATTGCAAAAATTAATCATTTTCTAAGTATATATATATATATATATATGTGTGTGTGTATATATATATGTGTGTGTATATATATATATATGTGTGTATATATATATGTGTGTGTGTATATATATATATATATATGTGTGTGTGTGAAATTGTAACGTAAATAATCTAAAAAATTATAAGTATACCTAATGCTCATTTCACATCACTCTACATGTAAAGAGAAATAATACACTCTACATATAAAGAGAAATAATACACTCTACAGATAAAGAAAATAATATATACTCTACGTATAAAGACAATAATACACTCTACATATAAAGAGAATAATACACTCTACATATAAAGAAAAATCATACACACGAACTTACCTTTCACTGATGCTTCAACTACAGATAATAGAAGTCTAAGAACGAAAAAGGCTAATTGAAATATCATCGTGCTAGAAGAAATAGTAGTTAAGTATTATCCAATGAGAGTCCACACGTAAGTTTTAAGCGCTCATATATCCATAGATAAGAACAGATCTATGGATCTTATTACTTTTATAAGTAACTCATTCACGATATGTCATACCACGGAGCTGGGGATTTAAAATCTAACATGGCGTTTGATATATCTGTATACAACATTTTCTGTCCAGCCCTACAGCGCCACACATGGGCGGAACGAAGAACTAAAATTTCAGAGAATGGAAAAATAATATACTTGAAAAAATATAACTGCAAAAAAATAATATAACAGCCATGAAATTTTTATTTATGACATTAATATATTATTATTGTTGAAAACCCAATCATATTATTTAAGCATTTAATAGGTTCCAATGTGATTTGTAAAATCATTTTTAAATTAAGAACTAACAATATAAAAATGGGCTTTAAAATAATTATCTAGTCATAACAGCAACGTACGGAATTTAAATTAATTAATTTTTTATATTTCAATTCTAAAATATTTAATAAACATATAATTAATAAACATATAATAAATATTCTCATGTATAAAATCAATTTAATACATAAAAATATTTCTAGGATTAAGATACCCTTTATATATGTCAAACGATATTTCAACTAATTTCAGTCGTCAAGAAGTAATTAAGATGACTTTCATTTATCACGTGTTCATGAACATAACGTAAATTAAATTAATTCATATGTTCATTTCACAAATAATTTATTTTAATTAACGCAGCTCACGTACTCCATAAAATAATACATTTTCGGCAATAAAATACGTTTATTAATTAAGCAAAATAATTAACATGGATATCAAGATAATTAATTTTCATCGAAATCTCGAGCATGAATATCCAGATAAATAATAAGTCATAAATATCATGATGCATGCGATCATTGAGATTATTAAGCGTTTATGATATAGATCTCATTCAATATTTATCCCTCTTGCTAAATACAATTCGTTCTTAATCAACTGTCTGTAATGAAATTAAAAATAAAACACCAACAGTGACATCTTAATCAGAAGGTTGTCAGAGAAAGTGAATAACTTTTATAATGCAAAGCATGATTCTATTCCTTCAGGAATATTTTCGAATGGATTAGTTTTTTTTATATATGTCATGTACAAAAATGACGATTTCTTTAAAATTTCAAAATAGTTAAAATGAAGTAAAAGTGTTTAAAATTTTTTTTTGATAAAACAAGAAAGGAACTATCAAAATAATATAGATTATTTGAATTTCAATTGTGCATAATAATTTATTCGCTACACAATTCAACCACTTAAATATAGTTTTCATAAAAAATTAAATGCTTTCCATATATTTCTACGTAAACATGCACATCATTTAACTTTTCTTAAAAGGGTATTTATATAAATAACGCACGATTACAAATTTCATTATTAAATTCGAGTTGAATTGAATAAATGTATGAATTCCTGCTTTGATACCAGTAAAATACCAACAAAAATTGATTGATATTTGATGAACTCAAAATCGAAAAAAGAAAATACATGATGAGATATTAGACGTAAGAGGGAAGGATATTCACTTAACTGGTAAACAATTTCAAACCAAAATAAAATTTTTATAAAAAAATTAAGGTATATTAATTCAAAACACTTCCTAAAAAATGCAGCAATCTTCTTTCAGAAAACGAAAGGAATTAAACGAAGTATTTAATGTGAAAGGTTTTATATGTTTCGATGCATTTTTTTTATACATTTTTTGAGGATGAATAGAAACTGAAAATAAGTTTTCACATAAAATATGAATTATATTCCACACAGTTGCTTTATTATTTTATGAATACTAGTATATAAAAATGTAACATGAAATAATTTTTCCAAAAAGATCGTATAACTCAATAAAAATTAATTATATGCAATTAATAATATAAAAACATGATTATTATTATTTAATTGTAAATATTAATTAAAAATATCAGCAAGGTAAAAAAAATTATTATTTCATATAAGTTTTTCTAAATTTCGTTTCCATTGCCATTACATCCATACACTCAATTGCGACTGACGTCATGATATCGAAAAAGAATCCTTATTTACAATTTAAGTACCGGTAAGATATTTTCAATTCCGGTTCTAGTTTCTGTAAACAATTGATTGTTTATACTTTTTACAATATTAGAAATTTCTTTTCATATGTAGCGTACATATTTTTTTCACGTTTTAGATTTAAAATATTCGCTCTTTGGTTTAGCAGAAACTGAAATCAAAATGCTCAAAATATGAAAAATCAAAATAAAACTAACTAGAATAAACGGGAAAAAATAGATTTTATTAAATGTTAATGAAGAGTATTCAACGTAAATTAGTTAATTATATTAAAAATTGGCCGAATTTATGCTAAAATTAAAAGTTTGATTTAAAAATATGTGCATGCGTGTGAACTAAGTTGTAATACTTTTCCTACCACGAACTAAAATGCTGAAATTGGCATTTATGGCCGGTCCTACTCCGTTAGCTGCAATGCATTGGTACAAACCGGCGCTAGAAGATGCAGCAACAGTCAAGGAAATAGATGTTTTATTTTGGCTTTTGTCATCTATTTCAATATCTAAAAACTTTCCGTCGATTTCTGAAATAAAACAAATGAAAATAATAAATGACCGGAATCTCAAACTGTCGAAATGCACTTTTTAAGACGTTATATCCTGTGATTCTGATACACAGATATCTGGCTAAATTTAGAAATTGAAATTAGTGTTCAAAGTATGGTACTTACAGAATTTGTAACCATTAAATGATTGTTTTCGATTAAATTTATTTTATTTTAATTTATCATAATTAAATACTAATTTTAACTTTTACTTCATTTGTAAAACATGAAAACATGATTTATTGTTTTAAAGTTCTTTTTAATAAATGAAATTTGCAGGATGCAAAATTTTGCCGTTCATCACTCTTTCTTACTTAACTTTACGATACTACATCGTATTACGATATACAAACATTACGACGATATTTACGATATACAAAACTACTTAACAACTTATCTAATGTAGTATAGACGATTAAACGAGACTTTTGGATCACAGTGTATTAAAGACCATCATACCCTCGATATGATCTTATAGCTTGTAGCTTGAAACAAGAAATTGAACTTCCATACAGTTGGAAGTTTTGTTGTCAGTTCTTCAAAAAATTCGTCAAATATACTCAAAAGGACCACAGGAAGAATCCATTGGGAATTAAAGGGGTGTGTGTGTGACGGGATTATTTAATATCATTACATTTTGACGCTTTGCATTTTATATGATTTGCACTAGAATTTGTATTTCTAGGCAGAGAAGAGAAAGGAAGATATACTGCTCCTGCCCAAGTTCGTGGCGTATTTTATTTATTTATAAATATGGCTTACAATATGTGAATCACATAAATGATGGAGTACCAAACATAATTATACATGAATAGAAGCAGCCAATATTTATGGATTTAAAAATATTAATGCCAGGTTTTTAAATTCTTAGAATTTCACAGGAGTGTTAAGAATTTGTAAGCTCCTATTTGGAACAAATGATAATAAGATTTGTCATTGAAAACTGCGAGACTTTTAACTATAAGCATTCCTTTTCTAAAGACAGATCTCAGGGCAAGCTCAGTACTGATTGAATGCAAAATTTTAAATAAAAATTGACAGCATGTGTCGAAAAGTATGCGTGAAAATAAATTATATCTTATGAAAATGCCATCAATAATTGAAATGTGACTTGGTTTTATGAAATTTTGAAAATAAAGTATGCGACTTATATGTTTATTCTTCTTATTAAAATATTATTTAACACTTATTACTTACGACTTCAATAGTAAATATTAAGTAATGCCAAAATATATGATTATTAATAAAAACATTATAAGTTTATTTATAATTTTTTAGTGTATATTTACAATACCTGAATATCTTTTCCATGAAATTTTTGGCCGTGGGGAACCAGAGGCTTGGCACTGTAGAAAAACAGACTGACCCATAGTCGTTACCAAATCTGAGGGAATTTTGATCCATTTCGGCTCAGCTAAAATAAAAATATATGAATCGTTACAAATTCGACAAATATTTATCAGTACTTTGTTTGTTCTTCATTTGTACAGTCGTAATAACAATATTACCATATAATTATAAATAATAATGCAGACAGTATATATTAAAAGAACATCATATTAGATTCTACAATGAAAGGTTCTGAGAGAACATCAGAAAGGAGATAACACGCGTAGTTTCATTGGTTTTTTTCTGAATGTTTTTCAACATTTTTATTTCTCAAACCTAAGTTCCCCCATGCACAAATGCAACATGTCAGATGACTGTAGATCAATGAATAATACAGCTGTGTGCTATTTTTTTTCCATTATTGTTAAGTTGAATCTTATTAGAATTTCTAAACTTTTCTTATTTTACTTGTTGATTTATTTACATGGTCATTCCAGTTCGATTTATTAGTTAATTGAATTCCTAAGAATTCAATTTTATCAACAATTTCAATTTTTTTATTATAACTGTGACTGAAATATTTTTATATCCTTGATTATTTTTTTATTTTACTTGAAAATAGCATTACTTTGGTTTTTTTTTACATTTAGCATAATATTGTAAATATATATTAAATATTATGTATAATTGATAATATATGATAATATATGCTGGTGTAGGGTTTGGACGGGAAGTGCCAAGTATAAAGAACTAAAGACTTTTCTTTGCGAGTTATTCAAATATTGTGTCAAGGAACTTCCCGAGTGTTCGACATGTGTTTGAAATTGTAGCTTTTTGTAATCCAAAGAAATTGTAGCTTTTTGTAATCCAAAGAAATTGTTCGGGTCGACCCCAAGTGTTTCCAGATATTTTTGTAATGTAGTTGGTATTAAATCTGTGACTAACTGAAGTATAGGCATGGTGTCAACTCTTTTCACATACCATATGTTTTTGATTTTGTATTTGTGGTCTTGATATTTGGTAATTTTTGTTGCGTATGTGGCCTTTATGTTTTTGTGTTAATAATTGCTATATAATGAATTATTTTGGTTTTGTTAGTTATAATAATTAGGGTTATGGCTAGCAGGTTACGTGGTGATGACTTGTGAGTTATTATTGTTCTATCCCAGTACGGCTCATGTGTTTTTTTCTTTAATATAGTTTAAGTTACATATTTGTAAAAAAGTAGTTTAGTTGTCACTACTACTGTTATGATAGCTAGTTTTGGTGTAATATTTTTGCCACCTGGTCATGCCAAGACTTATAGTGTATGTCAATATTTATATATTATTATTAATTACTTAATCATTAATTAATAATGACTTAAAACTATATCTTATCCAAAGTCAAAATTTTTAATAATAATAATTCATTAAAACTGTATAACTCCCCATGGGCATTATTACTATATAACTAACCATAGAAATTTTCAGACACATAGCAATTCACAATAAAGGTGTTCTGATTCGATCACTGGTTAGACCACTTACTCT
This sequence comes from Dysdera silvatica, assembly GCA_006491805.2. NCBI lineage: Eukaryota > Metazoa > Arthropoda > Arachnida > Araneae > Dysderidae > Dysdera > Dysdera silvatica. The sequence continues at coordinate 147,027,270 of QLNU02014176.1, forward strand.
GTCAGCAAACAATTTTTTCCATCTCAATCACAATTTCAAGAAATCTTTGCTTTCTTTTGTTCTATTTGAATAAAGACATTCTCAAAGAGAGAATATCACCGCTCGATGAAGTAATACGATATATATGATGACAACGTGTTTTTACCTGCTTTACGTTGTCATCGTACATATCGTAAAGACGTTGTTGTTTTTTGCGAAGATAGAGAGGAGAGAATCCTCAATCTCTCCCTCTCCTTAAAAAATAGTAATACGTCTATGGATATATGCAGCAGTATTTCTTATTTAGCAAGCAAAATAATTGTGAAATATTTTCAGTTTTTCTCCATTCAAATTATCTCTAGAAAGTAGTATATTTCTGTACATAATTATTGCTGTTAAAAAATATCATATGGAAATTTTAGGTTGAAACACTTAATATATTTAAAGTAGTTGAACACGCAACATTAAATTTGAGACAATAAAGTCAAGATCTATAGATATTTTATATTATTATTTCAGAAAGATACTCGGACACCCACAAACACATTATTATTATTATTATTATTATTATTATGCTTGAACGACAGTCTTGAAGTAAAAAATGATCTCATATTGAATGTATTTCGTTCATATGTTTTTTCTAAATAAATAGAGACTTCTCATTTTGTTTTTAATTTCATGCCTCTGGGTAAGTGTCTCGCAATGAGCTATGTTTTCTACTTTTTTTCCATTTTTAACATATCTAGCATATCTAGCATATTTAACATATCATTTTTAACATATTTAGAATAGTGATATTTCTATATTTATGTTAAATCAGAGGATTCTATAAATATAATTCAACAATTGTTCATAATATGTAACTATGCAAAATATTATAGATTGAATAACTTATTATTATTATATCATACAACATTTTTTCCATTACTGTGCATTTTTCTATGTTACTTCTTAAGAATATGATCTAGCTTGTCACTAGCGTACGCAGGGGAGTGTTGATGGGGTTGTAACCTCCCATTGCAATGAAATTTTGTATATTTAACATAGAAATATATGAGCTCTGTAATTCCCCATTGAGCCTGTAACACCCCCCCCTTATAAAGTTTCTGATTACGCCCACGAGCTTGATTAACAGTCATTAAAAAGCTTTACCACTAAATCTTAGAAAAAAACGAGAGAAAATATCTTGCATGATAGCTATATATATAAATCGTTTGCTGATTTAATTTTCCATAACAGAAATAAAATATTTAAAGACAATGGTACAAGTAATTTAATGACCACTATGCTTCAGGTCATTAAACAAAGCGCAATGAAATGTGTTTGCTCAAAATGGACTAATTACTGCAAATAATAAATACAGTAGTTCTAAGGATGGTTTTCGAATTCATTTATAAGTTTAAAATTAAACTAAATTTATGATGAATTTTAAAAACCGGCCGGACAGCTTAATATCTGAATGCTAAAATATTTAATTTTCTTATGAATTTATTTCATTATTAATAAAATATAATTTAACGAAGGCAGATTTTCACAAATATCCATTTAGCACGTAGCTATGTTCGTGTTAGAACATTATATACGGGGTCTTTATAAATCAAAAAAAGTTCCACTTTGAAATGGCCATAAAATGAAAACTACTGGACCAAATGTCATCAAACTTGGTAATAGCTTACAGGAGGTCATGGGATTTTATTTTCCGCAAAAAAAAAATAAATAAATAAACTAAAAAAATAAAAATAAAAGTTCAAAAATCACCACCAGCGGAAATGGCACTGTATGCAATATTGTTAAACGAAATAAGACATGAAGACATCGTTTTAAAACGTTTTTAATCGTTTCTAAAACGTGTTACAAAGCATGTTGAATGTGGCGACTACCATTTTCTGAAAGCAAGTTAAATCGCATTACTGCGTTCTCAATAGCAGCTCTTAGCATGAAGAATGTTGCATATGTTCCATTTAAAAGTGGAACTTTAATTATAAAGACCCTGTATTATAGTATTATATCCATTTTATTTAAGAGTAAAAATTTTTTTTACTATAGTTCATAAACGCAGTGTAGATTAAAGAAAATTATTATTTCTTTATTAAATAGGGATGTTCATTAAATAGGGATGTTAAATAGGGATGTTTATTAAATAGGGATTTCTTTATTAAATAGGGAAATAGGGATGGTCGTCGATTCTTTAAAACTTACCACTAACTTTCAATTCGGCTGTATGTTCGTCACTTCCAAAGGCGTTGGAAACCGTACATGAGTAATTTCCTTCATTTTTGGAAGTTACGGACTTCAAAATCAAAACGGAAAAACTTTTGCTGTTTTCCAGTTGAATGTTTTCAGTGTCAGTAAGCTGTTCCAAATTTTTCCTCCATGTAAATTTCAACGATGCGTCCTCCGACGTCACAAAGCACATCACGGATACTTTATCGCCTTCTTTTATATTTTCTTCAAAATTAAACTTCTTAATTCTAGGAGCTTCTAAAAAACATTTGCCATGTAAAACAACAGAATTACCACAAAAATTATTTAATGATTCATCATTACGGATGTATTTGAACTCTGTGTAATCTAAATTTAACATTAAAAAAATTACTTAGAATCATTAAATTTCATGCAAATTAGGAATAAGGTAAAATATTTCTATAACGATACATAATATTTATTATATTTTCAAAAATACTATATTTACAATAATTGACAAAATATTTCTATAACGATACATAATATTTATTATATTTTCAAAAATACTATATTTACAATAATTGACAAAATAATTCTATAACGATACAATATCTGGGGAGATATATTGTTATAGACAAGGCAGAATATGATACATCCTATACCAGATGAAGATGGGAGAAAATATGGTTATAGATCGTTATAAACAGTACCGTTGTAGACTAGTTTCACTGTATTTAAATTTATTGATTAAATTTAAGAATAATATAGAATAGTTATTTTACATTGAAAATTTTAATAAACAAAGGTGAAAATTTTAAATAAAAATTTATGAAAATCTAAAAACCTTGACAGAAATGAAAATATATAAAATACTGAGCAGCGATAACATTTTCTAAATATTATTAGTATTATTATGCATGCAATGAAACGCCTTTATCCTAAATAAATTATGTTTGAAATTATTATATAAATTTATTACTAAATATAAAATATTATATGTTTTCATATTTCTTCCTATTTCTTATACGTAGTCGCATTATAAATATAATCAACGTGTCATATTTTTCTACTGATATTTTTATTAATTTTACTATCATTTGTGAAATTTATAATAAAACTAAACTCATGAAAATCTCACCTGAAAATTCGTATCCTTGAAGAAAAAGACACAGGAGTAACATCTGAAATAGATCCGACATCATAAAGCGGAGTCTAAAACTGGTTGTCCATTAGACCTTCATACTTTACATGTTGATATCGAAATGTAGGAAATAGGCAAAGAAATTACATGTAAAAGGAAACCTACAAAATTTATATACGTGTTCTCGAGAACGTTTGGAGAACGTTTATTTGTACTCGAATTTTTGGAAATACTGGGTTTTAAACATGGCGTTGAGAAGTGAATGAGGACGTTACAACCACGCACGCAGCGCCACATATCGTCAGTACCTGCAACAACTGTATATTTTGATGCAGGGTACAAGTTATTGTTTTAATTATTAGTTTATCAATAATAAATATCAATAACTAATTAATAAAAATAATAAATAATGACTGATGGTAGTGATGAGTTTGTATTTTAAGAGTTAAATCAAAAGCTATGTGTATTATATATTATTTTTTTTTATAATTATTTTGATATAAAACACATATAGTTTACATGCACATTAGTACAAATTAATGACAATACGCCATTTGCATAATATATAAATAATATAAAAATATATTTATTAAAAAGACAGCTGAATTAAATTGAAGGTAATATTTTCTGAGATTATTCAGAAAGTAATCTATATTTGTTAAGTTAATTATAATTTATTTGACTCGCTCAATCTATAAAAATTATATAACAAACGAATTTAAACATTGCTTGTTTAATATCAATTTATTAATTAAATGTAATATTTGCCTTTCTGGTTGTTAAACAATTTTCTTGCGTACGATTTTTGTTTACATAAAATGGAAGAGAAGCTGTTTAAATCTATTTTTCGAAAAATAGTTGAAATTCTACTGATAAGAAAATTACTGTATTCTTGTCAGTCAAAGTTCAAATAATATGATTTTCATTCCCTAATATATATATAAGTAATACTTGTCGCACCGATGCATGTATATAGAAAAAAAAAGGAATGTAGATATTGCAAAAATAGGAATTATGATTTTATTCATTTTGATGAATATTGACAATATAAGTACAAACATTCGAAATGGAGGAAAATAATAAATCATTACAGTATTTTAATTCATGGGACTTACGAAAAGTAATTTTGGTCGGTTTTTAAGGTCTCCATATTCTCGTCATCTCATTCACCAATGTGTCGTGAAAACGACACATTGGTGAACGAGAATAATGTGAATTAAAATAATGATTTCACGAATCATTATTTTAATTAGAAAGGCAAAGAAAGAACTCACATATTCATAGATACTTACGCACATTGACTGATATTTTCATTTGTTTAAATAGTTATCAGCTGGATATGTAAAAAGCATCACAAAATAAATAAATTCAAAAATTACATACAATTATAGCAAAAAAGAATACAGGCTTGCTGAAACACGAAATCTAAGACAAACTAAAACTTTTCTCCTTCTATGTGAGCACATGTATAAATGATTGCAAACAGTAGCTCAGTTGGCAAAGCATTCTACATGCAATACGAAGGTTTTGAGTTCGTATTTTAACGTTCTTGGATACTCTTCTCTTATGTTTGTATGTGATTTTCGAATTTACATATTTAGATCTGTAAACTTACACGAGTTCCCTGCAAAATATACGTATTTGTTTGTCTTCCCCAACAAATATAGAAAAATTATATATAGTTGCAGTTTCATTGACACTAAAATTCTGAGAATGGAAAAAAAATCGTTTTTAGAAAGATTATATAAACCAGAAAGAATGAAAACAAATCTTAAGAAACAAAGTAAAATGTTAAACTAAATTGAAAATAAATTAACATTGAAGCACGTTATTTATAAGAAAATTATCTAGTAAACATATTCCATAATTAATAATACATAATTCTGCAAAATATTTCGTTTATAAAATGATGGAAAACGTGTCACGGAGAAAAGAAAGCGGGAAGAATTTTATGGGTTCAAATTCAGTAAAAATCTTTTTAACGTTAATAAACAAGGAATGCAAATATGCGATGCAATGAGAAATGTATAACACAAGTTACATATAAAACAAATTAAAAAAGACACTGCCAGATCCATACCACGTACGCCAATTGTAAAGTTGACTTCTATTGGAGGCAAAACTTTATTATCCGCTGAGCATCTGTAATGTCCAGCGTTAGCATACGTAATTGACTTGATTTCTAATGTGTCACTACCGTTTGCTATAACTTCTGGTTCCACAGATTCTAAAAACAGATTTAAAAAAATAAGCAAATATGTTTTTCATCGAAGAAACAAGTATAATAAAAAAATTTTTTTTTAAAGTCAATTCCTTCAATGCGCTGCTCAAATAAAAGGGAAGAAAGGGAAAAATTGCGAAAAGCAATTTTGGCGAACATTTGGCTGTAATTGGCGGCAAGCATTAATCGCCAAATACACCAAAGGAAAGCAAAAAAAAAATCATTTAAATTTAATTAATGAATTAATATTTGAAAAAACTGTATTAACATCAAGTGTCATCCACTACAAGTTTAAAAAAATTTATTTGAACTTGATTGGATGGATAGAAAGTATTTTATTAACGATTGAAAATTTGAACAAGATATAATATATATAGGGAGAGTGTGAGCTAATAGAAGGAATTGAAAAAGAATATAATCTTGCAATATGTTACGTTATTTTTTCAGGGAATGTTACATTTTTTTTGTAGTTTACAAACATATAAATACAATTCAGTAAAATGTAAAAACATACATCAGTTAATTACCATCTACTTTTTGTAAAAAACTTTCGTTTTCGCGTAGAATTTTATGCGATGAAAATAAGCATCTGTGCATATTTTAATAATTAAAATATTTATATGATTTATTCAATTAAATTAATAAAATTTTATTCATTAAATTTATCATTAAATGAGTATAATTTATTATTTAATATATTCAGTGCATGTGATGAAAATAGGCACCTAATCGTAGAAATATTATACAACACAGAATTGTAGGTTGGACCTATTTTTTTTTATATAAAAAACGTTTGAAAGAATGTCATTGCGCAGAGAAAGAGTATTTATTATTGCGGTAGTCCTTGACTTCAGTTAAAATTAATGATCGTACCAGAAAATTTTTCCCATTTAATGCGAGGATGAGGATACCCAGTTGCTTTGCACACAAGGCTTGTTGATTGCCCGACATTCAGAACTACGTCAGAGGGTTGAGTAAGCCATTTTGGAGGAGCTGAAAAGTTGTAAATAGTTGTAAATAAAAAGCAAAATTGTAAATGAAAAGCAAAATTGTAAATAGTAAGTAAAGTTGTAGATGCAAAATAAACATGTAAACGGAAAGTAAAGAGCAAATAGAAAATAAAATTATAAGTATTGTGTAAGAAACATAACCCATCAAAAATAAAAATTATACATTTATATATTTAATTATTATAAAGATAGGTCATACGTATGTAACATGGGGATGCAATAAATAATTAATAATAAACTAATTAAGAAAATCAAACTTTTACCAGTAACATATAACGTTGTTGTATATTGGTCACTACCAAACGAATTTGTAGCTTCACAAGTATAATTTCCTACATCTTTAAAACTCACTGGATCTAGAATGAGCACTGAATACACGTTGTCGTTTTTCACCTGTATGTGCTCCATCGTATCTTTTATTTCACGGTTGTCTTTTTTCCATTGAAATTTTAATGGTTTTGAATTAGAAGCAGCGAAACAAGCAACAGAGACCTGCTTGCCTTCTTGGATATTATCTTGAAAAATAAATTTCTGAATCTCTGGTAAATCTGTTAGAACAATAAAAGATTTTTTTTATTATCTATTGTGGACAATTTCCATAAAAATATTTTTTTATTTAAAATTTATATACATAGATCTGATAATGATAGCATGTGTGCACAAATATAATTATTTATAGTAAAATCTGTTCATAACTATACTCAAAGAAAAAATTATTTTTATAGGTAGATTATCATTATAGAGACAGTATCAATCATGGGCGCCCATAGGAGCACTTCTAGGGGGGGCTAAGGAAATGTTAGAGTACTTCTAGAAGGGCTGAGAAAATTTATTATCTCTTTCTCAAAGCTGTAGAGAATTTTAGTGAATGTACAAGATACCAAAACGCTACAAAAATAATTGATACTGCTTGATAATTCGTAATGAGCTAAAAAGTACCTTATTTTAAAATGTGACTGTAAAACTTTTGAAAGTAAATGCATAGCAGGTTCGGGCGAATCAAATTTTTAAACGGCTAGGGGGGGGCTTGAGCCCCCCCTCTCTGTCCTCATATGGGCGCACATGGTATCATCGTAGGCAGATTTCACTGTACATCATATCGTGATCCTGTATGTAAGGTATATGTAAAAAAATTGTAATTATATGTAAAAAATCCGCAAGTTTAAGATTCACTGTATAAAATTATATGTAAGGAATAATCACATCAAATTCGAATAACACTGCCAGCATTCCCTTCGTACAAAAAAAAAAATTTCAACTGAAATTTCTTTCTGTCGTCCATAACTTAATATTCACGTGGTTCTTTACCCCGAGCATTTGGAATTGGATTTCTCCAATTTTAAAGATATTATTCCAGGTTGAAAATAATAATACTTTATTCTTATTATTTTATATACAGCAAGAGATTATAAGAGCGATTTGTTTAGAAATGGAAAGAGAGCAGCAACGATGCTAGTAACAGGGCTCTTTCAGTAGAAAACAACATTTCCTCGTATTCCTACAAGAAACAATGAAAAATATTGATTTGTGCGCAAATCTGCAACAAATGGGGCATCCGACAATTGGGGTATATGCTCCATCCCGTGCCAATATGGTAGCATATTATACATTGGCCGAACACGTTATGTGCCCTTTGTATAAGATTAAAAGGACATGGTGAATATATGGTAGAAAGGTTTTCATAAATCCGTTTTGGCCAAACATTCATGGGAAGCTAGCCACACATTCTCATTTTATAGGTGCAGTTAATCAGAAAAGGGTTTTCACCGCTCGACCTAAATTTTTTCATCTTTGTATATCCTTTTCAGTATCGATATCATAGTCATCGTTCAATAATATTTCATCTATTTAAAAAAATTTCATCACTGTTTCTTGTTTCTCCCAACTAGCGGATTTGCGGCAACATTGGCTGGCATTGCGTGTAAACAGAACCTGTTTCGTTCTGAAGATGATAACACCTGATTACTGAAACAGTTGTTATTATTTTTTTAATTGTGATAAATTTTTTTGAGTATTGTCGATATCGTATGTGAAAAGTTGTAATATCTTTCCATGTGAAAGGTCTAATATCTCATCATTAATATTATAAGTGATAGGGGTACGATCAAAATTTTCAATTTTACGTCATAATTCAGTCATTCAAATCAGGATATTACAGTAACATCTGTCTATAACGATATTTTAGGGAATGTATAAAAAAATGCAAGGTTAAAAACAAGGTCGAATCAGATACAATCTATATCTGTTATCTGTATAATATGTGGATTAATCTATATATGTGGGAACCTTGGAAAATAGAACTATAGACAAATTTCACTGCATTTGAGGAAAGAATCTATACAACTATTTTTCTGGTTTATTATCCTCAGTTGAAAGCAAATTAACGTGTACAATTTTTCACTAACCCCCAAAATTTTTTTGTACATAATTTAAACTTTGAGAATACTTAGTTTTGTTGTTTAAGGATTTTAGCCTCGTCACGGCATACGCGTTTCTGTTCTTTAATAATTTATTTAGACCTTAGATTTTCACAAAATTAAAATTTTAATTTATTACTTATATTGTTTTATATAATTAATAATTTCTCCTATCCTTGTGTGTAACAACATTAGTTTCTAAAGTATAATAAAACGTGGTTTTTTACTTTAGGGAAGATAATTACCCCATTACTCCATTGCTAAGATTGCTAATTGATCGTTATGATAATTGCCAACTATTCATTATAAATTGTTATAAATCGTTAAGATCATTAATTGCTTGTAATGAAGACTTTAATTTATAAATGATTATATTTTGTCATTTCACATTAAATAAACGTATAATAATTTACAAAAATGTACATTGATCACGATGTTGTTACGAAAATAAAATAATATCTATTCAACCAATTATTAAAGAATTGCATCAATGTCAAGAAAAATACAGCTTCATTAAAATACGTTTAATAATACGTTAAAATATTAATAAAATACTAATAAAAATAATAATAATACGTTTAAAATACGTTAAAAATACGTTCAAGGAAAAACACAGTTTCATTAATATGAAACGTAGTTGCTTGCATGGATGGAGAAAGGAATGATTTAAAGCAAATTGTTTCATGTAGAATTTTTAAACAGTCAATATTTTTTCAATCCAGAAATTACATATGAAATTACTGGCGTACGCAGAAGGGGGGGGGGGTTGATGGAGACCATAACCCTATTGTGATGCAATTTTTTATGTCATCATTCATATTCAACCATTATCTATCCACTGCTGGATGAAGGTCTCTCCAAATGCTTTCCACACAAGTCTATCCTGAGCAATTCACTGCCGTATACTGTGCATTCGCGCTCAGTTGACGCGTGATACCGTTAGCAGACGGGTTATTCCATTACAGTTTAGGGAAGGCCGTCTTGGAGGAACTGGTTTTTCCCGCGCGAAAAACCAGTTTCGGCAAGACGCCCTTCCCTAAACTGCAATGGACTAACCCGTCTGCTAACGGTATCAGGCGTCAGGTCTGCGCGAACGCACAATACCACCTCCACCGTTTTCTCATTCATTCATTTAGTTTGAGAATGTTTCATAAGTCTTTAGCAATCGTTTGAAATCCAGTTGAGAATTTTGTAAATATATATATATAAATATAAATATATGGGGTTGTAGCTCCGTAACCCTCACTCCCCTTAGAAATTTTCTTATGAGATTTCGTGTGTACTCTAACGTGTAGAATAATCATTTGAAATTGCTGTTGAATAACTTCATGATCATTAATGTCTTGAATACAATAAAAAGGGCCGGGCCAGGGCAGAAAATAGGACAAATGCCTAGAAGCTCAGTATTCTAAGGGGGGGGCCTGGCCCGAAACTTTAATAATATAATAAACATAATTTGCCATTAAATATGATTGTTTGGACGGGGCCCGATCTGCTAAACTGCTCAGGGGCTTGTAAATCCTGACCATGGCCCTGGTGATCAAGCTTTCTGTAAACCATTTCTAACGTTCTTAGGAAATAGCTTTTATTTATTATTAAAAGGTAGATTTTTTAAAAATTTTATTGAAGTTATTATTTAAAAATATTTAAAGTAGTTATTCAAATAATTATTTATTATTGAAATAATTTATTTTTTAATTCTGAGCATCAGAACACATGGTCAAGTTTAAATCCGAGAAACAATGTTGACTTAAAGTAGTTATTTGAAAGGGCAAGATTTTTTTTATTTTACTGAGAAAATTATATTTACTTGGGATTTTTATATACAGTAGAACCTGCCCAAAGTGACCACTTGGGAGCAATGGTCACCACCATAGATAGGTGGTCACCATACATGACAGACTTTGGTATAAGCATAACTATGTCTATACAAAAACTCCTCTACAAAAGTAAAAGTAAGTCTATAAAAGTAAAAGTCCCTCTTACAAAAAAGTGGCCACTTTATTTAGGTGGTCAGCTTACTGAGGTTATCACTTTACCAAGTTTCACTGTATTTAAAATAGTGAAATTATGTCAGGGATGAAATAATTAATTTACAAAAAATGCTACCGTCTTTCATAATCTCTTAATTAATATCATCAAAATGATACGTTCGCAGATAGATACATATAAATAATACGATTATAATATGCTTGTTAAACAATGGATTAATCTGAGAAGCGATGATTGATTTCTTAAATTTTATTATTATGTCCTTTTAAAATACTTAAAAGCATACTTAAATATGAGCTGAAAAATTAGTACTTACCTCCACAGAAAATCCCACCGTAAACGAAAGTAAAGACTAATCCATAAATCAGAATTTTCCTGAATTTTGTACATTTCCTCCATGCATAGAAAGACATTTAGCATATATTGATATTTTGATCTTTGATGCTTTAGGTTTTATAGCTTCAATTTTAATATTGACGATGTATTATTTTGACACCAGTGTAGAATGTATTGTAAGTAGAAAAGGTCGTATACACAGTTAATAAAATGGCGCTGAAATGATGAAAAGTACCATACTTGGTTTTCTACGAGACGCAGGCGCCACTAAGCGGAAACATTAAGAACTAAAATGGCAGTCGCTTGAGAAAGCTTTTTTTTTTGTTTATGAAAAAGAATATGTTTTTCTGATGATTATGAAGACGTGCGTTTTTAAACTTTAATAAGTTTTTAATTAAAAGCCATGAAACTAAAATGAATATAAAATATATATACAATATCAACGCATTATTCCAGTTAAAATTTTCTGGTACAATTTTAGCTATCTTTTGCTTCATATCAACCAAAGGACTTAGGCGTGGAAAGGGAGGTAGATAGAGCAAACTCAGAGTGATATATAAAGCTCTTGATAGATCAACTCTTTATAGATCAAACTCTTGATAGATCAGACTCTTGATAGATCAAACTCTTGATAGATCAAACTCAGAATAACTGAGGTTATGCAAAGCATTTCAACTGGAGCATGGGAAAAAGTGAAAAAGCCCAATATTCAAATCGCATCTTACGTAGATTGTATTGACAAAAACGGAGGAAGATATGGAATAACTTTAACTTCAGATTTAAATAAGAATATAGTGTTTAAGAATCCATCCAATGGTTCATCCATTTTAACTGAGTGACTTTTATATAAAAGGCTATTAATGTTTAAAAATCCTCAATAGTTTCACTGACACTATCTGCATATTGTTAAAGTGCAACAAAGTAAATAGATTTCTCAGCCAAAGTCAACATTATTAGCGTAAAGTTATGAAATTGTCAACTTTATACTTCGAAATTGTCAACTTTACACTTTGAAATTGTCAACTTTACACTTTGAAATTGTCAACTTTACACTTTGAAATTGTCAACTTTACACTTTGAAATTGTCAACTTTACACTTGTGACGTTGTCTTGGACTTTTAGAGGCCTAATCTTCGTAGTGTTACGTCTAATTATCTTGTAGAGTAAATGAGTTTAGGTTGATCCTTTACAAAGGCTTACATTATAATTGGCATGTTAGGTATTAAAAATTCCATACTTTTGGACACGAGATTTAATAAGCAGGACAGGTTCAGTATTTCGAAAATATTAGTTCTGAAAATGACGACTTAATTTAATTTAAAGAAGCTCCGATGAAATTATCCTTTTTTTTGAATTAAGACAACTTAAGAATAGTTTTCCTCAATCAAAAAATTCACAAAGCGCAGCTTGAATTCTTGACAATTCACTTGATTCTACCTTAGTAAAGCGTAAAAATTCTGAATTCAATATAGATACACTGGAAAGGGCATTTGAATGATGTTCAAGTGGTTGTGGATTCGGTGCTCACCAGGTGCTGAGAAAGCATTCTCTTCTTCGCGCGTAATTTATCATCTAATGAATACATTGTTTGTAACTATTTAATCTTGTGGATTTGAAATGGAAAATCAGAAATATATATACAGGGTGCGCCAAAAGTTTGTAAAAATTTTAAAAAGTTATAAAAGGAAGCAAATAATGATACAGAAGTGGAATTTTCACGGGAATTTATCCAGGAAAATCGGGGTTTTTTAGTAGCAAAAAATTTTCATTCAAAACATTATTTACAAACGGCTCTGACAACTCCAAAATACAATGGACAGAACAACTGCGTCTTCTATCGGTTTATAATTGCAACACTTATTCAACATGACCTGCAAAGTTTTGTATAACAGAACTATATAGAACTAAGGCGAACAACACATGACGTGTGGCCATTTCTCGTCTTCAGTTTTAGCACCTGCGAAATTTTCGCAACGCAGTGGCTTCTAATTCAACATTCAGGTAGAAGAACTTCATAAGCAACGCTTGATCTGGCAACGATAACGTTCTCCAATTGTGCAGTCTATTGGATTCGAATTAACAGTCTATGTTCACCCAGGTCTTTTACGGCAAGCCTCATTGCATACTTCTGCTGAATAACTTGCGTATCAGTGCCGTCTGCAGGTGACTTTTAAACTAAATATTTTTTGTGACTAAAAAAATCAGATTTTTCTGGAAATCCTTTTGTGGAAACCGAATTACTTTACCATTATTTGTTCCTTTTTTATGATTTTTTAATGTTTTTATGAACTTTTGACGCAACCTATATATGGATGTTTACAGATAAACTGTGTTAATACTAATTTTCATCATCTAACTAATAATATATAATATAATCTATTTAATTTTAGTAAAAATTTTTGATGATACTTATAATGTGTAATTTTAAGTTCGTGTTTAATTTGTTTAACGAAAACTAACTAGGCCAGCTGTTCACATCTTCTTTACGCCACGGAGCAGGTATCAAAGGAAAAATTTTTTGGGAAACACTCTTGTCGTTCTCATGTCAAATTCACATATGTGAATTTTTTGGCTGCTTCTATAAATCGATATTTTTCAAATTCTTATTCGACATTTTATTGTATAATAGTAAAAGTACGAATTTGTTTTCGAATTTTAAATTGCTTTAATTTTAATGTAAATTTAATTTTTTTCAGTTACTAAAAATAGAAATTTTAAACATCGTTTTCTAAAAATATCAATTATGCATATACTTTATTATATCCTTTTATTTCTTATACTTTTTCTCATAATGGCCATGATATTTCACCAACATAGTTACTAAACCGAATGATAGCAGTGATAAGGATGGAAGGTATTGTTAAGCATCTGGGCATGTAAAACGTCGTTTTGTTTGAAATATTATATTTCACAAATTATTATTCACAAACTATTTATCACAAATTTCGGAGAAACGGGGAAGGTAACTACATAAATATAAACGAAAAACAGTGACAAAAATCCTCCCTTAGCTGCAAAATTTTCGATTCATCGAGTAGTGGGACTATTTAATAAATCTGGCTTTTTTCAACTTTTTTAGCAGGAAATTATTTATCCATCTTTTTATTAACTTTATCCATCGGTTTGTTTTTGTAATTTTTGAGCACTGGAGTAGTTAGAAAGGTTTCGCGGTGTACAAGTTGAGAACCGCTGAAGTAGGCTAAGTGATTGTTAAAGTCATCCAACATTTTTAGCTAAAACTTTCATTTTTCATTTAACTTATAGAAAAAATGTAACCATACCTAAGGCTGGACTTAAACCCTTATTCCTTAAGTTGCTGAAAACCCAGATTCCTTAAGTTTTATCAAAGAGGGAAGAGAGAGGGGAGAGAGAGGGGAGGGAGATAAATTTGACTTATTTGGGTCTATCAATTGTTTTTTACTAAGAACATGAACCAATTTTATCATCAGAATTTTAAATTATATAATCTTTAACTATAGTTTTAAAATGTTTAAATAAAGATAAAAATATTTAAATGTTAAATATGGTGTACCGCAGGGATCCAATTTAGGTCCTCTGTTATATCCCTTGTATGTAAATGATACATTTAATGTAACAAAAGATGGAAATATAACCCTATTTGCCGATGACACTAGTGTAATTTTAGAGGACAGAAATATGAAATCTCTAATGGAAAGAGCTAAAAGTTAAATGAAAAAGTATGAAAATTTGTTTAAAGTAAATCAGTTGAAAGTAAATATATGTAAAACTAAAATACTAATATTTGCGAATAAGAATAAAAACATTGGTAATGAACTGAGTGATATTAAAATTGAAATAGATGGAAAAGAAATAGAAATAGTAAAAAAAATAGATCTTCTGGGTATAACAGTAAATAATACACTTAATTGGAATCAACAAATAGATAAGGTTTGTGTAAAAATAAGTAAAGGACTTGGAATAATGAAGAGATTGCAAGATTGTATAACTAAAAAGATTAAAAGCAAACTGGTTATATTATTCTTTTATATGCAGTCATATTATAATTGTATTTGGAGAAATATGGGAAAAGTAAATATGAATAAAATAGAAATAATGCAGAAAAAATTTATTAAGATTCTTGATAGTAATACTTAATCGTATTGAAAAATAATAGCTGGAAATAAAAATATAATGCCAATCTCAGAAATACATAGATACTGTATACTTAGCACGATATATGAAAGAAGAAAAAAAGTAAATATGAAGATACTTTGAGGATTCAACAATAAAACATTTTAAACATAATCAGAGATAAAGATGATCTGTATCTACCAAAGATAAGAACTGAAAAAAAATTCG
Source organism: Dysdera silvatica (assembly GCA_006491805.2). Classification (NCBI taxonomy): domain Eukaryota; kingdom Metazoa; phylum Arthropoda; class Arachnida; order Araneae; family Dysderidae; genus Dysdera; species Dysdera silvatica. Next base: position 147,042,870 of record QLNU02014176.1, read on the forward strand.
AGATTGTATAATGTGTAAAGGACCAAAGTTTTGGAATGAACTCTCTGACGATCTTAAAACACTGAATAGTTAGGCTATTTTAAAATAAACTTAAGAATAGAATAGAATAATAAAGGAAATAGGAGTTCGAAGTAGATCTTTCTGACCAACTACTAGGTAAATCAGGGTCATGAACTTGTTATACCATTCTAGGTATTTACTCATAACTTGTTTCGGTGAACGTAATACATGTTGCAACTATGTTGTCTTTAGGTATAATTTACCTTGTTTAAAATAGTAGTTAAATTTGCCTTGTAATCTATATATATATGTGTGTGTGTGTGTTTGTGCATTATGTATGGAGCAATATTTGTATGTTGCATGTGGTGTATGCATAGTATAATACATGGTATGGTGATGTAACGCGGTAAATGATTACATGAAAAAAATAAAATTTATGTTTATGTTTTTAAAAAATAAAAAAATTGTATGGTCTTTAAATTAGAAATCTTTAAATAAACTTTAAAATGATCTTTAAATGCTATATCATTGAATATTCACGGTTTCATGCGTATATGGAAATGAACATTTTCTACACAATTATCGGGCATTGCAAAATTATAATTAATTCATGTCCACATTAATTTATGCTAACAACTTGCCCTGAATTCTAAGTAATTAAAACGATCTTATTGAAAATAAAAAACTGACACTGTAATGTGTTTCATTATTTTTTAAATTATTAAAATAATTCTTGGATGTTCAACAAGGTGTTATATTAGATTGTAAAACAAAAACGAAAATTGCAAATATTAGGAGATTTAATTATTAAATGTAAGGACGAAGTTTTTTCTATTCGGAACTAGCTGTTTAAAAACTGAATGATTATTTACATATTTTTTTTATGGTGTTTCCTTTTTTTATTTCATCCTGCATTTTAAAACCGGATTAATTTTTCAATTTTCGAAGAGCGGCATAGTTCCCAACTCAGAGTGTCATAAAATAATTATAAATAAAATCGTGACACTAAAAATTCGTCTAATAATTATATATTACATTACCGACGCCATCTTGCTAGCTATTATTACCCTTCTGAGGAACTACGAGTAACTTCTGAATAAACGAGACTAGTCTCCCAATTATTCAAAAATTATGAGACCTTAACAATGGTAATAATTATTTCTCCGTTGCACTTAAAAAATATTTCTTAAATTTAATTACTAATTCCATGTATAATTTTATTTTTTTTATATAAATTTATTAAAGCTTAATATTAGTGTCATTAATCTGTTTTCAGTACCCAATTCATCAGTTCACTCAAATTTATTTTTAAGTTCATCAATCCATTCAGTTTCATAAGTTACGTTGTCTAGTTCATTCAACAGTCACAATGCACAATTTACGCACAATGCTCAGATCATAAGTTTCATCCTTTTGCCACAATATGATTTTTTTAATAAACATATGGAATCAGTTTCACTGCAAATAATTAATGACAAACTTCATTATGCATATTATTGCTACAAGGAAGCTTCGAGGTTGGTAAATAATTTAAATTTATAATGAGGTCAAAATTGCTCACACATATCAAAAGGAAAAATAATTTTATTTTTTAATACAATGTCGATGAGAAATGTTTCTGTATACATTTTATTTATAATGGGTTACATGCCTGTTATGATAAGAAACTAGAAGCTACAATTAAAGCAATTTCGTATGTTTTCCATGATGGTAGTCATAAACCTGTAGTCAGAGAATTATACCAATTATATCAGCGAAAATCAGAAAAACTGATCAGTGTAGCTGGTAACTATAGCGATAATTTTCATGCTATTGAGATATTTGAGTAATAAATGCAATCAGCTCCATTTGCCATGATGTAGTTATGGGTGGATTAGAGAGGGACTTAGGGAGCGCGAGCATTCTTCCGGAGAATAAAAATTTTCGAATTATGATTTACCCAAACCTGGCAACAAATTTTACGGAAAAGATCTTAATATGGTGACGTAACACTACGCAGTATAAAGGAAGAGAAGAAATGCAACGCTTTAGGCACAGTAAGCGTTACAACGTTTAAAATGCCGTAATTCTTTACTGAAGATCTTAATTCGTTTTCAAAATTTGCTCCTATCCATCGAAAACAAATCTGGATGAGTCCTCGAATCTGATTAATCGATGTAATTCAGTGATTTGAATTGAAGAATATCGATTAAATATACCAGGATAGATTACACTGTCTGGAAATTTAAAATATCGAAAACATTAGTTTGCTTTAAAGAAACTGGAAAAGCAATCTAAAAATTGGGTTGTAATAGATCGAGGATATTTTACTTAAAGCACGTAATTATGTGAATATATAAAAATGAACGTTAGTTCTTAGAAGTGCCGGTCTTTTAAAAGTATATAAATTTTTTGAATGTAATATACTTCGAATTCTTGTTTGATGTCTTTAGAAGAAAATGGGCAAATCTCTACAAACAATAGCACGAATAAAAATTAGCATGATATTTCTTAGGATATGCTTTTTTCTCCTTTTTTAAAATAATACAGTTTTTATTTATTAATGAAAATTATGTCGATCAAAATAACAAATCCAAATATCAGAAATGTCACAACGTTTATTTGTACAGTATATTTCTGGCTACATAAAATACAAAGCGAAAATGATAGATCTATTCAATATAGAGAAAATAAAACTGATTATTAATTCCTTTAATATAAATACAGAATATCTTTCAAAATTCAGCGAAAATGACATACAACTCTGATTTTTCAAAAACTAATTCAAAATTTAAATAATTTACAATATTACATTGAATATTAACACTCGAGAATGCGCATTATTTAACGTATGCTTGTTAACAGGTGAGTAGATTATCATCAGTTGATGGGGCGGAAGCTTTAGCTCCTCCTCTATCTTCTTAGTGCTTTTTTTACCAGTGTTTACCATAACATTAAGCTATTGATTAAAGCAGCATTAATTGTGAAGCTATTGATTAAAGCAGCGTCAATTGTGAAGCTATTGATTAAAGCAGCGTCAATTGTGAAGCTATTGATTAAAGCATCATTAATTGTAAAGCTATAGATTGAACTTACTGTTTGAAGTTGTTAACTGAAGCTATTGAACTTACTGTCTGAAGTTGTTAACTGAAGCTATTGAACTTACTGTTTGAAGTTGTTAACTGAAGCTATTGAACTTACTGTTTGAAGTTGTTAACTGAAGCTATTGATTAAAGTTGTTAATCGACGCTACTGATTATAGCTGTTAATTGAAGCTATTGACTGAAATTGTTAATTGAAGCAGTTATACGTATTTTTTAAAAGATAAAGGAATAATTAAAATTTCTGTTTATGTATAAAATATTCCGAAGTTTATTAAAAGTTACCTTTCATTATAATATAATTTTTTTTACAATATTAAAGCGTAAAGAAGCATGTGGAGAAGACAAGGCCGTAGATATGGGGTGGTGAAGGAGAAGGGGCTGAATCGGCTGTAATAACTCACAGGGGGAAAATGTGTTCATGGCTAGGGGCGCTATCTGGATGCTTTTTCCAGGGGCGCAAGATCATTTAGCAACGTTCCTGAAAGAAGTTAAGTACATCTACCTGGACACCTACCAGTGTGCGCTCCTCACTGGCGTACGCAGGGGGTGTTGATGGGGGTTGTAACCCCCCATTGCAATGAAATTTTGTATATTTAACATAGGAATATGTGAGTTGTAGCTCTGTAACCCCCCATTGAGCCTTTAGGAATTTTCTGCGTACGCCTATGGTGCTCCTAGTAGACAGACGATGGATACATCGCACATTCACCTGCGAATGTTAAGGCGTTCATTCTCCAAGTTTAAGTCGAATATCATTAAACAAAAATAAACCATAGGTTATTATTCAGTTTAGTTATCTAACTAGATATTAATTTAGCACTAATCCAGAACGATAAAATGTAAGAGAAAATACTCCATCTTTTCTTTTGGTTTTGAAAAACTGAATTTAAAAAACATACAAGTGAAAAAATATTCCCTAGTCTTGTTATTTTTAACCTTTTCTTCTCGGTGTACAAATTCGTTGTAATATTGGCATCGAGTAGAGTATTTTGGCCGCAGATATTGTTTGTTTAATGGCGCAAGGACAGATAAGGTCATGTCCGTGTTAGTATGATTTACGGTTTTCCAAGAAATTAGAACTTCTGTCAAGTGGCGTAGAAATAAGGGGCCTTACGGGCTCAAGCCCCCCCCCCATTGGCTATCAAAATTCATATCCTCCCTAATATTATATGATCTTCTTCAAAAACACTTGAGCTTCCTTCCACTATCATTTTTTAATTGCTAGGATACTGCTTCTGTCACACAGAAAAGCAAACCCCGGCCTACGGATAGGCAGAAAAATATAAAGCATCAGGTACGTTTGAAATTGTGTATCAGGAGTTTCTGCACAGTGTATAGACGCGGTACTATTACTACTACCATCACGTCTCAGCAAGGAAGGGCCCGGAGTGTATTAACTAACCACTGTCCAAAGTTTTATTGTAAAAAAGTGAATAATGGCAAAATTGGATATTTTTCAATGACTTTTGTCTTATTTATTATCTTTCTTTGAAGACTTAGTGATTTATAATGGGGTGCGATGGCAATTTTAAATTTCAGAAACCAGTTTCGGCTCAATTTGAATTTTTTCTGGTAAACGTGAAATTGTTTATGTGAAAATTCGTGAAAAAATGGCGGGTTATGTGACAATTTTTAAAATTATACATTTTTAGTACGGTGCTTCTAAAACAATACTTTTCAAAACTGAAAAAGAATAATAAATTGTATCATTTTACTCAAATTCATTTAAATAATTTTATATATAATATTTCATAATTCATTTAATTAAATTTAAACGTTTCTAAGTTTGGAAAGTCAGAGTTATTTGTTTTCAAGTAAGTGTGTTGTAGACAATTTCAAGCAAAAATATGATAGGCGAAAAATAGTGATACACAACATTAAGAGCTTATATAATTAAATGATTCTTATATGGTGCGCGATGTTCATAATGATCATTTCATAAGCAGTGATATATGATAGCCTTTAGAATATACGATGATATCATTATTTTGCTAATGTTTAATGAAAACGTTATTGTGCAAATTTTTTAAATAGTTATATAGAACTGTAATATATGGTAAATAATGGAATGCATCTATATAATGGAATACAATATATATGGAGAAAAATGAGAAAAACGTGCAATTATTTAGTAAATACTCTAATTTGACAAGGTTAGAAAACTACAAATCTAACTACATTAACAGGGTTTACAAAATCATTTGCATCGGCAGCGATTTACAATTTCAGCAGATATCATGCATTCAAATATTATTTTCTGTTTTGGTCCATTTGTGTAAGTAGAGTAAAACCCCACCAATCTGAACTAATCCGGACCAATGGTATTTCGGATTATCAGATCGTTCGGATTATTAAGGTGTTGGATTCAGAGAAATATTCGAATTATCGATATGTTCGATTTTCAGCGAAATGTTCGGAATATCGAGATATAAACTTAGTGAAATATTCGGACATCGAGATGTTTTGATTACCAAAGCATTCGGATTGTCAGGCGTTCGAATAATCGACATTTCAATTTGCAAAATATTCGTCTTATCGAGATATTTGAGTAGGCGAAATGTTCGGATTATCGAGATGTTTAAATTAGCGAAATGGCCAAATTGGCGGGGTTTTGGGATGTTTTAATATATGTGCTGTGTCTAAGATATGGCGCAATCTTCTTCTTCTACCTTTTAAGCTATCAATAAGCATACAAACGAAGGAAGCCCTTCGCTAAAAAGAAGAAGAGTTTAGCATTATATTTTAAATTAAAAATGAGATTTAAACTAGGAAATAATTACGTGGACTTAAAAAAGGAATTTTAATTGTGTTATTTTAAAATTGTACTCAATAAAGTTATCCCTTATGAAAGATTGAAAAAAAGTGCATGCATCTTTCTCACTAAATACTTTTTCCCAAAAAATATTTGAATCATGCACACTTTTAAATTAATGGGTTTTTCTGTATTTACTAAAAATATTCTTTTGATATTTTACAATTAATTTTCTTACTTATTCCCTAAAATGACATATTAAAATAATGAATCGTATATTTGTTGCATTTACACAATTTTTATTGGTTAAAATTTTTATTCAATTTTTAATTAAAGCGTTTGAAGGAATATCCCATTAATAAATTTGACGTAAGTAAAAGTCATAATTATTTTTAGTTGAATGACCTTATAAGGAGTATTCAATATGCATTGCGTCATATAAATAGTGAATGAACTATTCAAATTATTTTAAAATGAACAGATTATAAACAGCCGAAAATAATAAGTGAATTTTGCATTAAAAGTCTCATCTAAATTTTGGAAACAAAATTGAGGGGAATTTGCAAATTCGGCAATTTATTTCAGACGTTGAATTTCGATGAGCAGTTTTCTAAATGATTGAAAACTATATTTTTGAAGTACCATTAAGATCCGAAAATACTGCGATGAAAACGATATTTCAGAGTTCAAATATGCAATATTTGAAGAACCGGAATAAATGAAAATAAAAACGTTGTTGTAAATATATTGTGAATTGTTCATTTACGAGTTTGTCCTGTAAGCGTAATCGTGACATTCATATGAAGTTCCTTTTACACGTAACGATCCCAACATCAAACCAGCACATCAGTATAAAAAGCGACAAGTTTTTCATTATTTAAACAGTACGACAACAATGTTGTCCATTGCTTGAGTAGATGCACATTTCAGCACCCAAAATGCTTCGTTGACTGTTACTTTTTTTAGAAACTACATCAATAAGTTTCACTGTGGACTATCGTATATGTGAGAATCTCGTTTTTTCAACGTTCCAGGTTTCGGCAGGGGTCGGTCTTTCATATTCTGAAATAATATAATTAAACCATAATTATTATTTATTAATCTATTAATCATCAATAGATACGTGTTATATATAACCCAGAGATTTTCAAACTTCTTTGATCGACAGTCCCCCCCACCGTTGTAAATTGTCGACGGCTTCTAATTACACGAAAACGTACAAATAACATTTAATAAATATTTCCATGTAGCATATATTACATGTGCATATATATATATAAAAGGTCAGTTAAGGTTGCGATGTCTCTGACCCCAAAGTCTGCTAAACCCCGAGAAACTGTGACCCACAGTTTGAAAACCTCTATTATAACAGATAGAAAACGCTTTATTTGTTCTCTAATTAAGAGATTATAAAATGAACGAGGTTTAAAAACACAGGTTAATTGATAAATAAGGTATTCTATTTGCATGGAGTCTCTAGTAGTTGGGGATTAGTACCCCAGGTGTTTGACCAATATAAGAATGACTGCACTCACATTCAGCTGTATAAACACTGCATTTGTTAAGCTCTGAAGCCCAGTCTTTTAGTTTGGAACTGCTAAGTTTATTAATGGGTATGAGTATGACTTAGAAATTAAATTTTTCTTTCTGGGGTACTCTAGACATTTGTGGATGCATTCGATAGTCGACACCACAGTTTACACCACAGTCGACACCACAGTTCGCTGTGTAAAATTCATGCTCAATATCAGTTGGTAGTCGTGAATGCTTATGTACAAAGCACCCACCAATATTGGCGGTTTTGACACTGAAAGCTTATATGTCTGAAAGGGGTGAATCAGGACGAGGGATTGATGAATCGATTGAATTGTTTGCGTCCATTTTTATGGCGCCAGGACAGCAAAGGCCATGTTTAAAAAGGTTACGAAGGTCATGTTCACGTTTCACCAGCTTTTTTTTTTAACCCTTTATATCAGCGTAACTCTGGTTCGAATTATCTTTTGTTTTCTGTAATGTCTGGATTTAAGTGGCTTATTTTTATATTCAATACGTTCAGGACGGCTTAACTTGACTTGCGAACTACGACATATTTCCTCACAATCCAGCTTATCTGGAAGCAAACCCAAACCCATCGAGCTCCAAGACTGACTTCAGTCGTTAAACCTTAATATAGTGCCCTGCCTTTTAGAGTGTTACATATTAAAAAATTAATATATTAAAATAATTGCTCATTACTTGTGGCAGGAAGGCTTTCATTTCTTGTTGAGGATCTCCAACACACAATTCATCTCCCATCGGCACAGTTGCGTACGGCGTGGGGAAATGTATTAGTGCACCATCAGCATAGGCAGGCAGAGATCTTGTCTTATCAATGTCAACGTATCGTTGCGTTGCAGCTGCATAGATGTATCTTTTATCTTCTTGGATCGCTAAAGAAGGCCATGATGAATAAATGTGCCAGCGATTATAAGAGGCTGAATTGGAATTTGAAATGTAACTTACCTCTTTCGAGATTCCTTCGGGACTTTGCTTTCAGTACCCAAATGCAGACAGCTACTATGACCACAGTTACAGCCAATAGAGAAGCTAGCACCGGAATCAATAAGGACATGTCCATATTGAAATTGGGCTCGCTTATCCCAGCCAAAAGGACCACGTGCTCAAGTCCACCTTTGAACAAAAGAAAACTTTTAAATGCTTTTTAACGAAATTTCTATATTAGGCTTCAAATACTAGGTCGTTATTAACACTTCAAAGGATATGAATATTTCATATAAATGGTCTGGATTTAAATATATGAATTTTAGACACTGTATTAAATGATAATATACATTATATAACTTATGGAATGGTAACACGGATCATTGAATATAGCACAAATTATTATTTGATGGCATGAATCATGGATTGATAAGATGAGTAACTGGATAACGATATTAATTATTGATGAATAATCATTATTAATAATTATTGCCTTGCTAGGACTTCATTTGAGATGATGTTATACTGCCAGCCTGTGGTTATCCCTAAATCATCAGTATTTTTAATGATGTGCACATGCTACCATTCGAAGATATTCGTGACGACGACCTGAAGACATCAACAGTTTTGATGATAGTGACCTAAAATGTCAGTGATTTTAAAAATCGCAACTTAAAAATGTAATTTACTTTGATGATAGCAAGACTGTTGTCAATCGATTATTGTGTCACTGGCAAATTTCATGCCATTGGTGACTTTTCGCATTATCAGTGACATTTTCCATTTGTATTGACTCTCACATAGAACAGTTATGGTACTGTACAAACTAATGGGTTAAGGGATAATTATAAATTTATCAGTATAATAATTCATAATGCAATGACTAGTAACTAATAGAAAATTGGTTAGTTGAAGCAACCAAACGTTGTAAGAAATTTGAACTATCAATAAGAATTTTTTTCACATCCATATTTCAGAAACAAACATTATATAAATTAATACATTACCTAATGTTTTTACAGTGACAACGTCACTCGGGTCCCCCTCCCCGTAATCGCTTGTTGCTGTGACGTACAATTGGTATAATGAAGATCCTTGCAAACCTGTCAAGGTATATGACGTTTCTGCAGGAGTGGTAACCGTCACCCGTTGCCAACTTTCGCCTTTCTTTCGGTAATGAACTGCATGTCCTGGTAAATATAGATTGTATTACAGAATATAAGAAGTAGTGAACACATTAAGATGGGCTAAAACCTTCGCTTTGATGAACGTGTTTTGTAATTCCCATTCTTTAAAAAGCAGCTATTATTTTGCTTCATTGTTATTGGTATAAATAAGTGCACTGCGCACGGAAATATTAAATTGTAAGGTAACACAAACGCAGATTTGTAAGATATTACAAATATTGCTCCCAGAATCTTTTCTATTCTAAGAAAATTTAATTTTTGGGTCATACGCATACCCATTAATAAACTTGGCAGTTCCAAACTAAAAGACTGGGCTTCAGAGCTTAATAAATATGGTGTTTATACAGTTGAATGCGAGTGCGGTCATTCTTATATTGCTCAAACACCTGGGATACTACGATTCAGGCTTCAAAAACACCTAACTACTGTCTAAAAACAGGAATTTTAAAAAACGGTCATTGAAAAATACTCATACGATCGTCAATTCCATTTTTTCTGACATTAAAATAATTTAAAAAATTTGAATTACTCACAGGTTTTTATGCTTTTGAAGCCTATCACATTATCTTCAATGCTGAAGAAATTGTTAATAATCCGTGTGAGAATATCAACTTCCCCGAAAGCTACAAACACTTCTTTACTAACCCTATTTTAAATCAGTTTTACTTCGATTTCTTTAAAACAGATGGCGGCACATGACTGTCGCATTTTGAGACACTTATCGGTCTGATTTAGTGGTAACATATGTCTAAAAGGATTTGCTAATGAAGACCGAAGATATTTTAGCCGAAACAGCTCTAAAACGACGTACCAGCCTACAAAATTGCGTTTGTGTTGATTTATGATTGAATCATTCTTATTTTGTTGAGTTATTTTCAGAATAAGGATCTCTCTAAGGATGATTATTCCCATCTAGGGAATGATAACCGGGAAATTATTTATTCGTGGAATGACATCTAATATTTCGGAAAACTAGAGAATCACATTGTCTCTAGGCTATCACAGGGCTCAAAGGCAAACGCAAATGAATTTAATATTAAATATTTCAACTTACCTGCGATTGAAATTTTGGTATCTGCAGACCTCCATTGAATTTTAATAGAATTTTCTGAGGTGGAGACAACGAAAACAACAGGCGCGGGGGGTAAATCTGAAAAGCAGGTCATCCATGAGTAAAATTTCTAAGTTTCATACACAGTGGTGTGAAATAAATACACGTATTTTCCGAAATGTACCTGTCTTCATTAAACTCATATCAATTAACGTATTCTATGAGCAAAGAATGAATTAATTTTCAGACCGTACCTCCTCCTAGGGTTCTGACAATTACGTCTTGGGACGGTGGCCCACTGCCCGCTGAATTAAATGCCTTGACTATGATGCTGTACTCGGTATCCTTTCTAAGACTGGTAATCATGTGTTCATGTATACCACCAGGTACGTGTTCAACCGTCTTAAAAGAATAGGGATGCCCAGAATCATGCATGATTTTATACCCGACGTAATATCCTCGTAACTTGCCGTTCCATTCGCCTTTTGGAGGGGCCTATGCCCGAAGAAAACATAATTATTTATATATTATACATACACTTATTTTATAATTACATATATAGTGGAACCTGGTAAAGCGAGCACCTTGGTAAACTGACCACCACCTGAATAAAGTGATCACTTTTTATAAGAGAGAACAAGTAAGGATTTAGTCATGCCATGTGCCAAAGCCTGTATGTATAGTAACCTGTGTATGGCGACCATCCCAAGGTGGTCGCTTTAGGCAGGTTCTATTGTAATTATAGTTATTTAATTTACATAATTACAATTCGATAATCATAGTTATATATCAATTACATTAATATACATGAAATATTTTTCCTTGCTTAAGCTATGACCCAAATATTGCTCCTACTGGAGGATTCAAAGGATTGCCCCCTTGAGCCGAGTTTATACCATGGAAATGACATGAAAAGTACTGGACACTTGGCTAAAAATAGGAATCGGAAACAAATCGCCCCCTCATTGAAAGCTTTCTGGATCCGCTACTGACTTCTCCAACAAGCAGCCTATGGCATCGAGGACGTATTAATTCAAACATCATTGAAGAGTGGCTCCTATTACTTTATAGCAGATCATTTGATTTGGCTTTAAACAGAAGAGGGTGATTTGCTGTCTGTGGCATTTGAATAATTGTGACGTTGTTATGTATAATAATGACGTATGCCCAGATGACGTACCAACTTCACATAAACGCCGTGCGCATGAACTCTTCACTATCTCGCCTGCGTTCTCTTCCACCCTACGCAATAACTGAACCAACGTCCGAGCAAGTGTCTTGGCGTTGAGTAATTTTTGTTTAAATTTAATTAGTTACGTTTTCATTAATTGTATGTTTAGTTCGCAAATAAACGTCAGCTTTGGTTGAACTACCTATTTCAATTGATAATTTCACAATGCAAATCCCTGCAGTCTGATCGCCGTGTAATTCCGACATTTGCCCTTGCGCCACAAGCAATGCCTAAATCAACTCGATATAGTTCTATTGCTTTGAAGAAGCTATAATGGGAGCTTGAACTCCTCCTCATTACCCTTGCTACTCTATGGCATAAAAATTTACCTAACGACAGTACAATAAGTGATTTATGTATTGTGTGTGTGTGTATATATATATATATATATATATAAAATGGTATGATTAGAGAGGGAGAGAGAGAGAGTAGACTTGTTAATCCAACCATTCCGTAGATGGGGCAGCGCCGGATTAGCGAAAACGACGAATTATTGAGAGAGTCTTAAATTCTCTTATTTCTAAACTCTATTCTTTCTTTAATCTTTCGCTCTCGCGTTACATAGAAGCATTATCGTACGCAGAAACTTCATAAAGGGGGTGTTATAGAGCTACAATTCCGTATCTTCAAATACGTGTATATATGTATTATAACGGGTTTATAATCGGTATGACCCCATCAATCTCCCCCTGCATACGTCATTGGATAGAGGTGTCACCCTGCCACTTTTGCGTCATATCCGAAGGCCGGATTACCAAACACCCGATTGGCGAGAATCTACTTAGTGATATGAAATTGCATATATAGCCTTATTCTCATTTTCCCATATAGAAGAATTATTGTTTATTCTTATCAATATAGTTAAAAGCAAATATTATATAGCTATTTAATAAAGGTCCTTGTACTGAACGGATAATTATTTATAAAAAGTTGTCCACTATTTCAGCAAGCCGATAAACAGACGACAATATCTTAAACTTCTCTTCAGATTGGCTGATATATAGATCGCATATAGTTTTAACCTAACTATTCTTCCCAATGAAACCCTTGCACAATCCTCCTCCTCCTCCTCCTAACCTAACTATTCAATGTTTGGGATTGCACAGGTACGCAGTAATTTAAAGTTTTTATTATTTGCTTGGTGAATTATTTTAAGAATATTTTTTTCACATAGATACCCATGCTTCTCCAGAGCAACAATTAATGCAACTACCCCATATGAATATACACAGCAACAGTGAAAGTAATATCTAATAAGTTATAACATAAGGATAAGTTAGAATACAACTTAAAACACAAGCTAACAGCATTGAAAACAATGTTTTCTGAAGTCCATAATGTTACTGTATGCAATAAAGATAGAAAGTGAAAGAGAGAAATTGAGAAAGGTGGCTGCCAAAGTCAGTGCTGTAATCCCAGGTACCGTATTCAGTGAGGAGGGTTGAGAAGAAGTAATAAACCAATAGCGGCAAATGCATTGGCCGTTACTACATAAATGCTTAAATTACAAAAAAGTAATTCAATTCAATATTTATGGGTATTTAAGATCGAATTATTAGATAAAATATTATAATTAAATTAACAAGAGAGAAAAATGTGTTATTATATCAATTATTTAAATATAAAAAGCGCAACTTACTTTCCATGTAACAAGCAACGAAGAGGCTCCTTTGACGTCCACATTGACATCCATCGGAGCTCCAGAAGGTTCTAAAATACAGGTCAATTTTTTTTATTAAATTGGTGACTGATTAGTTTTGACAAATTTTTCCATTTAAATGGTTTATTAATTTGCTAAATTAATTTATCTAATTAACTTTGATAGGCAATAACACGTATAGATGTTAAATAAGGTTGATTGGTTGGTTGATTGTACATTTATGGCGCAAGGACAAGGTTAATAAGGTTGGTTGATTACATTTATGGCACAAGGACAAGGTAAATAAGGTTGTGCTTTATGGCGCAAGGACAAGGTTAATAAGGTTGATTGGTTGGTTGGTTGCATTTTATGGCACAAGGACAAGGTAAATAAGGTTGATTGTACTTTTATGGCGCAAGGACAAGGTTAATAAGGTTGGTTGATTACATTTATGGCACAAGGACAAGGTAAATAAGGTTGTGCTTTATGGCGCAAGGACAAGGTTAATAAGGTTGATTGGTTGGTTGATTGCATTTTATGGCACAAGGACAAGGTAAATAAGGTTGATTGTACTTTTATGGCGCAAGGACAAGGTAAATAAGGATGATCTAATTATATTAAACATGTTATACTCTAAAATATACTAAGCGTGAATAACAGAATCTAATTCTAAATCTAATTCTTTTGACTGATTCCTGTTTGAACCTCTGCTTTAAAAGCATAAGGTCTAAATTCAGAAACCTCGCATAGTTATAACTATGTGCTGTTTGTGAGTCTTTCAGCGCAAGGACATAAAGGGTCATACCGTGCTGAGATCAATGGTTTTCTAAGGAATCCGAACCTCTTTTATCCTAGGGAACCAACCTCCGAACTACAGCGAGCAGTTAGTCTGTAAGTTTTTTTTTTCTTTCAGCACAGTTGGGAGTCGAACCCGGCATAACGGTGTGCCACACGAATACGTTACTACATCGCTGCAGAAAGCCCATGTGCTGAATTTAAAAATGCGATTTGAGGTATAGAAAACGCATAGGTATGCTCAGTAGCGTAGCTGTGGGGGGCAAGGGGTGGCCGCTCCGGACGCCACAATTCGGGGCGGCAATTAGCCTTTAAAAATCAATGCCAGGCACAACAATTACGGCAATGTCAGTCACTTGCCCTGGTTGGCAAAATATCTAGCTACACCACTGGGTGTGCTTTTTTACATAAATCTATTAAATGTGAAGCAAAATATGAAAGTTGGTTCCATATGTGTCATGTGTTTGTGTTGGAGACTGTAAAAATCGCTCACTGACCGAAAGAATGACCGACTATTCCCTACTTTAAGAAAACGAACAATATCGTTAATAGAGTGGGGTTAGTGAACGAATTGTGCATGGCTCTAAAGTGTGTATACGTGTCGTAAAAAAATCAATAACCAATCTTGCCTTCTTCGCCGGTTGTGAATACGACGAAATCTGATGGTTCTCCACGACCTACTGTGTTTTCTGCTACAATGGACAGCCCATAATTAGCACCCGGATGCAAGTTTTTAATCAAAGCTGACGTCTGCGCACTGGTAACGGTTTTTTCTTCCATTCTATGTCGACCACCGGAAGCTGAAATCGAATGAAAATTATGATATCAGAAGCTCTAATGATAACAGTACCACCTAATTAATACAAGTAATTACTGATTAAAAATATGCCAATTATAGTAATCATCAACCTAAATGCTTAATTTTATCAAACTTAATTTTTTTCTGCTCATTTGTTGACAACAATAAAGTGCATATATATATATATATATATCATATAAACTCTAATTTATTAAAATTCTGTTGAAACCACATCAAAAAATCCATAAATAAAGTACTGAGAAATTCGCGTTATTAATTCAGAGCATTTTCTCTATCTGAATTAAAATCACTTATATCAATTTAGCCTTCACCCTGTCCTTTGTCTCAGCTTTATCAAACGAGGCCATGATGTACTTTAAATTCTTTTCATCATCAAATTAATAAATATGCAGCTAAAATTATCAACGTAATAAATTTATAAAAAATTATTTATATATTAGGTTATCCATCCAGAGGAGAGCCATGCAACAAGCTGTAGCTTTCTACTTTCCTCCATTTCTAATCTAATCAACAGTTAACATCTGTAACTTCAAAGTCAAGAATATCTACCCAACATGAAAATTATTATATAGCAGGATATGTATCGATAAAATTGTAATTATAGTGAATAAAAAAATTTATTATTATCCTATTCTTGAATATCACAAAATCCATATAAGATAATAATGTCATTTAATTATAAATAAATTGAAATTTGTCAAATTATTTAGAAGTGAAATTTAAAAACTATATTTACTATCCATGTTTTGAAAAATTACTCTTTGTAATTTATTTACAATATAAAAAACAATTTTCGTGCCTTTCATGAACGATCACTTGCATTTCTCCATAAATGGAATAATTTCTTCACAAATGCACTTCTCTATAATTGGAAAAATTTCTCCACAAATGCACTTCTCTATGAATGGAATACTTTCTGCTTAGTTGAACTTCTCCATAAATGATTACTTGCAGCTCTTCATAATGATTACACTCAGTTCTCCATAATGATTACATTCAGTTCTCCATAAAAATAATTACCTGCATCTCTCCAGTACTGTAAAACGTATTTTGTAATTGGGCTATTCCCTGCATAAGGTGAGGTCCAAGTAACGCTAATACTTCTACTCCATATCTCCAGAACTTTTAAATCCAACGGCGTTGCAGGCACTTCTAAAAATGAAAAAAATATTGAAATTACAATTCAAATTAATTAAATAATAAACACTAATGATGTCTTTAAATCAATATACCAGTAAAAGGCATTAAACCAGTAAAAGGCATTTTGTTTGAAATTGGAGGGGGACATGGAACCCTAATACCAACATTGAGGGTAGAATGGGTCCCCTGTCCCCCCCGCTAACAGCACCCGTGAATAATGGTTAGAAATTTTTATGTAGCCAAAGATTTCCACATGATATTTTAAATTTCGGCTTTAATTTGATCTTATATTGAAGCAGAACAGGTTCCATCTCCATTGTGCACTAACTTTCTCAATATCAGATTTGTTCTTTACTGTTTCAGGGTGCAACATGTTTCAACAAATCTTCCAGCATTCCCTCTCCACATATTTTTCGATGTATCTTTTTCTTTTCTGATGGATTTCAGTTGATTTCAACATAAATTCTTCAGTTTCTTCCCAGGGGTATTACAGCTAATTTTATTTCTTTTCCTTAATGATATCTGACAGATTTTGGCCACATTTATTTTATAGTTCTATATTAACTATTTTTTGAGCCAGTGTTCGAAGGTTTTTATTATTTTAGAGTAATCGAAATGTCATACAGTATCATTGAACAGGAGTCTTTTTTTGTCATGGAATGTAACTCACCCATAACTAGCAGCTTTATGCTCCGCTCGTCCTTTCCATAGGGATTTTCAGAAATACAGGTATAGAGCTGTCCGTCAGTTCTGTCAGCTTCTCTTAACACCAGCTCGGATTTTAAGCCATTGGGTGTCAGTGTCTCAAAGATTTCGTACCTTGAAATAAAAAATTTCAAGTAAATCACAAAGCAAACGAATAATAAAAACATTTTATAGTGTAATTTAAAAAAAATATTAAAACATAATCATTTTACATCCTCCTCGTCCCCAATTACTTTTTTTTCAACGTAAATTTAAGATTTTTTTTTAGAACTTGTTTGCTACAGAGCTAACAAGTGGTTAAAACGCTAGCAAGTAATTGACTCCAGTGCCATTTAGATAGTAACTAGTGTATAAAGACGTCTTATTTTTGTTTATTCAATCGATAATCAAAATTCAATAAATGTAGGGAAACCTAGTAAAAAGCTCAATTAAAAAGGGCGTGATCAAGCTAAGACTCATCAAAATCAACAAACAAATAGCAACAGAATTATTAGCAATTGATGCAATATACAGAGAAGAAATAATCAAATCTCAGACAAGTAAAGATTGATTAAGGAACCAAACAAAAATATCTGAGCCTCTTTTTAAACAGTAATAAACTCTGTACGAATCTGATTGATCGAAAAACAGAATTTCGACAAATGAGAACCACAAATAAATAAAAGAAAGAGCCGAAGGAACATGAAAGTGTTGTCACGTGAAACTAGTCGAAACTCTAAAGAAATAAATGAATGAATCAATATATTAATAATTTTTTCCTTGCAGAGAACGCACACACACAGTGAAACCTATCTACAACTATGTTTTAGGGACCGAGAAAAGGTACAATCATAGACGAGGTTAAACCACTGTATATCTGATGAAACCGCAGAAAATATCGCTATGACAGATTTCTCATCATAGACATTAACATTATAGATACATTTCAGTGGATTTGAGAGCAGAATACATACATCTGTTTCTAGTTTGTCATTTTTCCTTGGAAACAAATTAACATGCACAATTTTTCACTAAAACAGAAACTTCTTCTGCATAATTTCAATTTGTTAAACGCATAGCTTTGTGATTTAATAAAAAATTTTAGCTACAACATATATATTTCTGCTTTCTAAGAATTTATTTTATTTTACTAATAATAGAAATCTACACTTTATAATAATGACGAAAATAAAATGGTCTGGTTAGATTTCGTATGGAGCGGTACTATAAAAGCTCAGCTCAAAGAAATATTGTTCAGATAATATGGAATTAAAGGTTCTCATATTGGATACATAGTGGGAGGAGGGAAATTATATGTTTATATATAAATCCATAAAAACGCAGCATTTTATATAGTATCGAAATAATAGCTAAAAGCAGAAAAATAATGTGAATGGATAACTTAAAGACTTGTACAGGAGAAATTATTATCCATGAATTAGAAGAAATCATCCATTATTTTGAAGAAATTATTCATGATTCAGAAGAAATCATCCATGGTTTAAGAGAATTGTAATTTATGATCGCCAGTTTATCTTCGAATCCGAGAACGCACTCGAAGTACATAATATAAGCATGCATAATATGGTTAATAATGTAACCTTAAAGTTATTTCATTTTAATATTACACACACATCACATTAAAAATTTAAACTCAATAAAAAAATACACACCATTTTTAATTTCTCATAACTTCCTTTCACATGTACTTATTATCCATATAGAATTATATAGTACTATTCAGTCAATAAATAAGACTCCAATTTTGCTAATTAAAAATATTAAAGACTAATTGAGCTGGAACTATATTCTCCATGGAATGACCGTGTTACCTTCCGCCATTTATTTTTCGAAGCTCTTTTGTATCCTTCCGCCAGATGACTGACAATGGTTGGTCACCTATTGCTTCACAGCGTAAACTAGCACTGTCTCCTTTTTTCACTGTCACAACTGAAAACTTTTCGTCAAATCTGGCAGGAACTAGAATTAGAGAAACATAATCAAGAAAAGATCGGAAAATTTACGATTTTCTTATTAAAGTTACGATTTATTCCTAACATAAGTACTTTTTCGCGAAGTTACGAGTTTATGCCTAAATTTTTCGTATGTATCGAGCGAAATGAAAATAATATTATATGAAGCGCTCCTAATTTTACTAATCCACACGCTTTACTAATTGTATTCAATGGTGCTCATTTTAATTAAAATTAAATCAGAATTAAATAGTTGAATCAATTATATTTAATTATTTTATTCAATTATTTTTTTATGTGGGGAATAAAAAGAAAATTCTTGAAGAATCAATGCCATATTTGACTTTTAGAGTCAACGTTTGGATTCAATATGATCAAATTATGGGATTTTATGAGCATTGCGACGGTTACAAACACAGCCCTACGTGCTTGCAAGTTATAGTTCGAATCCTAGTAAGTTTGGCTGCGTGTAAACATGCTGCTGTTCGATATCGTAGTAGCAGCTATTTTTAAATCAGGCTATGTTCCTCCAAACGCTTGAAGAGCACCCCCCCCCCGGCTTCATTTTCCCCATTCAGCACGCCCCTGCTTCCATCAGCATTTCAGCAAACTAGAATGAATAAAATTCCCTAGTATATGAATATGATATAATATGAATATAATATATGATATATAATATGAAGGACAAAATGGTGTCCAAATAAATAAACCAATAGCTGTTTCGTAATGCTTTCGATATTCATTCTAACTCAATTATCGAACATCAGTTAAATGTTCGTTGGCTTAGAAAAAAATTATATAAAAAATTAAATAAAAGCATTATATAAACGCAAAAAAGACAAGATTAATCTTGAATAAAATAACTGTTGATTTATAAAGGGATTTTATGATATTCTCGTACTAACTACCAGTAAAAATTACTTAATTGACGGCAGAAAAATTGGCATACAGGAAGTGACAAAGAAAAGGAAAGAGAAAGGAAAAGAAAATGAAAAGGAAAGAAAGGAAAGAGAAAATGAAAGAAGGAGGGCACAAAAATTGGCATACAGGAAGTGACAAAGAAAAGGAAAGAGAAAGGAAAAGAAAATGAAAAGGATAGAGAAAAGGAAAAGGAAAGAAGGAGGGCACAAAAATTGGCATACAAGAAGTGACAAAGAAAAGAGAAAGGAAAAGAAAATTAAAAGAAAAGGAAAGAGAAAAGGAAAAGGAAAGGAGGAGGGCTGTTTCAAATAAGCTGAAATATACAAATAGGGTTAAATCATAAAATACAATTATCTCCGAAGTCATCCATGCATCACAAATAGAAATATACAGGCAGTTCCTTCCTTGTTATTATTTGTTAATATTATTATTTGGTTTTAGAGAATTAACAGTTTTATTCATTTTTCGATACACACACAACTCGACTGATACGTCGCTTTCGATTTTCTACTTTCTGTCTTTTTTACGTCCTTTTTTACTTTCTAAGTAACAAAAAGCACTTGTTTCGACATTTCGTAAAATATGGTTTGTGTGCACGATATCAATAAAAATACTTACATAAATTACGTTTATTAAAATTAACGATTTTTTGGAATGGTTTGATGTAAAATTTATGAAGTATACATCTTACTTGGTGTTTTCTGTAAATGCAACCGAACTTACAAACGGAGTGAAAAACGTATACAAGCGTATAAAACCAAACGAAAAACGTATAGCATGTATAAAACCAAACGAAAAACGTATACAATGTATAAAACCAAACGAAAAACGTATACAAGCGTGTAAAACCAAACAAAAAAATATAAAGCGTATTAAACCATACGAAAAAGTATAAAAT
>QLNU02014176.1:147064524-147082484 GCA_006491805.2 Dysdera silvatica
ACACATCCAGAAATCCGTATCCGGCTTTCCACGACGTCGGCGTCCCCGTTGCCGTAGACGACCAGCCGGCTGCCAGACTTGTCAGCTATTGTGACGTTATTCGATGACATCATCTTCATCACGTGACTTGGGGTCGCCGATGCCCGTATGCTGCGCTGCAAGTCGTGAGCGGAGACCATACAATGCCGTCTTTGTCTGCTTGTGCTTGCATCCACGTTGGGGAAGCTGCAATTACAGGGGGAACAGTTTCGTTTTTTTTTTCATATCATTATAAAAGCGTCAATATATGCAAACATTTAAAATACCAGCAATAATTTAGAAAAAATTATTTTGTATAACTGCAAAAATACTTTATATTACATCCTACAAAAGTGTAACTCTATCATTGTGCAGCTGTTAGAACACCCCAGGAAAAAGTTAAGCCCTCAACCAAAAAAATTTAAAATTACAATTAAATGCTATATGCCGAGCAGTTGGTTAGGGCCATAACCCTCCCTAGACCTTGAGACTAGTGAGGCAAACAAATAATTATGCCAATAATTGTTTGTTTTAGATTTTTTATGGCGAAACTAACAAAGAAAAAAAAAATCCAAACAAACAAACAATTATTGGCATAATTAGCCTCAATGTCTAGGGAGGGCTATAGCTCCAACCAACTGCTCGGCACATAGCATTTAATTGTAATTTTTAATTTTTTGGGGGGAAGGCTTAACTTTTTTCGGGGGGCGGTTAAGCGCCCCCTCCCCCACACCAGTAATATTTGTGGGGGGGGGAGGGGCAGTGGTTAATTTAAAATTTATGTTTAAAGTATCACAATTAGAGTAACATATTAAATGTGCAACATATAATAAAATGTATTTATTTTATATAAATCGAACACTACGCAGATTAAATCAAACAACAATGTCAATCAATCAACGTTTATTGGCGTAGTGATACCAACGCCGATGGTATGGCGTGATTAGATGGTGAAACGTTCGAAAGAAAATAAATATTTCTGCCTTCGGTGGGACCTGAACCCACGACCTTCCACTTGCCGGGCGGAGGCTCTACCCACTGAGCTACGAAGGACAATATATAATCTCTTTACGAACGTATATATATTGTTGCCAGTTATTTCGCAGAATGGTGTAGTACATAGACTACTATTTAAACCAAATTGCAAAGAGACTGGTATTAAATTGATCGAAATGCACGTTGCAGCATACAGGTATGTATTTATTTTATATAAATCGAACACTACGCAGATTAAATCAAACAACAATGTCAATCACTACGCCAATAAACGTTGATTGATTGACATTGTTGTTTGATATAATAAAATACACAACAATAACTATTGCATATTTCTCCTCCCCCACTAAGCGAAAATATGCAAGTATATAATTTCATAAGTATATATTTTCATAAAGGCGCATGGTGCGCTAACGAAAAAAAAAATGTCAAAGGTAGGCATGAAAATAAATTTTGTCTAGTTAACAGTACGGGGTGGCGTTTTTATTGATGTCTAGGTAGCCCCTTGGGGGTGAGCAATGCATGTCAATTTAAATGCCCTTTCTTTACTATAATTTGTGCATTTCAATCCTTATAGAAGTATTCTCTTTTCAGGCAATCTAACTGTTCTTTGTAAGCGAAATGGGGCACGCAATTTTTTCAACCATGCACCAAAATACAAGGAGACCGAAAAATAATTAAATCACACGCTGATTTCATTGTAGAAAAGCCCTTATATGTGTAATCAATTTGTTCATTATAATTGTTTAAATCCCCATGAGAATATAGCCGCACTGTAAAATTTATTTGAGTGTCCTTTTGCACCATAGTTCCATATAGAGATCGGCTATAAAAAAGAGAGGGGGACAGTCCCAAATTGACGTTGGTGCATTCACCGTTAAAAGTGTTCCAGATATGTCACAACATCTATTCACATCACGCGCATGCTTGTTTACGTTGCAATTAATTTAACGTCATAAATAATAAATGTCATGATATAAACGTCACAATAATAAATATTAATGATAATAAACGTTAACGACAATAAATGTTAATGTTAATAAATGAAATTGATGATTTGGTACCCACACTATAACGCTCAAACAGGAGTTAATTGATAAAAAAGAAAATGACATCATTTCGGGTTTTTGTCAAACCAACTAACTGAAGCATATTGTCAACTAGAAAACCCTGTGACCCTGAAAACAATGCTTTATCGTCGTGTTTATGTTTTTTTTTTTATGTTTTTTTTACCAAGCTTTTCAGAGGTAACATAAGTAGCAGGAAAATTAACATAGAGTATGGCTGTCAAATTATTCTCTAGATTCTAGATATTATAAATATATTCTAGATATTATATACATTCTAGATAGATATGTGTTCGATTGCACAAATTTTCTATTAGCCAAACTCAGTTTAGCCCCAATTTGTTTCGAAAATCAACTACTTGTATAAGATGTAATTCTAGTTTGTTTGTTTGGATTTTTATGGCGCAAGAGCATCTGGGCTATACTGCGCCAATCATTCTCTAGATTTATATTATCGCAGTATATAGCCCAGATGCTCTTGCGCCATAAAAATCTAAACAAACAAACTAAATATACATCTTGCACAAGTAGCTAATTATCGAAACAAATTGAGACTAAACTGAGTTTGGCTAAAAGAAAATTTCTGCAATCGAACAAACACTAATAAACATCGCGTGAAAAATCGAGAGGGAGAACAAACATCTTATCCATTTCTTATTAAAATTATGCATAATTAAATTAATTATCATTATTTAAAATAACGACATTACACTGCAGAATTAGCTTTAGGAAAATGATGAGAACATTCCCTCTGCCAATTCCGATAATAACTGACATCATACTCAATTATATAATATGAATGCTTTGATAAAATAAAGGGGCTTTGAAAACTTACCTTCTCTTGTTGTTGAGATGCAGGATGTCAGAAGGAATAGGCAAGTAAATACATGCAAATTGACAAGAAAAGCGTTTTGCCACTTCCTTCTTTTACTTCTGACTTTCAAGAGATGAGAAAAAAAAAATGAAATCTACGCAATCGCGTCACTCCTTTTTCGAAGTTTTCTAAGAGACCCAATCCGACAAAATGACCGCAATTTTATTATCATTCTTATTTTTATTATTTTTTAAATACAAAATATTGCAAGTTTCAAATTACACATTATGAATGTTTCTACCGATATTGGAAAATAATTTTTTCCCTGTAAAGTGCAAATATAATGCGTATTTAATAATGCAAAAAAATAGTAATAATGTATAACTACCGCCAGGTAATGATGAACAGAATACTAATTAATGGCAAAAGTAAAAGCACGGTCGAAAAAGACATGCAAATATAAGATATACATCAAACAAATTCGTTTAATATATAAATTTTTGTAACTTGCTACAAAGTTGTGCATATGAAGTAGATGAATTATAGAAATTACCTTGGGCGTAGGGCTTCGTCATCTCCCAATAAATTTTAATAAGAGTTAGAGCCCTACCCCGGTAATTTACCAATATTTTAAAAACATTCAATTTCAATTCCTGAGGATTTTTTATACATTTTTGCGTACAATAATTGTTTTTCATAATTTTATCTGAAATCCCGATTGTCCTAAAATAAAGGGAGATTTTTTTTTGGATAACCAAACTTTCTACTAATCTAGAAATTTAAACTTCCTTGTAAAAGTACAAAGAAATTACAACATACGTTCAAAAACATATTTAGTTACGTATTACTAAACTTATTGTATTTTAATTTAAATTTGTTTAATTAAATTATTATTATAGTGATAGTATAAAGGTCATGAAGTATATAGATGTGTTTTTATTGTATATCATATATAGATGTGTTAAGATAATATCTTCTTGAAATTAATCCGATACCTCTGTACATATATCCTATATATATATATAAAATACATAAACACTTTTATACATGTCCGATGTCTACCATTTATATTGTTTTCTTTTTAAGATTGAGGTATATTAGAAAATAGAACAATAAGTTTTTCAGAAAATATTGGACTAATGTCTACAAAAAATAAATAATAAATAAACAAAAATAGCAAAAAATCCGGATATTTCCGTTATATATAGCCTTATATTCAGTTATATATAGGGGGTGGGGAGCAAATTAAATATATTAAAGAATATATTTAATTTGCCCCCCACCCCCAATGGTTTTGAAAACTAAGTCTATGGAGAGATTATGCCCGTTCATTTCTAACATCAAATATAATGTGTATTAATTTTTTCAAGATAATATTCATCAAATTGTTTTTCAAATCAAAAGAAAATTATAAAAAAATTAATCCATCAATAATTTATAATATACATAACAAAATTAAATTCGACAAAAAATCCCGAAAAACTTGGCTGCGCATATGCAAATGACTATGTGAGTGAAACGCACGATTTAGAAATTAAATACTTCGACAAGCGCATCTTGTTAAAAACTTGGAGAAAGTTTTTATTTCAAAGTACTCGTTACGTTGGAAATATACAAGAAAACAAAGATCTTTATTTTTATGTCTCAATAAAATTTTTTTTATTCCTTACCCAATACTGTAAGAAATACAGACTTTTTAAGAGTGTCTCCAATACCATTGATTACTTGACATTCGTACTCTCCTCTGTCTACGTTCTGTAAAGCTTCGAACACAAGTGATCCATTTCGTTGGGTAGTTAGAATCTTACTCCTTTCATTTCCTGTAAAAAAAAAGTCAATTGAGCGAGATAAATTACATTATTTGAAAATTGTATACAACATCGGAAGAACAATTTTGCTGAGAATATGCGAGAAGAAGGTACTTCGGAAAATATTTGGGGCAGTTAATGAAAATGGCGTATGAAGAATTAGGAAAAACTAATATGGAGAGAATATGGAGATCTTGAGCTTGTGACAGGAATAAGGAAAAGGAGACTTAAATGGCTCAAGCATGTAGAAAGGATGGGAGATTGTAGGATGGCTAAGAATGTTATGAGAACCAATAGGGTAGGGAGAAGAAAAGTGGAAGGTCCTAGGAAAAGGTAGCATGATGGAGTGGAGGAATATCTAAGAAGAACGGGAGCAAGAGAATAAAAAAAAAAGGCCTCGGAAAGAGGATAATGGGTGACAATCGTTAAGGAGGTCCACGCCCTTTAGGGACAGTAGAGAAGAAGGAGGCTGAGGATGTGAAGAATAGGAGGAGGAGGCAAAACACAGGCAAAAATCATAGACAACATATATACTATATAGCCATTTTTATAGAAAACAATGTCATATATTAAGTTATATCACACATATCGAAGACATATGAAATTACAAAAATGTTCTAATTTAATTTTATATAAAAATGAATCATATTTTATATTTATATTATTTAATAGTAGAATTTACATTCATTTACCAATTTATCATACATATAAATGCAATGTAACATGTTGTAAAGTTAAAAATAGCAACATATAGTAATGCAGACAATACTGCTAACATTACTGTGTAATTGTGTAAAAACTGGCATTGCTGCATACATTACCTTTCGCATTAGTGCTTACATTACTGTATATTATTATTACTACACATTGGAGAAAAAACTTTCCTGACCTTTTCCTCAAAATTCCTTGACCTTTCCATGTTTTCCCTTGACACTTTCCTTAAAGTTCCTTGACTTTTCCATGTTTTTTCCGGACCTTGTCCTCAAAATTCCTTGACTTTCCACGTTTTCCCTCATCTTTTCTTCAAAATTCCTTGATTTTTCCATGCTTTTCCCTGACCTTTTCAACAAATTTCCTTGAGTTTTCCATGTTTTTCCCCCCCTGACATTTTCCTCAAAATTCTTTGACCTTTCCTCATGTTATTCCCTGACCTTTTTATAAAAATTCCTTGACTTTTTCCATGTTTTCCCCTGAACTTTTCCTCAAAATTCCTTGACTTTTCCAGCAAAATTCCCCGATCAATTACAAAACTTCCAGCTAAATTTCGGCTGCGGAGAAAATGGATTCACGTTAGCTATTCAAAATAGAAGTTAAGAGAATTTTCCCGGTTTTGACCAAAACTTTCGTTTTCTCTTGACCTTTCGCTGACCTTTAGGGACGTTTTCAAATTACTTGTCAATTTCAAGTTCTTCAGGTTGCATGGGAATCCCGTTTATATGCATTATAAATGGGCAATTCAGTAAACTTTTAAAACGAAGTCCACGGTGATGTACTGCTAGCTTATTTGATATAGTGTCTCAACCCGGATTTGATTTTAACGATATTGCACAACCAGCGCCGTTTTTTCTCTTCACCGTAGTCCGAGGTTTGGTTCCGTAGACGAAGGATGTTCGAATTCCTCTGAAAGCTGTAGGTGCCCAGTACAGCATGACCCCAGCTTTTCTTACACTGTAACACGCAAGTAATCTTTAAAATTATATTAATGCATTTGTGCTTTCGCACATATAGAAGAAAAGCAAAGTGACTTCAACTAAGCTATGTTTTTGGGTGAGTTTTACGGCTGAAGGACAAGAAGGGTTAAGCTGCGCCGGAACCTACTGTTTTTAGAAGGGCTCCAAATCTCTTAAGGTATGAGGAAAAAATGCCCTATTCCTTCAAAATGACGAAAAGTGAAAAAAATGCCTTAACGGTAATATTTCAATATGCTTAATTTTTTATAAAGCACATTTATATATACTAAGGCAACGTTTTGGCAATGCCAAAATGAAGATGCAAAAACATCAAAATCCTAACCCTATTCATAATATTATAGTGCAATACTATTTTGTTACTTACCCTGTGTTTTCCACCAAGAAATTTCTGGTGGAGGGTGACCACGTGCTTGACAAGGAAGGACTACAAAATTTCCAATTTCGCCTTGAACACTTTCAGGTTCTTTTATCCAATATGGTGGAGCTAAATGAGAAGTTATTATTGCAATTTATTATTGCAATTTAAAAACTAAAAGTTTAATAACTGCAGTTCAGCATAATCGTTAATTAAGTAATATTTTTGCATTCAAAAAATTGTTTAAAACCAACGTCTGTAAAATGTGTTTTACAATGTAATATTATGATATATATTTATATCAGAAAGAGGTTGAAGAATTTTATGAAGAAATCAAAGAGTTACACACCAAAGGGAAACAACATATCAAGCTCATCATGGGGGATTTCAATGCAAGAATTGGACAACAGGAACAAGGAGAGACATCGGTTGGTAAATACGGATATGGGGAAAGGAATGAACGTGGCGATCAACTCATCGAATTTGCAGAAGCTGAAAATCTTAGCATCATGAATTCATTTTTTAAGAAGAAACCGCAAAGAAAATGGACATGGAAACACCCAAATGGGGGAACTAGTGAAATTGACTATATCCTGGCAAACAAGAAATCAATTATTGAAGATTGCAGTGTACTGAACAGATTTAATACTGGAAGTGATCATCGAATGGTGAGATGTAAAGTGCACTTAAATACTAAATTAGAACGACAGAAGCTCATTAGGAAACAAGTAAGTAAGAGGGTGGATTTAAAGAAATTAAAAGAAAATACCGAGGCATTCAAGTTGGAATTAAAAAATCGCTTTTCTGCACTGGAAGGACTTATTGATGAAAGTGATATCTCAGAAGCAAATGAAAACATTGTTAAGACAATAGTTGAAACTGCTGGGGAAATTGGTGGTGTAACCTGTAAAAAGCACAATAGCAAATTATCTGAGAAGACGAAACAGCTCATGAAAAGGCGAAGAGATATGAAGGTGGACAATCAAAATACCAGTTCCAGGATTGAGTACATAGAACTTTGTAAAACTCTGCGCAAAAGCATGAAAGAAGACATAAGAAAATTCAACTGTGAGCTAGTAAGGAAAGCCATTGAAAATAACAAGAGCCTTAGGGTTGTTAAAGGAAGTTTATCTGTTGGGAAGAAACACATCATTGCATTAAAAGGAGAGGATGGCACCGTAACAAGAAATAGGGAAGAAATACTTAGAAGAGTTGAAGAATTCTACAAAAATCTATACGAAAGTAACAGTGGATTAAACGAAGACATTGAAATAGTCGAAGGAACAGCTCCTAAAATCTTAAAAGAAGAAGTTTCATTTGCAATAAAAAGTATGAAGAAAGGAAGAGCCCCTGGTGATGATGGTATTACATTAGATATCCTAAAAGAAGCTGGAGAATATGTAGAAGACATACTTGCAAAATTCAAACAAAAGGTTATAACGCCCACCAACGTGTCCTACGAACGCCAGTGAGTGGTGCAGAGGAGCACCTTAGGCTAAAGCCTATCAGAAAATTCAGGGCCCAGTCATTTATGTGAATTGTGCATTTGCACTCACCAATTAATTGAATATCGTTGAAGATCAGGCACATCCCCTAATGACAAAGATATTTATTCCCTGATGAAAGTGCTTTCTTGCATCAAGATAATGCGACATGGCCTCCAAATTCACCAGACCTCAAACCTGTTGAGCGTTTATATTGGGATAAGTTCCACTGACGGCAGATTAACTCCAGAAATTAAGGGATCTACTAGTACCCGGTATCTTGGTGCACCTTTGGAGGTCTGATATAAATTCCTTGGAGCTGTTCTGACAGAATACTGTAATACCAATATATTAGGCACAATATTTTGATTCTTCAGTGAATTTAATTTTTAATATGAAAATTACGCATATACATTAATTTCTTATTGTTATTATGTAAAAATAAGACGTTTCCTCAAAATAAACCCATATTAGTCATTAAAAAGTAAGATCTTACCTTTGACAGTTAGCATTACTGACTTCGCATCTGTTCCATCTTCGTTTTCAATAAAGCACGTGTAATTACCACTACTTGCTCCCTGGACTTTAATTATGATTAAAATGGATGCGTCTTTAGACCTATTTATGTCTATATCTTCATTACTTTTCAATTCGGTATTATTTTTGAACCATTTGAACCTAACGGATTTTCCACTCGTGATCACCACACAAAATAGCTTCGCTTCTTCATTCTCCATCAAGTTTTCAGGGGCACCTAACGTTTGAATTTTTGGACCTTTACCTATAAAAACAAATGCAGATTAGGATTTTTGGACCTTTACCTATAAAAACAAATGCAGATTAGGATCTTTTTTTTTCTTTCGAAGACATTTATTAAGTGCTGATTTCACAGATATTAGTAACCACAGGCTTCTAGAAAATTCCATATATTGTTTGTAAGCTCTTCTTTATTTTTTGAATAAATTTTTCCTTGATTCCCTTGAGATCCTGTTCGAACACTTTCTGCTGCAATACCTTTTATTAAAGCAAGTGTCATGGGAATCTTCAAAATAGATTGAAAATATTAGTCCATAAAAAAACCCAGAAAGCTCGAAACCAACGTACGAAATTTTCCATAGACGTAAAAGATGTGTCTAAATATATGATATTTATAAAAGTATATAAGCCCCCTATGCGTTAACTGCAAAAAATTATACATAATTTATAATATACTAATTATGTCATGAACAAAACTTGTTTAGGCAGGAACGACAGCCATAACTTTTACAACATAAATTTAAATGAATAATAATATAATTGACATAATAAAATTTGTTTTATATAAAAAGTAATTATAAAGGTAGCTATTTATCATAGCTAGAAATTAATAAATATTCTGAGATTATTACGCAATATTAAACATGTTATTAAATAAGGAAAAATATTTTAAAACTATTATTTTGACTATTCCTTGTTTTGGAGAATTGTCACAATGTCCAATTTTATTAAAAGAAAATTATTAAGCAATCATATCAAAATCAAAATAAATGAATGTCTATGGATTATGAAATTTACAATAGCCTGTGGTATAATTTACAAGCTTTCGATCATTTTCATCTAAAAACATTCACGAAACTTAGAGTTCTTGATATTTAACACCAAAAAATTGATTGCATTAATCGTGAATTTACACAAAAATAACATAAAAATTTATCACTATAAATTTTTAATTTACAATCGCTTAAAAGATGCATTAATGAGGAAATTGATTATACTAAATTATAAATTGACAAAAGTTCAAGGAACTGATTACAA
This sequence comes from Dysdera silvatica, assembly GCA_006491805.2. Taxonomy (NCBI): domain Eukaryota; kingdom Metazoa; phylum Arthropoda; class Arachnida; order Araneae; family Dysderidae; genus Dysdera; species Dysdera silvatica. The sequence goes on from QLNU02014176.1 coordinate 147,074,552, forward strand.
CACTGAAATATACATAATATCAAAAATAAATTTCAAGGAAAATCACTTACCTTTAGCGTAGCACTCTGCAGATATCAGAAATATCGTCCAGCAGTAATATATTAACTGAAATCTCTTGTCCATAGCGATAGCACCGCTGCTATAAAACTGTCGATATTTAGTATAACAAAGCTACTAATTAGAAGAGCGCCGATGATAAGATTTTGCGTGATCTTATCGTTATGGATACACACTAAACCGCCACATCTATACACATAACTGGGATACTATTGCTATCCAAAAGCCATTCAAGAAAACAGCTAGTTGACGGTATACTAGCGCCACGCTGTGACTAAAAGAGGAACAATTTTTTTTAATATATTTAATAATTTCTTGTAAAAATGAATTAGTAAACAAATATCTTGAGTAGATCTAGGAAATGATTTAGTCTTCAGGAAGATTTTCTCACCTATTACACTTAACTCAATAGCCTGCTTAATGGCATTACCAAGACCATTATCAGCATTACAGACATACGAGCCTTCGTCTTCGCTTTTCAGATGCTCTATTATCAAAGTACCGTTGGACAAAATTCTCCTAGATTGACTTAATCCGTGTTCATCTGTTAAGAAAAATAAAAAAAAAATCTATTTTAAGATAATTAAAATTTTTCACTTACCACTTTTATCTATTATTTCATATTATATCATGGAATTGAATATGCTGGTTTTGATTTCAACGCCAATTATTTAAAACACCTTTGGAATAAAGTACAATGAGAATTAGAATCCATATAATAGATATAATGGCAATCGGTTTATTATATTCTATTTTATATGAGAATTAGAACATTTATAAAATAGTAAAATATCAGTCTGAATAAAATTTAAACTACACAGATGAATGAAACTAAGGTAAAATAAACTACAGTTAAATAAAATTACAAAGAAATAAACTACAGAGCTGAATGAAACTGGGGTAAAATAAACAACAGTTAAATAAAATTACAAAGAAATAATCTATACAGCTGAATGAAACTACAGAGAAATGAACTATAATTGAATGAAGCTACTAGGAAACGAGAACTAAAGTACAAAGTGAACTAGAGTAGAGCTTTAGTTGTTGGAATTGATTCATTTCAACAATAGAAAGTGTTCATAATTAAATTCCACAATAAAATAAGAAAAAATCTTAAAAACAAGTTTATGTAATTAATGCTCCAAATAGAGCGAAATTCTGATAATTAACATTATACTACGCACATAAAGGCACAAATGTTAATAAAACAGGATCAGGGGGAGGGGAAACAGAGCACCCAAGCTATCAAATGTGACAACGAAGTTCTGATATGTGATTTTCTGAAGGAGGGTTTCTATTATCATTCTTTACAAAATTACTCCCGATAAAAAATATCTATTGACATAGTTGAAAGTCCCTTTTTGTTTATGTACATGCTCTTTATTTTTCTATTTTAAAAAATATTTATGTTGTATATAAATTCAAATTGCTTGTTGATAATTATTTACAAGATTAGTTCAATTTCAAAGGAATTTTTTTTTAAATATTAAGAAAATTGTAAGAGAGAGAGAGAGTCACCAGTCTTGTTTTTTTTTACTTAACATGAATGCTAAAATTCACTTATAATGCTTTTACATACCATTATTTATAATCCCAATACTATTACTTATAAATACACAACTAATTACCTCTTTCCTTTTTTTTAACACCAAAGGGGAGAATAAATCGCCCAAAAATAGCATGGTTTGTAAGTTAAAACTAGCCAAATATTCTATTTTATTAAATTCAATTATAATTGAAATATTGTATTTATTACTAAAAATAATAAGTCAATATTTTTATAAAATAATTTAAATAATTACTAAAATGAGAGGGTGTATGTGGTATGAGCATTGTCTGAAAATTAGATAATATTTACCACAAGTATATAGACAAATATATAATTTATATTGATTAGGAATTACAAGCATATATCCCGATGAGTCTGTTATATCGAGAACTTTATATTATGTTGAGACAATTTTATGCGCTAATTTACATAATTTTATTTCCAAACAAGAATATTACACATAAAAATTGGATACCTCCTAATTTTGTCCAAAATATTCGTGGTTTTGGAAAACCCGTCGCTGAACAGTCTATAGAAACTCTCTCTCCTGCTTTCAATTCTCTGTCTTGAGGTTCAAGAATCCATTGCGGGGGAGCTGGTAAAATGACGTATTTATTAAATAAATAAATAACAGATGAGAAATCGATATATATTTAAATACTAATGCTTAAGAATTGGACATAAATTACCAAAGAATCTTAAAAAGGAGAGAATAAAATAGCCATATAATCTCAAAAACAAACGCATTACTTTAAAATACATTAATTTTCAATTTTTTAAATTTGTCACCAATGACAAACCAGCTTTTCTCTAGTACTATAGATTATTATTTCAATTACTTCGGTTTTTAAATAAGAATTATTAGAGTATATAACAATAAATGCTGACGTTGAAGTTACGAAAAATTCCAATTTATATCGAGAAAATATTGAACGTACTTATATAAACTTAAAATTTCTTATATTTTTAATACTATATATTTGGATTAATGAAACACAATATATATGCATTATGGACGATTGTGTACTGACCTTCCACAATCAAGGTAGAAGAATAATTGCCAAGTTTCCCAGAACTTTTGCTGATACACATATAGTTTCCTGAATCTACGGCTGTCACTTCCTTTATTATGAGTATACTATAGTCGTCGTGTCGTGTGATGTCAATTCTGTCGTTGGCATGCAATTCAAAATCGTCTTTCAACCAGTTGAAACTAGTTTTTTCCTTAGAAGTCACAGTGCAAAAAACCTTGACAGTTTCACCCTCTTTTACTTTTGGAGGAAAAGAAAATGGCTGCATCTTAATTTCATCTGAGTCTAAATGGCAAGACAAAAATAATTATCATATTTATTAATACAATAATATATGATCATAATAAAATACAATGATATATAATCATAATAAAATAATACAATAATATATATATCATAATAATAATAACACAAATATAGTAAATATAATTTACAATATAATTATAATAACAGTATTATAATTAATAATTATATATATAAATTATTATTATTTAATTAATTATTAATTATTAAATTATTATATTAATAATAACATTTATTAAAAAAATAAGTGAAGAACAGTATTTAAATTTGTACTAAATTGTTATAAATATTTTATAATAAAATTTCAGAATTTTATTATACATTTTGTACTGCAACTTTAATTATTATAGAGCCATCTATAAACTTTATGAAGAATAAGGTGTTAGTACAACATATTTTTTAATACATTTAAATATATAATTATAACATATTAATAAAATATAAAACATGATAGCTTTACGAATTTTGGTATCATGCCCCTGTAAAACTTGTTTCTCTGCATGCACAAAATTCATGCAGTAAAAATAAAGTGAATGATAGTTGAAAAAATTAACATGTTTAAAAATGAGAGAAGAACTTTCCACATAATTTTTTCATTTATAATGCATTTTGATAACGCCAAGAAATTCTATAAATTAATAAATTTTATAAATTTACAATAGAACTCCTCTTACGTGGTTCAGCACTGATCGGCCGCTGCTTCAACCGGCACCCCTCGTTCGTTCGTTCGGACGTATGAGGCCGGTTTTCCGCTCGCCTCAATTTTTGCTATAGTTTTTAAAATAACGCTACAACAATTTTCTGCTGCATGTCTTTACTTGTTTAAATAATAATTGTATCAGTTTAAAATTAATTCAGACGTTTTCATTACAACACCTAAATTTTACCGTTGTTTTTTTCGATGATTGGCCCAGTTATCCGAATTAACCTATTAATCACTGGCGTACGCCGGGGGGGTGATGTTAATGGGGGGTTGTAACCCCCCATTGCAATGAAATTTTGTATATTTAACATAGGAAAATGTGAGTTGTAGCTCTGTACCCCCCCCCCATTGAGTCTATAACCCCCACCCTTATGAACTTTCTGCGTGCGCCTATGTTGATAACGTCCCGATCCTAACATGGTCGGTTAAGAAAGGGTCCATTGTATATTTACTATCTACACACATATATGCAAAGTTAATGTAAGAACAATAATAAATTGTTTACTTACTTGCCAGGGTGGTGGAGAGGTGGAATGCCAGGACGAATCCCCCTAGTAAACAGTGAGTGGATTTCATGATCAATTGCAGTATTTCCAAATAAATCACGCGTATTTGTTTGAACCGTATACTTCACGAAATAGAGAAATCGGCTACTTCCTACTTAAGCAAAGTGACTAAAATACGTTCTGCCTAGCTAACCATCAAACGAAAACGATAACATGTATAACAGTTGACGTTTATGTTCAGCTGCGCTTTAGGCTTACACTTACGTACGAGATGCGCACAGTATTCAGACAACTAGCGCCACGTAGTGAAAAAATAAAGAATTACAAATATAATCACATAAAATATCACCTCAAGGAATTATTTATACACCCTTGGTTTTAATTATATATTTACAGAGATATAGTGCATCATGTTAATGAAATTGAGACAATGACATCTTTTGATGTCACTTGGGCTCACCCATCACGTTTAATATAGCTTCTGTTTTTAATGTCCGTCCTATACCATTACTTGCGTGGCATGCAAATCGTCCTATGTCTTCTCTCTGCACATTCGATATCAACAAAGAACCGTTATTGAGGACGGTCATACGATTCGATGTTATGTCTTTTTCTTCATCAGTTTCTGAAAAATTGAGAAAATGAGAAAAAAATTGATAATTTCACACAAAAGTGATTTTTTTCAATAATTGTTATATTTCTCATGAGACTAGTTTGGGATGCTATTTAAAATAATTTATGATTTATTGAAATTAGTTAACACTTTTAATTGCTTTCTTTGAAATGCTTTCTCTGTGTTGTGCTATTTTCGTATATTTCTATTTTAATTTTATGGCAATTAAAAATATGAAATTCGATAATAATTTCGCCCTAATTTATATGCTTTTGTCTATTGATGTAAAAAATAGCTTTGGGGTGGCGCAGTAGCAAATAACAGACTATTGTTTAACTATTAATTGACCATTGGTTGGTTTATCATATTTTGATGGCGCAAGCACAGCAAGGGTTATTCTGAGCCAAACGAGGTGCATTTGACTATAATACCAATAATTCGGATTTGATTTCATGAGGTATCCAGGGGGGTTATTTTCTACAGATCCGTAGCCTGTGGGTTTGATTTCCCAGATAAAAGCATTTATAATTATCCTTAAAACTATGGGTTCTGGCGCAACATGATCGTAGACATCCTTGCACCATAAAGCAAAAAAAAAAAAAAATAAATACCTTTAATTCAATTTTATGACTCTGACGTAATAAAAGATTATAAATAAGGATGTATGCGTGATAAAAGGTTATAAATAAAGATGTATCCGTGATAAAAGGTTATAAATAAAGATGTATCCGTAATAAAAGATTATAAATAAAGATGTATGCGTGATAGAAGATTATAAATAAAGATGTATGCGTGATAGAAGATTATACATAAAGGTGTATCAGTAATAAAGGATTATAAATAAAGATGTATCCGTAATAAAGGATAATAAATAAAAATATATCAGTAATAAAAGATTATAAATAAAAATGTAACCGTAATAGAAGGTTATTAATAAAGATATATCCTTAATAAAAGGTTATAAATTAAGGTACATCCGTAATAAGAGATTATAAATAAAGGTGTATCAGTAATAAAAGATTATGAATAAAGATGTATCCGCAATAAAAGATTATAAACAAAGATGTATCAGCAATAAAATATTATAAATAAAGATATATCCGTAACAAAGGATTATAAATAAAGATGTATATTCAGAAATAAATGTAATAGTTATAAAAATTGGATATAGAGTATTGCATATATTAATACGATAAAATGTGCAAGATGACACAAAGCGGGCAAAATTCTTTTATTACAAATATGAACCAGGCTTTCGGCTGTTCAATGAGACAGTCATCATCAGATTCAGAATGTTGAGAAGATGATAGCTGTTCCATTGAAAAAGCCGTAAGCCCCACCCATGTTTGTAATAAAAGTATTTTCCTCGAGTCATACTGTCTTGCACAGATATTCTCTCTTTACTTCCCAACATAAATTAGTTAAATAACTAATTAGTCTAACAAACTAAATATCATCACTTGCGTTTTCAGGGCATTATTGAGCGATTATTACATATAATTTGGTTAGTTGGTTGATGGAGCAAGGATATCAAAGGCCATCTGCGCGGAACAATTTGAGACCGAATATACGAATTTTATATTTAATTTAATGCAGTCGAATTCCGCTATGGGGAGCTAGGCCATACCGAGAGGAAATAAAACATTTGTTTGCTTGCATTAGAAATATACAGGACAAAAACCCTTTATTGCGTGACAAAATCTATTTTAACGAGCCACCATCTTATAAGTTTCTCCTTAATTCCATTAGTCGTCTAAAAATAGACCTTTTTCTTTTTTACGAAGTAAAAGAAAGTGATTTTGTTTTTTCTGAAGTTGTGATACTCCATATTCGAACTTTTGAAGATATTTGTCACTGAGTTCTGAGAGTTTCAAACTATCTTTAATCGGATAATGATAGAAATGAGAATTCATTCGTTGACGCCAACCATCAACTTGTATAATGTCATTAGTGTGTGGAGAAAATATGTAGAATTCTGATATTTAAATATATGATACAAAATATATGCAAATGATGATATACATTTTCACTTTTCTGATAGTTTCTTTAAACATATTTTGATGCTAACAATTTTAACGAGAACTTTGATATAATGAGCAAAATTTTCCATTGCCTTCATGCTCTCCATAGACGGGTTCGTCTTTATATGTGTGTTTCGTTAATGTCACAGTCAATATGATTTAATGTTGAGATAGTCATATCGATATTGAGATAGTGATATTAATATTGAGATAGTCATATTCATATTGAGATAGTCATATTGATAATGACATAGTCATGTTGATATTGACATAGTCATGTTGATATTGACATAGTCATACTGAGATAGTCATACAGATTTATCGATTTCAATATTGCAAATTTATATCAAGCCTATAGAAGTATCAAATCTGTATAAACACAAGTTTGTATAAAGACAACTTTGTATAAAAAGTAGTTTGTATGAAGAGAAAATTGTAAACAGACCAAGAAGATAAAAAATTTTAAAAACGTTTATTAAGTCTGAAATTTAACAGTTATAATTCAACTAATAAAATTTTTCTTAATCTGCAAATTTTGAAACTCCAATTTTACCATGCATTTTGTCAAAATTTACGTTTTTTGTTCTTTTATTTTGGAAAACTAACACACTTTTGTGTGAACACATTCCCGACAATACTATAAAAAAATTTGTGTCGTTAATTTACAGGTTAACATTGATATTTTAAGGGCAAAACCACTAAGCATAATATATATATCAAAGTTTGGTAACATTTTATGGAGCGCAATTTTTTTATGTTGGGTAGAGACGCGTTGATGATCATAAATCTATTCCCGATTCCAGTAATGCGTGGAAGACAAAATCCACTCATTAATTCCCAGCATCTTCTTTCCAAATTTTAAATTCATTTCTCGGCTTTCAAATATCTTTCTCTAATAAGTGGCGCTGCCGCTAGACGATCAAGAATAGCATAAAATGGCAACCCTTCGGATTCACTTAGAGTTCTCTCCAGTTGAATTCTGATGAAGGGCAGCGACGTTTATTCAAAACACATTAATACGCTCTATCTAACATAAAAAAAAAACTATACTCCACAGATGTGGTACTTTTAATCAGATATTTTACCTGTAAAGTGTTTCCATTCTATCTTAGGCTTTGGATGACCTTTGGCGACACAATGAAACTGAGCA
>QLNU02014176.1:147082584-147106917 GCA_006491805.2 Dysdera silvatica
TCTTTAAAGTACATGGTGTATACAAGATCTACTGTATAAGTCTACTGTATATTTTGAATATAGCATCTACTGTATACTTTGAATATATTTTTAACGTCAAAGAACAATTTCCATTGTCATGTACAATTTTATACAAAACAAAAAATTTAAAATAAAATTCTAAAATAATTTATTTTGAAAAACTATTTTCCAGGGGTGGGGGTGCTGATTAGACTTCCAGGGGGCTCAGTCCCCTCTAGCCCCAGTCTGGATACGGCTCTGGTTTTATAATAAAATATATAACCACATTGATACTAATTAAAATAAATTCTTATGATAAGACTAATTCTAATTTTTAAGCATTAGTTCATAATGACGATGCATTATGATTATCAATTATTTTCAATTGATCATTTATTAAAAGAATAATTTCAAATTGAATGTGAAAGATCTCCTGCAACGGGAGGTAACTCACCTTCTACTACCAGGTGCGCCGTGTAACTCGCAGAATACTTCGAATTATCAGCAAGACAAGTATAGTTTCCTGAATCTGTGAACAGCAAATTTTTTATAGTCAAAACCGAAGAGCCTTCATGGACAGATATTTTGACTCTGTCATTTTCTTCTACCTTTTCACCGTTCCTCAACCACGTATAATGCGTTTTGTCATCAGTGATGACACTACACATCACTCTGGAGGCTTCGCCCTCTTTTAGTTTGCCGAGGAATATGAAGGGTTGTATTTTTAATTCTTTACCTAAAGAAAAATAGAAGACAAATAATACTAATTGGATAAGAACTGATTAATTTACAAATAAACATACAGATCACTACGCTGTTCAAGCGTCCTGTCTGGGATTACAGCGCCGCCTCCGGCGGCCACCCTTCCCAATGAAACCCTTGCAAAAAAGAAGAACATACAAATCACAACGATTTGTAATTTAGATTTTGCTTAGTACGCCAACAAACATATTTTCACTGATTAATTTGATAATTCATTAATCTGAGATAGGATTAATCCCAAAAATAATTTTTATGTATTCCGAAATGATTTTTATATAAAACAAAAAATTAAAATCGAGGATGTGAATAAGCAAGAAATTTTAAATGATGATTTACACACGCAAAACTTTAATACGAAATTCGATTATTATAAATAAGATTGTGTTGTTGTTTCTGTTCACATTAATCCATCTGAATTAATTTTTATAAATCACTGACAACTTGCGAATTTTGTAGAATAAAAATTAATAATTTAAAAAATTATATTCTTAGAATTTATAGTTTATTATAGTACATTTTTGTTGCTATTTTTAAACGTTGTTTACAATTAAGAGATGTGCTGTATCACTTGCATATATATATATGATTAATGTCGATTATATTTACCTTTTATTGAATTTATTTCAGTAAGTATTAATGCTAATTGAAGCACATTTTTATAAATAAAATTGTACATAAATTATTAGATAAATTGTTCGCTCGTGAATTACTAAAATTTATGAATGATTGAAATTGATGCTTACCGAAGCTCTCCGCGGAGAGGATGATTGCAAAGTACATCAGATATGGCAATAGTCGTAGTCGTGTGTCTATTTCCTTTATATAAAAAATCATGACTTGGCTCAGATCAAATACAATGCGATGCGAACGGTGGAGTAATTGGCATGTACAGTTTATATAAACAAGTCAATGATAAATGGACAATGTAGAAGACAACAACGTGCACACTACAGATAGCACAGAACTATACGTGAAACGCTCAATTTAGGCTTGAGATATGCTGTCAAACGAGCTACTAGCGACACGTAGTGGCACAAATGTTAACTATAGGTTATTTTTCTGGAAAAAAATGTCATAAATGACACACATGGATCGAATATAATAAACGTTCTGCAGAATATTTACCAAGTATTTAAAAAAATACTCCATTAAAAAATATTGAATAGTTTTAAAAACCAACGCTGAATTATGAAAATTTTCCATAACTCAATTAAAATTTCTAAAGATTTGATAATTTAATACTGTCAAAATTGTATAAATCCCAAAAATTAAGCAAAACGGTACATATAAAATAAATAATATACGTATATAGTACATAATGATAGATTCATTTAAAATCTCTATGTTTAATGATTTACGGAACGTATACAAAAATTATATGTACACTGTATCTTGATAATGCATATATTTATACAATACTACAACGATTACAAAAAATAAATTAAGATATTACGGTATACTATAAATGTATGAAAGCATAATCGACTATAAGCTCACCGATGACTGTTAAATATGCTTTCTTTTCGAGAGTAGAACCTAAACCGTTGCTAACGTAACAAGTATACAGTCCCCTATCTTCATTTTTCACTTTGTTAATTATTAGTGTACCGTTACTAAGCAACAATGCTCGGCCAGAACTGATATCTGTCTCGATACCATCACCTGGAAGAAGTTATTAAATACCTTGAATATCAGATTTTATATCAGATAGAAGAGAAAGGTTTTAAAAATCCTTGTAGTTGTATGTACAGACGTATTACTTAGTTGGTATTTCCACGTTATCCTTGGGTTTGGAAATCCGGATGCCTGACAATGAAATTCAACGTCATCGCCTAACTTGGAATTGACATCTACAGGTTCTTTGATCCATTTCGGAGGAGCTGAAAGAGATTCACAGGTGTCAAAATAAAAATTTTAGTATTCTCACAATCCAATCGCATTGAATATCAGTGCTCAAAATTAAAGATAACCTACGTTTCAAATTGCATGGAACATTTTGATTTATACCACTTCTTCTCTCATCTGCATATAATTCATAATTTTATATATTAACATATAATTCATAAATTTCATGGTGGGGGTTGTTCTCCATTTAAAAATTTTAAAATTGCGGTAATCACTCCGAATAATATCATTCTAATTAACAAATATTTTTGGTATTTTGCCGCCCCATCAAAAACTTGATAGTATTATGTATATTCCGATCAACGTCTTTCTTTCCATATTTAATGACGCCTTTTCTTTACTTCATTAAAATTATTTGATTAGAGAAATTATACATGTAGTGTAATAATAATAATTATAGACTATTTTAAGGGGTCCGTCCCCCCAAAAATGACCAAACTTGAAAAAATTATTTGCTTAAAAAAAATATGAATCTTCACAAATCTAATAAGACTAAAATTTAGTTACTAAGTCGAGCGGAATACCATCATGTCGAAACTTTTATTAATGATATATAAGAATAAAAATAAGGCATTTTAAACTTTAAATTCGTTTTTACTAGGAATTTCAGTTTTGCAATCTTTTCAACTTCAAGATGCTAAGGCTTTTAAGCCGTTCAAGATAGGTCCTTGAAATTTGGCAAATACGTAACATGTACATATATAAATAAACCTCCTGAACAGAATTTTGATATTTTAATTTTAAGCAAATATTATATCCTGTTTTATGTTTCTCACTATGAAATATTGTTAAAATATCAATTTTTTTTCTCTGGTTCTATGCAAGTTAACAAAAAATCCTTCAGTCGGATTTTTCTTTACTTAATTTTTAATAAGATAAAATATTAAAAATAAAAAAGAATGTGGAAAACTTAACGACAAGTATAAAAAAAATGGTCAACATCCTTTTTCAGCGCATTGTACATTTTTCTTAGTTAGTTGCAAATTATGCTTTTGCCTAATATTAATACGGTGGGCCCTATAAATAGACACTCAGAAAATTAAATCATAAAATTAAATCATAATTTTAAGAAACAAAAAAAAATCTGATAAAACCCTTAACTCTGTATTTTATGTTTTTCTGCAGTGCGGAGAGTTATTTTCCGTTTGTTATCTTTAACTTTTGCGCATAAATACGTAAACTATTCTATTTTTGACTTACATTCCACAAAGAGAACTGCTGTGTAATTTGATGTTGATTGCATGCTTTCTCCTATGCACGTATAATTTCCCGAATCGTCTCCAACTACGTTCTTTATAATGAGCATGGACGTTCCTTTATAAAATGAAATCTCTATGCGACCTCTGTTATCCAATAACGTATTATTTTTCAGCCATTTGTATCTGACAGATTCATCTCCTGTGGTGATAGTACAGATCACTTTCGTTGTTTCGCCTTCCCTCATCTTGGATGGGAAACTAAATGGCTGGATTTTGATCTCATCACCTGTAAAAAAATGTAAATTTCAAGATAGAAAGTGACCTTTCAATCTTATTTACACACAAAATTATGTACAATATCAGTATTTATTTTCCATCCTAAAATCAAGTCTCCGCTGCAGGCCATTTGGTTGGGATGGGATTGACAGGTGAATGCGAACTCCGAACTCTACAGCCCAAATCATGAGAATACAGTCTACGTTCCAAATGGTTTTAATCAAAACCACAGGGTTGCTCTTATACAGTTAGTATGAATTTATAATGGGAGGCATTTGAAATAGCTAATCACGACAAACGCTGTCGGTTATAGTTATTATACTATAATTAGTTTAATCAGATTTAGTAAAACAATATTACCAAAATAGTAAAATAATTTTCTACAAAGGGCAGACAGTAAAACTTCTCAATAACGTCCTTGCACTTGATTATTTTTGTTTAAAGAAGGTATTTTGGATTCCTGATAGCTGCTATATAGCAGTATACACATTTTGATTAAGGTCGTTTTCTGATTAACGACGTTTCTTCTCCATCACTTGGAAGTCGTTAGTGAGTTAGGAGAATTTACTATATGTCTTGACCTGCTGAGAGTTTACTGTAAACTTGACCTGCTGTGAGAGTTTACTATAAACCTGACCTTCTGAGAGTTTACTATAAACTTGACCTGCGGTGTTTCTTGTGGACTTTTTATGGTCTTCTAGCATCTTAAAGTAAAAGTTTTAACTATAAATCTGTAATTTAGCTCGACTAAGTAAATGAATAAAATATAAAAAGCTTATATGACATTTTTATAGCTATGGATTGAATTTCTAATAGAAATATTTACTTTATTTTTTTAGTATCGCGATTATTATTAGTTTTTTCCACGATATAAATTATTTTATATGATTTCTAACTAAAATCATTTTTTTTCTACAATCACAAAATGTTTTACGATAATCGGAATATATTTGCTTATGACATTAGGAACATATTAGTTTGTATCACTATTTGGTATTAGTGTGGTTGTACAATTTTACATCTTAAAATATTAACCCAACTGAAATTAAAATATTATAATATTTTTAACAAGATTTCTTCATCGTTTTTTCCACATCGTTTTAAGATAAAAAATGCGAAATAAAAAGGGTCTGAGAGATTTAAAAAATTCATTAATCTTTTTTAATGTTCATCGAATATTACGAGAAAATTTAAAATTTTCAATATAAAAACTTTTCTATATTACCTCACTTTCATTAGTATGAAATAAAAATTCATAATAACAATAATATTAAGCACATTTTTAAAAATTACCTGCAGACATTTAGAACACAACTGTTCTATTTCCAGGTTTCAGATTAAAGTAGTATGAGGGTATCATTGCATATTTTTTAATTTGTCTGTAATTTATTTAGGGACCTAATGAACGTGAGTCCTACCAACGTAATCCCCCCTGTATATTATTATTAACACTATTATTTTTTACAACCACTATGGAACAATTGTGCCAATGATTGTCCTTTTCAAAATTTATATATAATGTCAACAATCCTCGTTCTTATTTTTACCGATCTTAAATGCACTTTTAATTGCATTTAGGCGTTAATTAAACACTTATTAACATATACATATATTTTATATAATATATTTTTATATAATATTTTATATACATGTATATAAATAAAATATTTGAATTTATAACCTTTATGGTATCAAAGCGATTTGTATTATAATTTTCAATTCATGCCTGATGAATGATATTTTTCAAATATTTATGTAGAAAATGAATGCATGGAATTATATATACATATATATAGGTGACAATCGAGTAATAATAAAAATAATAATTAATATTTGGCTTACCTTGGCTTGTTGGAAAACACACCATGAAAATCGTGAAGAACATGAAAATGTGCCGATTGTTGTATTCAACGTCACTCATGTCACAGATCAATTTCAAACGAATCACTTAAATAGATTTTAAATGAGAAATTGATATAAAATATATAACAACGGAACTGACGTGAAACACTAAAGTACTACGCTTAATCCTTCGGCCGTGGACACCAAGAATGAAATAGAAAATGTCAGAAACGCAGCTTCGCACATATATGAGCCTAATAGAACAACTAGCGCCGCATTGTGGGGAAAAACAGAATTAATAAATAAATATTGGAACTTAAAAACATAGAAACGAATATCCATACCACGAACACTAAACGAAGGTAATTATTGCACAAATTATGGTTAATATATTTAGCTTTAAGCATAAATTAAAATTTCATAAACATTCGCCAGTACAAATAATTTATACGATTTGGACAGATAATTCACAAAACCGCTAGAACTTGTACAAATATAGAATAAGCAAGTTCAAAATATGTTATCAAGAACAGGGTGTTTAAATGAAATATACATGATAATTTCATACCATACACGATTATTTTTATTATTTTTTGCAAAGGATTTCCAACTTTATTGTCAACTAAACAAGCATATGTTCCTTCATGGCTTTTCTTGACATGATGGATTATCAGAGAGTGATTAAGAAGTTGAAAATCCATGCTGACGTCTCTTCCAGTATTTTCGTTCTCTGAAAAGATAAATGACACTTAAATTTAATTAAATATGTAATTTAATTAATGAATTGAATTTGATCAAATATTATTTCAAATGCTTTTTTTAGACATTACAGTATATATTTGTGCACGAAAATTAGTACATCAGTTTGGTTGCTTTTAAAAATTATGAGTAAATTCTGTTCAATTTTTTTACAGTTATTTTTCTCCCTATATTTTAAGCTTGAGCACTGTTATTTAAGCAGTGTTTCGCTACACTGCATTCAAAGTGTATTAAATACTTATTATGTAAATAGAAAATAAAATATAAGAATAGTTTCTTTTTCTGTCATTAAATATTTTATGTTTAAAAATTGTTGAGATTAACGATATATGTCTTATTGATAAAGAAAATACATGATAACATTAAATGTAATTATTATAATCCAACATAACATAACCAAAATATACAAAACTATGCTACATATTGAACTTAATTTACAATTTTAATAAAAATATACGATGCATGTACAAAATATATATGCATGTGATTTTAGCGCCGTCTTCAAGGGCCTTTTCTAAAATTGCATGCTTGTTGCCTTTTCTGAAGACATTGTAACAAATATGTGACATTCCATAAAGCATATGTTTAGCAATATTTAACCACCAGAGGTTATGGTTATGCGGCATGGGGTATGTTAACATTCTCATATGTGTTTTTTCATTATTGCTTTTTTTTCTTTCAAATTTTATACAGCATTAATTTTAATAAACATATCATAAAATGTGTGTCAGGGTGTAATAAATTATTATTTAATATATAATAACTTTTTCATCATAGTTTATGTATAATTTTTTCTACAATTTCGCAATAAATAACTAGTAACGTGTTCAGTTTTATCAGATATAAAGACAAAAGATGAAACAGCACATTGGCAAATAATGCTTATGAATACACGTTTCGTAGCAAGATTTAAAATGTAATTTTATGCTATTATTAGTGAACAAAAGGGTGTAAGATTTTTCATTACACAACCAAAGATATTTTCAATGGGTGGTTATATTTTTATAGCGTAAATTTTGCGCCAGAAATATTTAAAATTCTACGTTTTAGTATAATCTGAAAATAGAAAATATATCCATTTGTAAACGTATTTTTAAATGAATAATATACGTACCGATCTTTTTCCATATTATCAGCGGTTTTGGTGATCCTGTTGCCTGGCAAGAAATGTTCAAATTTGAACCTTCCGTCGCTTCGACATCTTGAGGCTCTTCCGTCCATATGGGAGAAGCTAAAGAAACCAAAGTATTTTAATATTAAAAAGAATTATTTATCATGGTAATTACTTTAAAATAAAACGTTATAAATAAACGTTAAAATAAACGTTATAAATAACTCAAAGTTAAATATTATCTGCTTTTATATAACGGAGTTAAAAATTAATAATTTATTCTGAACATTAGTTTTTGTCTTCCATTTTCTTCCCTACCTTTTTTTTTTCTTTCTTCTATTTTCTACGCTCCATGAATTATCTTTATTTTATCTTTATTTATAGAAAAGCGGTCTTTTAATTCGGTGTACGTTATGCGACATAATATGCAATGAGTTTTTTTAAGCTTCATAATATACCAAGTTTTGGGGTTGTACAGCGGGATTCTCATTTCGTTGTGATAGTTGTTCAAAATTATCTCAAATTTTCACACCTGAATATTATGGAAAGTAGAAAATAACACCATAATGCTTTATATAAAAAAAGTCCAGCTATGAAATTAAAACTGATTTGAATTTTGTAGTCCAAAAACAGCTGGGGTTACGTTTCACTAAAAAGTATAAATTTTTCCCTCCCTATTATAACTCTAAAAATTGACTAAGCCGCGATTGAAAGATCTGATTTGCACATTTTTCATATTTTTATTTTTCAAAATTGCAAGATAGATCTTCCGAAATAGGATCAGCGGCTGAACGTCATGTCTGAACAACAGTACATTTACACACAACTGTGACTTAACCAAGAATCGAACCCAGGCCCGAATCCTCAAATGCTATAACAGTTACTATTGGGTTTCATAAACACCTATTGGGCTATATAAATACCGTTTAATTTTTAATTTTAAGCATTTAAACGTCATAAGATCCTTATAATATTATGAATATATATTCATAAGATTCTTACATATTATGAATATATATTCATAAGATCCTTATATGATATGGATATATATGAATATATATTCATAAGTCTTATAATATTATAATATATATTCATAAGTCTTATAATATTATGGATATATATTTATAAGAGTCTTATAATATTATGAATATATATTCATAAGTTTCTTAAAATGTTATGAATATATATTCATAAGATTCTTATAATAGTATGAATATATATTCATAAGATCCTTATAATATTATAATATATATTCATAAGATCCTTATAATATTATAAATATATATTCATAAGATCCTTATAATATTATGAATATATATTCGTATAGAAGTTCATATAATATTATGAATGTATATTCATAAGTTCTTATAAAATTATGAATATATATTCATAAGATGCTTATAATATTATGAATATATATTCATAAGGTCCTTATAATATTATGAATATATATTATGATTGAAATATATTGATGATGCAATATATCATTTTATATAAATTAAATTACTTCCTGCATATTTAGCCCAAATTTTTTTATACCTCTCATTTTCTCTCTAGTGGACAATTTACTATTGAGCTAAAATATTGTTTATATAATTTTTTTTTACCAATAAAAATAGAACTGTAAGATTTTAAAAAAATTTGAATAGTTTTAAACATATATTTTATCTAAACTTAGTACTTACATCGAACGGCTAAATGGGTTGAGTAATTATCCTGGCCGTAGGAATTCTTCACCACACACGTATAATTTCCAGCTGATCTTTCTGACACAGAATTGATGGCGAGAGTCGAAAATCTGTCACTTTTCGTTATTTTGACGTCGTCATTTTCTTTTATGAGGAGTTCGTTTCTCAACCACTGAAATTTAAATGGACTTTTTCCTCTGGTCGCTGCACAAGTGACACTTACGAAGTCTCCATGCTTGATCTGATGTGGGAATTGAAAAGGTGCAATATTCGGAATCTCTGAAATTGATGTGAAGTTATGAGAAATGAGATTGTTTTTTCTACATATACTAAGTCTAAATATTGTGTGTATATACTATGTATACTACATTTCAGTCTTATTTCCATTATGGCAAAAACATTTTATGAAAATTAGAATTCATGTTATTAGGTTGCTAAAACAAACCATATTTGTATAATTTATAAAAGTTCTGTATTTTATCAAAAAAAGCATTTTGTAAAAGTTATAGAATTTTACGATATAGTGACAGAAATTTTTTAAAAGGCACTTACCATCCGTGAGAGTGTATCCGATAGCTGCATTCAAGACGATAATAACTAGCAATTCTTTGGCATGGAGTAGTTCATTCTTTACATCGATGTTATGCATTATGGAAAATCGTATTGTTTCGGCAATTATATAGAGATTGTTACAAGTTTTAAGAACATATAACTATAATATTACATATACACTCACATAGCTTGGTCCTTAAAAAGGAATACTGTAATGTTAAAAGTTGTGTAACACACTCCCTTTAGGCTAAGCGAATACTGAACCGAATGTCGCTTTCAAACTGCGTGATTCCGACGTAAGCCTGGTGTATGAACAACTAGCGCCACATAGTGGGAAAAATACAAATTAATGAATTTTATTTTTCAAAAGCTCACAGAATTAAAAGGAATCAAATGCATATACACAAAAAAAATTAGGAAAAAGTGCTTATGAATGTTTACAAATAAACTAAAAACAGTTTAAGTGTTTGATATTCGCATTAAATAAATATTATATGTAGTTGACACAAAATTTAACAGTTCGAGAAATATTTCATTTTTTAGTCACGTCCACCAAACGAACTATGTTTTGACATGTTTTTCCACGCTGAGACGTCCAGGTTTTAGTAAAGCCTATATACGTGAATGTTATATTAATATGTTTTTTATATGTACAACGATACTTAATATAAAATGTTATATTCACAAGATAATACGTAGAAAATATATTTTTATCTCATATTTAGAAGGACGGGAGTCTTTTTATTCGAATTATTTCCACATTTTTCATACTGTTGTTTAATATGTATAATTATTTATACCAGTAAATTTTTATGTTTGATTCTGTAACCCATACGTCTGTTTACTCTGTATAACTTTATTTACCGTGGACAATAAGTGAAATTGTTTTCTGCAAAGGTTCAGGAACACCATTATCTGCTGTGCATGTATAATCCCCTTCGTGATCCTTTCTTACTGGATGGAAGAGGAAAGTTCCATTGGCGTTTTCACTCAGTGTATCATAGGAGGATCTGTGGTCTTTGTCAGCTGAACCTAAGTAAAGCACAAGATTATATGAAATCACCTATATAATATAGGAACGCACAGAACAAATTACAGTTTATAAAATATTCCTTTTGTTAAAAATTATAAGTATTTCATCAAATACGAAAAAGTTAAGTGGTCATAGCGTTGGGACAGCAATACAAAGATTGCTAGTTCGAGTTTAATCCAGGTCTAAGAAAATTTGACTATCTAAGCCTAATCTAATATTTTCTAACTTTTAAAGTAAAATGCTTTTAATTTAAACCAGAGTCACGAATTTGCCAACGTAAACCATTTGCCTTCATATTTATTATTTTCTAGCACGTTCTGAAAGTGATTTTTGGTAAGAAATTTTTGCGCTAATATTGTAATTAGCAATGTCACAAAATTTAATTGAACATGTGATGTTTTTTAAGAGTTTCGTAATCGTCTGATTAAAATAATTAAAGTCATTCAGTTGTTTATATTTATATTCTTCTGTAATTAATTGCGATTTATAATAAAGAACCATGTCTAAATCATTGTACATCAAATAATGAGCAACCATACTTTACACATTACTTTAAATATGACCTTCTTTCCTCATAAGTATTCTAGAAATTATTATGTATACATTACATAAAAATTAATATTGAAATGTACTACAAGATCTACTTTAAATGCATAGCTATATATTTTATAATCGACAATTGAATTTCAGCCTCTTTCACTTCTTCACTGTAACATGATATCAGCGCTAGGAGGTTTTGAACACATCCGTTGCCATTGCGTCTGTTCATTTTGTTACATATTTTACTGTAATTTCGATAATTTCAACCTCTCCTAAAATTTTAGATAATGCAATACGTCAGATAATCGACAGACGAATAATTAGGGATTAACTATATTACTTTATATCTAAATAATATCATTGTAATCATTTAGATATATAGTAATATTGTAAAGCTCCAATACTTCTTCTTCTTTGGATTATCCAATGCACCACATTATCCGACGTTGTAGGAAAGGTTGAAACTATTAAAATCACATTAAAATATGTAACGCAATACAATGGCAACGGATGTGTTCAAAACCTCCGGGCGCTGATATCATGCTACAGTGAAGAAGTGACAGAGGCTCAAGAGCAATTTCCGATTATAAAATACATTTCTATGCATTTAAAGTAAACGATGTAGTAAATTTCCATGTTCATTTTCATGTAATGCATATATGATAATTTCAAGAATACGAGTGAGGAATAAAGGTCATATTTAAACTACTTCATTACTTGATTTTGCAAATATTTCCTTTTTTCTCCGTGTCATCCAACAAGAATGGGACCAGGGATAGATCGAATAAAGAAAATATTACTGTACTTTTGAAGTTTTGCTTAAAAAGACAGCATTCGCTAACAGAGAATCAGATAACTTAGAATAGACCATAAATTCAGAAAAAAATATCATCGTGTTATATGAATTCAAAAATATTTAGAAACATGTATGTATGTAACATAATATTATAAGATAAAAAATTGTGAAATATATTTAAAAGAATAAGACGGTTTCTTTTATTTAAAAATTTAAAAACGTATCTTTTAAAAAGTTCTGAGAAATATGCAATTGTTTATCTTAATTTCTGAAATAAGCTAAATACATAACAAACATAATAACTGAGTTTATTTTAAGTATATTGATCAAAATTAAAATAATCTCACTTATGAGTAATAAAGGGAAAAACCGTTTATTGAGTGATTCGTTGAACGAATAAACTCCATCAATGCAGGACCATGAATACTTGTGCATATTGTTATTTATATTATTATTATTATTGTTGTTGTTAAAGTGGATAACATAGATAGAGAAGTAAGTTTTGAGTCAATGAGAGAGCTATAAAATACTATATTGTCCGATAGATATGACATCAATTTTAACGAACTTGCAAAAATTAAGTAAGAACCTAAAAAAATCAATTAAAACACAAAATGATGTATTTCTTCCTTTCTATTATACTTTTTTTACTACTTAACACACGTTTCAAAAGTACATAATTAAAAATAGTATTATATGGTCGCTTAATTGATCAATTAAAATTTGTTTAACGCTGCAATGAAATTAATGAAGATATGCATAAATCATAATTTTGTGCATTTGACTTTTATGTAGATTCATAAGAATTACCTATTTTTTTCCACCTCAACTGCACAGAAGGAAAGCCATGGGCAAGACAGTTCAAAGTTATTGCATTTCCCTCTAGTACTTCTGCATCTTCAGGTTCCTTGACCCAAACAGGTGGTGCTGCAACATAAAAAAACAAGTATCAGCTGCTGTTAATGACAAGTATCTAAAACTGAACTAACAAGTATCTAAAACTGAACTAACAAGTATCTAAGAATGAACTGACACGTATCTAAGAATGAACTGACACGTATCTAAGAATGAACTGACACGTATCTAAGAATGAACTGACACTTATCTAAGGATGAACTAACACGTATCTAAGAATGAACTTACAAGAATCTAAGAATGAACTTACAAGTATCTAAGAATGAATTGGTAAGTATCTAAGGATGAACTGACAAGAATCTAAGAATGAACTGACAAGAATCTAAGAATGAACTGACAGGAATCTAAGAATGAACTGAAAAGTATTTAAGAATGAACTTCTTTTTCAGAAACTTTTTTTAATCTAAACCACTTATTAGAGGTAAAACCTTGCCTTACCTCTGACACTGAGAAAAGCAGAAAAGTTGTCTCTTCCATAGTCGTTGCTGACGATACAAGTGTAGTTTCCACCTGAAGATTGAGACACAGGGTCAATTACAAGATTTGACCATTTTCCATTTGCTGGTGTATGGATGCTCTTGCCATCTTTTGTAACTTCACCGTTTTTTCGCCACTTAAAACGTAAAGGAGGTTCTCCTCTCATAACCATACAGGTTACGCTAGAACTATCACCAATTTTAATCTGCGAAGGAAATTGGAATGGCTGAATTTTTGGAGCTTCTGAAACAAAATAATTTTTTTATAAAACAAGTAATAAAATTGCGGAAATAAGTCCATTTGTATTTTTTATAATACATGTTTCATATTGCATATTACAATGACTCATCTGCTATATATTGCGATCTAGAGTTAACTAAATTAACAAATAAATTATATAATTTCTCTCGATAAAATTTATTAGTTATATCTTCATTAACAACTTTCTATCCAATTTAAAGTCCAACCAAAATATTTTTAATTGTCAACGTCTTTTGTAAGGATCTGAGGTTTTATTTAAAATTTTCATTCCAATAATTAAACGAAATTTCACTATATAAAAAAATTAGGAAGAAGGAATAAAAACTACTAAATTAATATATAAACTTAAATTCGATTCCAACGCTATTAAATTATACTCCAAAACGAGTTTGTTTTGCGATATAATATAACCATAGTTTGAAACAAACTTTGCTATGAGATATAAATTTTATGCGTATATAGTAACAATAAACTTTTATAATCCATATGTATAAATGTTTAAAATATTCATTATCTGTGTGTTGGACATTTTCATTGAAATTATCATCTAAGATTTTATGCACAGAATAAATCGTATATTTAAATTTGGTAGATGAAATTGCGGTTCAAGGATTTTACAAATTATATATAATAAAGGACATTTATAAGCAAAACATTTAACTTTTAAAAACACTCCAAAATTTTACACTTACTTTCTAGCATAGCTATCGTGATCTTCAAGGCGAATATCAAAAGTGTAAAGCACGTCAACCGTAAAATTTCCTGCGAAAAATTCATCTCAAAAATATTAAAATATTTAACCGGCGATTTCAATCCTCAGAAGTGATTAAAAGATATGTAATTTGGTTTATAACAGCACAAACACACAAATGAAGCTTTGGAATATCTTCGTAGCACCGCACGTCTATGAAACTCAACTGTAATGGAGACACTTCCATAGGCTGGCGTTACCAAGCCAAGTGAGAAATGAAATACAGTGAACAACTAGCGCCACGGCGAGGCCAAAATAGGAACTAATAACTATTTTATTGCACATAGTGAGAAAAGTATTATAGACAACAAAAAAAATATACCTTAACGTAGTCTATATTGTGATTGAATAGATCTACAAATGATATGGCTTCGTTTTAATTAGCAAATTTGAAAAGGCAATATTTAGACCAACAAGAATCTGAAAATATGATTTATGTAACAAGAAAACATGAGATATTCATTCATCACGAAAATGATTACCATGGACAACAAGTGTGATCACTTTCTTTAAAACATCGCCAACTTCATTATTAACTTCGCAAACATACTTTCCTTGGTTGGCTTTGGTAACGGGATTAATTGTTAATGTTCCATCTTTGGAATTACTGACCATGAAATCACCACCTTCCTCACCTGTGAAGAAGTAAATAATATGAATTATTATAAAATAGGATCGGAAGGTGCATCGAAAGCGGAGTTTTTAACGCTGTACATTTATAGATTGTAATATTAACTCTTTCTCCAAATTTAAGAGTTAGCTGTCAAGTAATAAATGGATACGTTCGTTTTCAACCTTTGCTCTTGTACATTCATAGTAAATACTGCATGCAGAGACGGCTCCAGGGCCCCAGGCTGGCCCTTTTATTATCGCGCAGTTGTAATGTAAAATGTTTGTCATTAAATTGTAGACTCCTATTCATTATATAACGTAAACGTAATTTATTCGAATTTCAATAACGCTAAAATGATATTTATTGTTCTTACAATTCATTTGTTATACTTTTATCAAATTAAGATTATTGTTATTAACAACGGATCAGAAGAAGACAAAACTATTTACCATCTCCCATCAAATGGCTTAAAAACTTTGTTTTAAGGAGTTCATTTTTCAAATTTTTCGGGGAAGAGCCCCGAACCCCCTTTTCCCTGGGATCTATTCCATACCCCCAGGTTCCCCGATAAGACCCCTTTCTAAAATTTTAGGGCCCCGCAAAAATGAATGGCCAGGGGCCCTGCAAAGTCTAAGGCCGCCACTGATTGCATGTTTAAGGCTTGCAGTGTTTTTCATTTAAAAAAAAATCAAATTTAAAATTCGTTAAACTTCACCTATACATTTGAGGATTGCAAGGAAGGTTATCTATCACGGGATCGCTACATATATCATGATCTCCGAACCATGGGACGTTTATGTACAACAAACCTTGCTGAAAATCGAATTCAATACCATGAGTTTGAAAGTTGCTTCTATTGAGCTACTGAGATGATCAAGTCATTTAATTTTAGAAAAAAGAAATTAACCCCTTCCACTTATACTCCATACGGGAACTTAACATATCTTTAAAGATTTGAAAAACAGGGGACATTAATTTTTTCTTTGGTGGAGATGTTAGCTTCACGTCAAAGGAACTAAAAGTTTAATGAGAGATTTAAACCTTGGCCAACCTGTTGCACCACAGAAATAGAATTCATGGTTACAGGACTAAGAAAAGCTTCCTGTCCTACAGTACATCAGTTAAAACTAAACCAAAAGATTCCACATTACAGAAAAAAGCTTTATTTCAACAATAGTTGCTTTTGCCAACAGCGCGTGAAGTAATTGGTTTACAGCAGGTTACCATCGCAGCTTCTAACCACACCCAATGCTGCTACAAATGCTGCAGAATTTAGTGTTCTAACCGGAACCAGTATTTCTAGTATGGCAGGGCCTTAAATTTGTAAGTTTATAAGTATGCTTCAAATGTGATTTTCAAGTTCTATCTGCAATTATCACTTAATCTCTTGTCTTAAATTAAAGTAGTAACCATTATCAACCTTCTTGCTTTATTTCTTTGACTCTTTTCCGCAGGCTAGTAATTTGAATATCACTCGCATACACAGTGAAAACTGTCTTAGGCGGAACCTACATAAAGCGGAAACTTGCTCAAAACGGAATTTCTTTGCGGTCCCTTCAAAAGTCAATGGTAGTTAACATTAGCTACGGAAACTGTCTAACGCGGAAACGGAAAGCACTATTTAGTCCCGTCAAAGAGAAAAACCTGCATAAAGCGGAAAATCGTTAGTAGGAAGGAAATTTTCTCAGCAGAAAAAGGAAAGAGGGTTGTAATACAATGCAAATAGTAAAGTGGAAGATGGCGAACAAAAGAAATTTTACAGATATAGAATGCCCTTGTCCGCATAGGCGTAGCCAGGGGACGATTTTGGGGGTTGTAACCCCCCATCGCAATGAAATTTTGTATATTTAACATAGGAATATATGAGTTATAGCTCTGTAACCCCTCCCATTAAGCCTATAACCCTCGCCTTATAAACTTTCTGCCTACGCCTATGCTTGTCCGACCACCATTTTGCACACCACAAGTATACCATAGGCATACCATAGACAAATTCGTAAGGGGAGGGTTACAGGCTTACAATAGGGGGCGGATTACAGGCTTACAATAGGGGCGGATTACAGAACTACAACTCCATTATATTTGTATGTATACTATGCACAATTTCATCGCAATGGGGGTTACAACCATAATCGCCCCCCCTTGCGTATGCCAGTGCCACCCACTTCTTAAATAAAAGCGTTCATTATTAACCAGAACGAAAAGTCACTCACATCGACTTTATCAATTCATGGATAAACCCACCGCAAGAGAGAGAGAGATTATCTTTATACAAGGGAATCATTATCTTTATTCAAGGGAATTGTTATCTTTATACAAGGGAATCATTACCTTTACAAGGGAGGTACTTTATCGTTACAATTTAAGCTTACATAATAGACTTTTTGTATAGAATAAGCATGTACAGTTAGAATGAAATTTTGCACCATATTGATCGTAACTACTAAAACGCCAAAGTAGTGCAAAAATTAAAATTAATAAAAATAAAATGCAGTGATAAAATAAATATTTTTATCAAAAGGAAAATAAATATAATCTTAAATTTCGCAAGATAAGACAAATAAAAACAATTAGCATATCCAGTCATCTCTTACCACTGAATTTAACTATGTATGTATTTGTTTTGCATGTAACCTCCATAAGGCGGAAACCTGCATACTACGGAATTTTTTCCGGTCCCATGGGTTTCACTGTATACTATTTCTTTAATATCCATAAATGTGACATACAGCACATTGTACCATACGACATACTCCATACTCGAAGTTCAATTCACTGTCAACGACGTACAAAGATTGACCAGGGCTTACCATAACTAGTAAAATTTGACACTGGTCGGAATATACGAAATACAAATGAAGATGACCGGTTATTCGACCAGTGTCAAATTTTACTAGTTATCAATTCACTATCTTTACTATACTTTCATTTATCTATATACAATGAACGCAAATAATATAGAATCTTATTGTTAGTGTAAATTAAGAAAATGTTTGTATAATTCGTTTCCCCAGTTTTAAATAAAATATTGCAACTAATTTCAATATAATGAAAGTGAAATTGATAAAATTAAAGCAATTGGAGATTTCTTATAAACGTTTATAGTATTATTTTGATAACACGTGCTATCAAAAATGTTCTGTAAACATTTAAATAAATCCTTAATAAAGTTAGTTTTGGAAATTTTGCTTTTCTAAATAATATACAGTGTGTCACAAGTTATCAAATAATTTCAACATACTTATCTTTTTCCAAGTGATCTGAGGAGACGGATGGCCAGAAGCTAAACACATGAAATCGATTGCAGATCCGGCTATCGTTTTTTTATCTTGAGGTTCTTTTACCCAATATGCAGGAGCTATGGAAAATTAATAAATAATATTTAAACAAAAATATATTTAAAATAAAATAATTCCGCATTAAAATCATTATATTAACTACTCTCATGAATTTAACAAACCACAATGAGAATAAAAGTAAAGTAGCTAAGTTTTATTTTTAAGAATCATTATAAATAATTTTTTCTGAGGAAATAGCCTACAGTATCTTCGGAATTTAGAATTATTGTACGTAGAAGAATTTCAATATCCATCGTAAATTAAATATTCATACGTATTTAGACAATTGCTATTTAAACTTTCTATGAGATGTCACAGCACTTACTTTTTCTCCCTTATGTGCCTCTTATTTGATACCTTTCTTACATATATTCCTTTTTTCATTCTTTTATATGTTTCAAATATACCATTTATTTTACACGCCCCTTGAGTTTTATATACCACAATGTACAAAGTGAGCATTAATATGCACATATTCATTAAATATTTAATAATCGTTTAATAAAAATAAAATGTTATAAATATATCAAAAATAATCTGTAGTTACCTTTCACACTTAGAAGAGCAGAAATACTGTCATTTCCAAAGTTGTTTCTGACTTCACAAGTGTAATTTCCTGTTGAATCTTGACTTATTGGATTAAGAATGAGAGTAGATACTCGATCAGTGAAGATTATGTTTAAATTTTCAGAATTTTTAATTTTATCTCCATTTTTAAACCAATTATATTTAAATGGCCCTTTTCCTCTCATAACGACGCAAACAACGCTAGTCGTGTCTCCAATCTTTGCTTGTTGAGGAAACTGGAACGGTTGTATCTTGGGAGATTCTACAAATGAAAATATATTTAATACCAAACTATTGAATTATAAATAATAAATATGCAATTATACTTATTGAATACCGAAGTACAATAAGTATATACAGATTATCAAGGCGTATTGGATTAAATACGGTTTATTTATTTAAGGATGTTACTATGGTCAGTTTAAAGTGAGACAAATTTACAATATAATCTCCAAAGCCTAATATGGGTGGATTGATTAAAATATTCTGAGGGCAAAAATATGCGTGGACGTGTCAAAAAGCTCAGATTCAGAAGGCCTAAACAGAATAAAAATAGAATAGAAATATCCTAAATAGCATCTGTGTAGCAGATGTCAGTAACTAAGGCATGCATTTTTAAACATAGAGACATTCATGAATGATTGGAAACTTTCAGACATCGAAATCTTTCAACATACTAATAAAAGTCAGCATAAATTTAATGATGTTGGCTTGAGAAAAATTGCCATATGCTGCGAGATTTTATTAGTCCCGTGGTATGATTTATAAAATTACTTTAAATGTAATTTTACATTTGCTAATATGCCATCTCGCATACATAAGTACATCAATAATCTTTATAATTATGCAATAAGTAATAAATTTAATGTATATATTTGCTTAAGGTATGAACTTCAAAATAAATTTTAATGATATTTATGAGTAAATTTGTTGGGATCAGGTCCTCCACTTTTAAGGAAAGATTTTACAGGACCGCGGTCTCACAAAAGTTGAGAACCACTGAACTGGTCAACAGGAATCAAGACTCTTTGGAAAATTGCTAGTCCTGAAGCAGAATGGTCATAGTTGTGCGTGCTTTATAAAACATAAGCAAAATGCATTTAGCTCTAATGCTATCAATCGCTATTCCATTTAAGGAAGAAGATATCCAAAATATTTAGAATAATATTGTACATTTTATTCTTGTAAAATTACGATTTAAATGGTAATTTTAGAACATATGCAAATCTGAACTATCCGTATATGAATATTTTCTGTAGAAAGGAAGTTAACTGACATTAACAATTTCACTCTTTGATTATTTATACGAATTTTAACATACAATTATTAAGAATTATGATATTTTATATTCATGAATAGTGCCATTTATAATGATTAGAACTTAATTTTCGAATTATATTTGAATTTTCCTATAATTACATAAAATGGTTCAAATACATTTTTGTGACATCATTCCTGAAGTAGATAACATGTTTTAAATACAATTTCTATTATGACCATTAACATTGAAAATATATATTTCTTAATTTCCGGATTCAATATTAGATTAATTTAATTAATGATTAATATTTGGGGCGTAAATAAAAATTCATAGTTAAGGTATTGCAATTTATACGTCATGAAAATATGTATAATACCTGTACTGTTTACTATGCAGGTGTATATGATACCGATTATTTTTATAATCTACAAGTAACATGTTTAAAATATATATTGTATATTTTTTATAATATACAGAGCATTATGAAGAGCTTTTATACTTTGAATATAGTTCAACCCAAATGCATACCTTTAAACTTTATAGAATATTTTTAAAAACCAATTGAACTTAAAATGAACAAAATTTTTGACTGTACTTTAAGGAAATATTGTAAAACACAATCTCCTTCATACGTTTGCAATTGTATTTAAAAGGTATGTAGGTTTTCATAATAAACATGATACGTTGTTATCAAAATGCAATTTATTAATGACAACATAATATATATATTTTATTGCTGCATTAACATTTATAAGATTATGAAACTACATTATACTGTATATATATATATATATTATATTTCATTACTAATTTTTCAAAGGAAGATCCATAAACCTTTTTAATATTCCTATGAAGTATATTTCATGCATGTTAGTAAAATTTATTTAAAAAAATGTCAACTTACAAGAATTTATTAGGGCCTTGAAATTTTTTAAAATATAATAGAGAATACTTCAAAAATTTAATGACATTCAATTTTTGTTAATTTTTGTGATTGATACATAAAATGAAAACGCAATAAAATATATAAAAGTTTTAAAAATAACTAAATAATTATAAGAATAAAATATTCATCCCTTACCTTCACAAGCGACTTGTAAAATGATGAGTACGGCGTAAAATACTATAGAAGAAATGATCATAATACTATTTTCCATCGAGAGCACGGTTAGATTTCAACTAAAATGTCCCAACTTGCATATAAAGGCATGAAAGGTACATATGAAACACAATCACTTATAAATTTCGTCATTTACTTTCGCATACACATGCAGAAATTGACACGATATTACCAAACTTTCAGCGGGAATAGCGGTAGGGCTATGGCGTATATGTAACAAGCCAAACACTATTTTTCTAAACGTACAACTAGCGCCACGTGGTGGACGAAAAGAGAAGTAATTTCAGAAACATTTAAAAATATTCGAAAGTAGCAGCTCATATCTTCATATTCGTCTAAAAAAATATAATTTTTAATCAAAATAAATAACTCACATTGCACAAAAATATGCATATGCAAATTATTACCCATATTGATGTAAAAGAACAGAGTAAGTGATGATGTAAGTGAACAGAGTATCAAAATGTTTATTAGATTATAAATCAACACAATATTTGAATAATTATATTTCAGGATTGGCTTAGTGGAATAAATATAAAACAATTAATCGATTTAAGTAAATCAAGTACTTTACCAGAAACAAATTTTGAAATAAGAAGAAAATTGATATTATTGAATACTACCATGCACGAGCACAGAAATCGTTTTCTTTAATTTTTCTCCAACGTCATTATCTACAAAGCAAGAATAGTGTCCTTCGTCGAGCTTAGAAATTGGATTCAATACCAATGACTCGTTTTTCGTTATTTCTTGGGAAATTGATTCATCATAATTTCTGTCATTTTCTAAAGAGTTGAAAAGAAACTAAAGTTAAAAAAAAAAAGATAATTGTTCTTAAAATGGTTGCAATATTGCATTCACATTTTTTATAAAGTACTATATTTTAAACAGAGTATCCCATCACTAATGTTTATAGTCAGATCTAAAATGTGATTTTAATTAATTTATATGATATTCAGAACTTTTCTAAATAAATTATTATCGTTGATTATTTTTTCTGCTGTTAATTCTTTTAATTAATTTTTATTGCTTCATCCAATAAGTTAAACAAAGGCAGTTTAATAAACTGCAATTAAAGATATGCACAAAATAGGGATAGTGTGATAAATAAGTAATTCTAAGAACACGATAGAAAAGTGTTTTGATAAATAACATAAACGTAATTAAAATTTACGTAACGATAAACGTCTACGCATGCGTTTGTATGTATGTGTTCACTTTCCATAAAAACTGGGCTATTTTTTTAATTTACGCGAAAATCGTGTAAATATCTTTTGCTGTTTGAATGCATGAAAATGGCGTCCCAGTGCCCACTGCCTTCTGACCCACTGGACTGAATTTGAAAAATCTGTAAAAAGTTGAAGATATTTATGTAAAAATAAATATCTTCAACTTTTTACAGAGAACTGGCTTTTACAGTAGTCTTCGATTTTACCATGTTTGGCGCAATATAGCCCAGATGCTCTTGCGCCATAAAAATCCAAACAAACAAACAATTTAAGTCATAATGAGCTAGACTTTGTATAAACGCGTCATGATTCGGAGCCCGCGTTAAGCCAGCTGTCCCATTCCATGTTACCTATAGCTCAATTCTGAAACGTAGAACGTACAAATACATGTAATTATAGAAATAAAATACAGGGTACCAGGGAGGAAATTACATAAAAAGGTTAAACACTGGTAAAATAGCAATGAAAAAGATCACTCAAGCTTTCGGACGCATCAGCAGCAGTCGCTACATCCAGGAACGTATAGTTACTATTATATAATTAGTACTCCTGATATATAAATTAATTACCCTGATGAAGGACTGCTGCTTATGCGTCCGGCAGTGGCTCATTGCTATTACAGTGTTCTTTCTTATGTATATAATTATGTAATGTGCGTATGGTATGTGTGTGCGTGTAATTGTGTGCGTAATTATACAATGTGCATGTAATTATATAATGTACGTGTAATTATGTAATGTGTGGCATGTAATTATGTAATGTGTATGTAATTATGCTTAATGTGCATGTAATTATGTAATGTGCATGTAATTGTGTAATGCACAAATACACGTAATTATGGAACAGAAACTTTTTTTGCGTTAAAAAAATTAAAAACTACGTCATTTTTTAAAAAGTTTCTTTGGTAATGTAAGTAATTATTAAGCTTTTTTTGCAGTCCTATACGCAATGAACTAAAATAATAAATTCCATGCCGCCAATTCTTTTATGAATGTAAGAATTATAACTTTAAGCACACTTAAGCCAGAGTTTTAATTTTAGTGTATACATCATTTTATGCGTATATTTCGGTGTATTTTATAAATAATAAAAATACATAGATGCACAAATTTAAAGGATATTCTTCAAATTTAGGAGTAATTCAAATTATATAGAGTGAAGCATAATAGATTTAGTAAATATGCGAATATATCAACTGCTTCAAGAATGCGTTAACAATCCGGAAAAGGGGATAAGAATTGACTTCTGTATCATATTCTGAGCGACGTTACGCTGTAATAACATTTCATTAGGGGCCCGGAGAGCCAACGCGGGCCCCAGACTCACTTCGACCGCCCC